>JAMAKP010000006.1:583972-699567 GCA_023628455.1 Chaetomiaceae sp. B2702 | reverse complement strand
ATAGGAATAATACACTTGTGGGTTTATTTACTGAACTCCCCAATTTTTGCTATACCGACAATCTCAATAGAGAAACGCGCATAAAAAAAAAAAAAAAAAAAAAAAAAAAAAAAAGAAAGAAAGAAAAACAATTTGAGACAGGGAAGAACATCCATCAGGCACCAGGCAACACCGGTCTCCTTGAGGAAAGCAAAGCCCATCCCTTCAGTGAATAGCCCACCTCAATGGTCCATTTACCCTATTTTTCCACCCTTCGACCACTGAGTGACGCAAAGAAAGAGCTAGAAAGAGCGAGGCCATACAGGACTATTGTTCCCCCTAGCTTTATGTTACGACGGCCCGACTCTTTGCCAGCAGCCCTGCGTCTCGCCCCCTTTTGTCTGTAGACACCGGCGGCACCATCTGCCCATGCTTAGAACTCGTGGCCGGCACGTGCCTGTTTAAGCACAATAGATCAACGAAGGTTGCCTTCTCGCGTCCCTTTCTTCGTCTCCTTTAAAGCAGACAGGGGCGACAAGCGATCCATGCCGACCCTTTCGGGCGCCACGGCCAGAACTACGTTTGATACTGGTATGTATGCCTAAGCAATCCCTGTTGTTTCTTCGGCGGCTTCTAGCCAGGCTTTCCCAGACCAAAAGATCATTCTGAATTTCTGATGCTTCCCCCTCTGCGTAGTGTCGGAGTCTGTTGCGTTGGGGCGGCATATCTGTGGCCCGTCTGACCTGATAAGGGGATAAGGTTGTGAAGTCGGATTTTTAAGTTCTGTAGCCTACGCGGCCTATTCTTGTACCCAAAGTATGTACAGTCTGGGACCTCCTTGGAGACCAACCAGAAATCTTCATTCCTAGTTTCTACTGTATAGACCTCCGACCTCCGGGCAACGCAACGATTTCCCTGTTGTTCTCTGCAATCACCGACACCGGCCGGCTGTAGGTAAATGTGATTGCGCCCCTACGGCAGTACGACACCGCTGCGGCGGACGGGCCGTCACGCGGTTATGGAACCAGACTGGCCCGTTCATCAGGCCTAGATCTTGTATGTACAGTAGACTGCCAGGAACAAGGCACTCATTCTAGAGGAGCCAGTACCTGGAGCCGTTCTTCTCCGCCCGATTCCAATGCATGACACGAGCTCGACGGCGTGATCACTCTCGTTTTAAGGGGTGTAGAGGTCAAACTCGAGAGAGGCGTGATTGCAGCGGTCATTAGGATATTTGTAGATGGCCAACTGGGACGTTGCGCAAATAGATCGCTTGTCGGGGTTGAATTATGCTTGGTTTGAGTATCTAGAAAAGGGCGAGGATGGTGGTGCGCTCAGTTCACCTTGTTCTCCATCGCAAGAGGTTAGTTAATGTTTCGCAGGTGGTATGCTCAGGGGTAAGCCTGCGGGCGGCTGGGTTGAGAAGGGCAAAGAGCAGGGGCTTGTACTCGCACAGTGCTATAGGTGTTATGATCTGTCACAGTTATCAGACGCTCAAGCACCTAGATCCATGGAATCACAATCCTTTTGATGCAGATTACCAACCAATGGAGCGATACCTACCCGTACCTTTCCATGTCAGCCCTTGTGCCAGACTCCTGCCTGCCGAGGGTTGCATTGAGTCACGCACCCATGGCTGAACGTTACTTGACAACGCCATCTTCTAGTTCAGGGGCGCTGTTTGGCGAGGGCACCTGGCATATTTCTTGTCGTGTGTCTCCTTTAGAGACTGACGTTTTGGCTCCCCTAACGAAAAGAGCGGTTCGGTGGCCGAAGCCAGAAATTACCCAGTTATGAGTATTTCCTGAGGCCATTGAGGTCCTTCACAGAGGCACTTCTGACGGTCAATTACTGGCGAACAGAAGAGTGGATAGTCTTGCTCCTTGACAAGAGACTCGAATACCATACATCTCCGCCCCTGAGCAAACCTACCGCCTTGCTTTTGGGGAGTCTTATGACAAGGACAAGGGAGGCATTTGGTCCATCGACGTCGGCGTGTCTGACAAAAGAGGTCTGGTCCTTGTAATGCTGGTCGCAGGCTGGTCCCAGTTGTTGCGACAGTGCTCGAGCCCCGCCTAGTCTAGTGTAATAGTAGCTTCGATTTGGCGGAGCATTGCTAACGTTACCGTGGGTCGCTGTCGACGCCAACGGCCCGCTCCGTGAGAGGGGCGCTGAGTTGAAGGAATCCGCTGATCTGCGTATTTTTGATAACCTTGAATTGGCTAAAGTTCAGATTCAAGACAGCCTGCCCACGAGTTGCGTTCGCTCTCAAGACTCAGAGCTGCAGATGCCTTCATTCAAGCCCCATGTCCCGTCCGTTTATTAGTACTGCGTAGTCTGCATTTCCGGTTTGGTTCGGATGTGTTTGACAATTGGCGAAGCGAACAGACCCCTGACCGAACAACCAACTGCAGACGGGCAGGTCGCCCGCTGAGCCTGGGTTCCGGGATCAACCTTGGACCACCGAGATTGCAAGCTGCGGAGATGGGTCCAATGACCGCGCTTTAGCGGCTTCTCCTTGGCCGCAACACGATGTAACCATTGGAGGCTAATGGAGCTGGACGGCCGGCCTCCCCATCCAATCGGGGGGATGTGTGTTACGTTTAGACTTCTCCGCTAGTGATGCCCTGCAGCGGAGGTCTTTTTGCACTTAACCTGAAGTCCAGCCAGCCGGGACCGTGTTCTTCCAAGCTTATGCTCGCACTATGACACAAAGAGTATCCGAGAGCGGTCGTCGTTATAGGCGAATATTGACGTGGGGGCTGATTCCGCTCCTGCAGAAACGGATGCTCCGAGCAACTTGCAGTGATCCTCGTGCGTACATGCACAGAAACGAGCGGCCGAACGAATGATCGCCGAGGGCGCCCGCGGGCCAGCCAAGAGTCAACGCACCACGACTTGACGCTTTGCGTTTCGGCTCTCGGGTGTGTTCCTGCGGCCACATAACCGGCAAGCTGGCTGAGCCGTTTCGGTAGTTCGCTATTTCTCCGGTGGTGTGGTGGTCTTTGTTGGCCTCGGTACCGTACTGCCATTGCATCCAACGCGTTTCACGGCACGGCAGGCGATGAATGCTCAAGCCTATCCGGATTTTTCGGCAGGATGCCGGTACTGGTGCCGGACGGGCCGAAATCCATGGCGCGAGACCTTCCTCTCCACTCTTGTGTTGTATGTAAATTAGAAGGCCAAGGCGCGGTCTGTGCAAGTTTCATTGGTTATGTTTGGTTGCCAAACCTCGTCTGCATTCAACTGTCAGAAGGTAAAAACACAACGACCCAAACTTCTCGAATGTCTGGGAATTTTTCGACGCCACTGGATGCACCGGAGATCCCATCCTATCACATTTTCCTGCCTGTCACATTTTCCCTTGCTTCTTCTCCAGTTGGGCAGGGTTGTTGTCGCCATTTGTCCCTGGCAAAAACATGGTGTGGCAGCAAGCCAAGCACAGCCATGGGAACTTCCCCAGAGGACGACTCCCCAGAAATCTCGGTTTTCCTCCACAGGACGGGGGGCCCCCCTAACGTGTTCGTGTTTTGCTTGCTCTGCAAGGGTGTCTCTGTCACCGGTCCAGAACTTTCGCCCTTTGCAAGCTAGGCTGACACACGAAACCCAGCTGAAGCCAATGACCGAGGCGCGAGGGTTGGTTTAGGTTTCTTAGTGCATCGGGGACGATTCCCGGTCCAGTCACAGGTCCTTTTGTCTTGCATCAGGGTGGACGGCCGCAAGCCGCGCGGCCAGGGGTATGACCCTTGGCGTCGAAAACCGGGGAAGAGGTCGAAAGCCAACGATTGGTTCGAGCTAACGTTCGTTAGGGAATCCTTGTTTTATTCAAAGAGGAGTTCCAGGGTGTTGCTGGTGTGTTGCGCCACATGAATGCTTCAATCAATACTTTTCCAAGTTCGGTATGGATTCTGGTGCGTCAGGCTCAGGAGCCAAACCCTGTTCATTGGAAGACCAGCTCGTGATGCCGCTTGGGTCAGTCGTGAACACCCTGCAGAGGAACACTGTGGCAGGTGTATTGCCAACCTGAACAGACCGAGATGGCAATGGTGAATTTGAGGCGGTTGGTTTGTGTGGTAGCAGATAGTCACAGCCAGTTGAGCAGCGTATTCGGAACAGGATCATATTGCATATGTATACAGAGTACAGCTGCCCCTTTTAAGTGAACCCCTGAACGCCGCGGAAATCCGGCTCAAGCAACATCCGCACCCCTCCGCTTGGGGTTCGGCTCTGTGCGTACCGACACGGTCGTCTGCATTTGAATGCCATTACCTTGGCCCCCAGCCGAAGCCCTGTCCCCGCCCTTAATAGCTGTCCGGAAGTAAACTCCATTGTCGCTGGTTGCGGCAGGCGAATCAACTGACTCAAAGTCCCCAACCGACCCCTTGTGGCTTGGCTTCATGATGGGCATCTCGCTGCTTTCCAAGCTGCTCGTCTCGATATTGGTCGTGGCCGCGCTGCTCTTGGCGTCGCGCTGCGAGCGCATGACGGAGAGCTTGTGGCTATCGAGATGATGCTCGCCATAACCACCCTGTGTCCGGGACGTGCCTTCATCGTGCTTAAGGTAGCCGGTTCGAGATCGACTTGCGGAATGCTGGCTGGAAATCAGGCCACAGCGGCGAAGGATTTGCTCAAAGAGGCGTTTGAGAGCGGGGATGCAGGCGGCGATAATACTGCGTGCAAGTCAGCTATCAGGCGGCGTCGAGTGATGAGAGCAAAACCGATGATTACTTACGCAAGTTGTGCCTCAACCATGCTCCAAGTCGTGAGGCCAACCGTATCCATCAAAGTATCACCAGTCCTCCCGTAACTCCCAATCATGAATGTCTTTGCAATGGAGGCGCTACTGGCAAAGATACCGAGCCCCATAACAAAGCCGAGCGCAATCTTCTCGCGAAGTGGCCGCTGGATATTGACGATGAAGCTTATCGGCTGCGGCAGGAAGCGTCAGTAACATGTAGATGCCTTCGCTGTCTCCTGGGAGAAACGCTAAAATACGTACCGCAAGACTCAGTATGACGTCGGTTACGATAGTCACAGAAGCCGTCACGTAGATGGAAATCTGACTGGTCTTCGGGTCTGTGCAGACAGCGTCGGGGTTGCTGTGGTCCCAAACCGCCCACAGCGGCCTGCAAGCTGACAGCTGAAAGATGTTGGAGACAATGGCGACGCCCAGGGACACGAGCATGAGGAAGTACATGCTCCAGGTCCACCAGGGCCGCTCCCTCTGGATCCGGATGAGCATCCAGGCGATGCTCATCTTGGAAAAGGCGAGACTCCAGGGGAAAGGTGGCTGGCAGAGGAAGAGCCATTTCTCGGCCAGAATTTCCTCTTCATCCGGGACGTAGTAATTGTGTCGGCCCACGCCATAATGGACCCCGATCAACAATAAAGCGAAGGAGACTGCATCGAATAGCTGGGTTGCAAGGGTTAATGACCGAGTTCAAAGGATGACTGGTCCGATATTCCTTACCACTGCGGCGGTAATGAAATAATCATCAAGGGAGAGTCGGAAACTGGGTTTGACTCGGGTCCAGATACGCATGCCGTAAAGACCCCAGGAGAGAAGGTGAAGAGTACCGACAACACCAACGATGATGGAGGCCTTGGACTCGTCAGGGCCCGGCGGTCCTTGGGTTGACGCCATGGTCGTAGGTCGTAGAAAAGAATGCGAGACCTAACCGTTCAAGGCTTGAGAGCAGGAAGTGATGATGACGATCCCTCGGTCTGACTAAGAGCTCTGACGCTCTTCCAGCGACGGGACATGTGAACAGCTCAGGGTAAACGAGTGGAGATGTCCAGATCACAGATCGGCGGTGGGCAGGGCCCAGCAAGATGATATACATTGTGCATCCTGGAGGATTCTGGGCTCATGTCTCAAAGATGCCTGCCATCAGGTCAGGGTGTTTCCATCTTGGCTCTCGCTCAACCCCTGTCTCGTCCCCAAATTTGGGTCCTTCCATAGATTCCTCGTCTCGGGTTTGGCGTCGACATGGTAGACGGCACCATGCAAGCCAGAACATGGAGAAAAAGCAACAACCCCCCCTCTCCCCCCTCCCCTCTCCTCCCCCACCAACCCCAGCAGTCCTCAGCGTGGCGGTAGACAGGGAACATCTCTTTCGCTCAGGCGGAGCTGCGCCTCGCGGCTGCAGGACCGGTCTGGGTCTAACCAGGTTCCCGTCAGTGCGGCGGGAGTTAGTGCAGGGTTTATCGCCAAGCAAACGACGCGAGTAAGCAGCCACCATCTGAGCACCCCTGGCCACTCAGCCAAGCCATCCGAAGCCAGTCGAATACAGAAGTCAATCGCGAGAACATGAGATGGAAATGGGATCAAGCCTTGGCAGAAACGAGGCCATGAAAAGATTGACATTAGCGCCGTGTTGCGCGTCATGCCCTTGTCCTAGGCGATCGCATGCTTGACCAGTCAGTGGCAAGCTAGTGGTGTGGTGTTCACCGCGCAGCGAGCACTAATACAGCTGAGAGACAAAGCAAGCGATTTTATTCAACATGCAGAAAGTGGAAACCGCAGCTTTGAACGATTCCCAGCAGAGGCCCCCTTTCCGCCCCCATGCCCTTTTTGAATCATTCTGACCATTTTGACTCCCTCAACTTCCTCGCACACCTGGCGCAGTCTACACTTCTCCGCCCCCAACGGGGAAAGGGAGAACACGGCTGCTCGGAACTCAAAACGGTGTCGATCACACACCTCTAGTCCGACAACATCTGGGGTGCTCAGTTAGGCAGGTGGAATCCCCGTCCCGTTCATCCCGCATCCAGCATGCTCGCAAGTTGTCACGGTATGGATGTACCGAATCTGGCCACCTTCCACTCGGAAGAAATGGCTATCCGGCATTGGCATCTCCGGCACAGATCTGTCTAGACCGGGGAAGCCTAGATAGATAGCTACAGCGCCCATCTCCTCATCCACGACATAGCGCCGGTTTGTCACTGTGATGGTCGACGGTAGCCCAAGAGCGCAGGTGTTGTTGGCGGAGCCCCTGGGATCGGTGTAGGCGCCGCCCTCAAGCCGTGCGCATGGAGTGCCGAAAGGCACGACGAAGCTGGCGTTATTAAAGCGGTTGAAGTAGGCGTCGCCAGCTGCCTGGATAACTGCCCGGCTGTCGCGCTTCTCGAGAGGGATGGGGTCCCAGTTCTCCAGTGAGTTCCTGGCAGTTGTGAGTAACCGATCTGGCATCCGCCATGGTCAAAAGGTGCCGCCATCACATCACACATACCAGTGAAGGTAGCCGGTAGCATTGAATGCCCAGTCACCAGGCTTGGTCGCGATGGTCTCGATCAAGCTAGCCTTGTTGTCGGTGAAGACCATGCGAGTGCCAATGACGTACGGCTTGGCTGGGTCGGCCGCAATGAGTTCCGTGAAGGTTGCGCACAAAGTTGTGTCGTGGATGCTGCGCTTGTGGTCGATCTTGATGGGTTGCGAGAGGACGCCAGTCTTGATGTCGATGGTCTTATCACTCTCAGTGTAGTTGAGGTTGTCGGCGGCGATGGCGGCCAGAATCGCCGGTTTGCCCTCTGCCTGGGCTGCCACATACTTGCTGGTCGCATCCTCGAGGAAGGACCGGTTGCATTGCGCCGCCGCGCACCAGAGCAGCGCTGCGCCCGACAGAAGGGATAATTGAATCTTCATCGTGTGGCCACAGATGTAGTCGATGGCTCAGCCGATTCTTCGATACCGAAGGTTCGCGTGCTCGCCGCGCCGCCGTCATTCTAAGAATCGGGCGTCGAGAGGATTAAATACCTGGCCATTGTCGTAACCGAGAGCGCACATCTGAAAATCATCTGAAATTGCCGTCAATTGGAAACAACCGTCTTTGAGATGCCGACAGCAATTGTCCAATTGCGCGTTTTGAAATCTATTGCCTCGATGCCGATAGACAACTTCTCCGCACGCACCTGGGAGGCTGCATCGACTGGAAACTTGCCGGTTGGTCGGCACTTGAAAAAAAACTGCCCGTGCCTGAAGAACAAGCGGTCCTGAATTTGCATCCGGGCTGATGTTTACGAGGGGGAGGACGCTCTTTCCTTTTGAACCATCTCAGGCAGAAGCCTCGCGGCCCCCGCCACCTCATCATCAAGCCGTACTTTTCAAGGTACTGCAGTCTGCAAGCTCCCCAACTGTGGCGGCATCTCTTCGCCAAGGGGCTCAATGACCCGCCACGCCCTTATATTAAGTTGCTGTTTCCTCCAAGGCCACAAAGTCTGATCAAATAGATGGTTCGCCAATTCAGTTCTAGAAAGTCAATACATAAAACAATGACATTCCTGATGCAATCAATAATTATGTTCATCACCGAAAAACACTGCTAAGCCTCACGTTTCATATCCTCCCTTTTCTTTACAACGTTGCATGCCACCGCGCAGTCACTGATTAAACACTGTTATTCCGCCGGCGCTGCAGCAAGCCGATCCCGGCGGCCCCATCGTCCTCCCTTCCCTTTCCCCCACGGCGGACCACGACCACCACCGCCGCCGCCGCCGCCGCCCCTCCAAGGCGGCCACTCACCCCTACCACCATCCTGAGTCGTTGTCGGTGGTCGAGCTGTGACAGTGAGGGTCACTATTCCCGGCGTCGTTGCCTTCGTCGGCGTGCTACTCCGAGTACCGACTGTGGTGGGAAGCGGACGCGTCACCCGCGTGGTTATCACAATGACGGGAGGCTTTGCTGATGACGTCGGCTTAGGGAGCTCAGTCACGCGTGTGGTGACGACCGGGGGCGTGGTTTTGATGGACGAGGGCAGCTCCGTTAGTCTGGTAGGGTTCACGTTCGACGACGATGAAGTAGCCGGGGAGGGGTTGTTGAGCCCATAGACCACCGCGTCAAAGACTCCCTTTGGGATCTTTGCAACGCTGAGGTCATGGTAAAAGAAGCCTCTTCCATCATGAAACCCAAAGGAGCTGGTGTTGCTGCTGGGCGAGTTCACTGCCCGAGAATTCTTGGCCCAAGCGAGGGCATTTTCACCGTTTGGGTCCAGAGATCCACCCTCCCATTGGCTGCACCCAGTGCAAAGAACATCGAGCTGCCAGTGGGTTGCATTGGTCGTCGTTGTTGGCAGCACAGAATAAGTGGCTCCTGAATATGCGCCGGGCACGACTCGTCCGCTTCGGAGAGAGACTGCTATTAGCCCTCGTTCTTGCAATTGCTAGACGTGACACATCACTTACGTGCTCCAACGTGACGAGACGACCGCACTATCGCCGTTCGGCCAAGCTACTGTCAAAGGGTTGCCGTTCATCACGCCGCCCCACGCAATACCAGCCCATCCTGCCTTATCGAGGGGTGCCACGATTTGCAACAGTACATCGAAAGGGGCCGCCGAGACCTCCGGAATGGCGATGCGGTAGGCGATGTCAGACGCCGGTTCTCTAAACTCGGAGAAGCATATTTGCGTCCCCCCTGGGCAGTACTTGGTCGTGGTGCTCTGTCTCTTTGCCGATCCAGAGCTGCCGGCAGAGGCTGTCCAGGCTTGGGCGCCGCCTAAGACCAGCAGCACAAAATACCTCAAGCCCATCGTTGGTGCTTATTGGTCTGAAGTGTTGCTATTCTGGAGTAGCCTTCTAATGGGAGAGGATGGGGCTAAGGGGGGAATCCAGGATTTATGCTCCTTGTGATTACTTCGCTCCCCAGGTTGAAGCTTCCGGCAGACCCGGAACGTAGGAACACAATGTCACACTCTGGGACCTGGCAACAGGCATCGCACAGTCACCAACCAGGAAACGGTAAATGAAATCCGGACATTTCTATCGACCTGGTAGACTGCGCCTCTATTTTTGCAGAGGGAGCAAAGCTATCAGCCTAGCCAGGCTTGGGGAAGTCCGGGTGACGAAGCAGTTAATAACTCTGGCAAGACATCTGGAGCCAAGGACGCGAATCGGCACTTTGAGAGATGCAATATGGGTAAACGCGGCTCGGTCAATAACACCCGGCACCAAATTGGCGCTGTTACATTGACCCCCGAGAACGCTGGAAATCCGATTACTTGGATTGGACGTTGTACCATAAAAATAGAGAAAAAGACAGGGGGAGATCACCGAGCCGTCCATCGGGTTGCATTGTTGTGAGAAAATGCGTGTTCATCTCTGCACGAGGGACAATGCCCGATTGCCGTTGACAAGCTCCTTGTCCGGTGTGGGTTCAGTCATTTTCATTGTTTGGATACACTGACGTCTGACAAAGAATAATAAGGCACACTTCGGTATTATGTTGAAATATAGAAACAAATATCAAGCCGGCTTCTCTATTATTATTATCAACTAGGTAGCCTTCGGAATTTTTAGGAAGCAACCCACAACGCTTCAGGAGGCATTTACAAGGGAACCTGTGCTCAACACGGTTGCAGACAGGATGCGGCACCAGTCAAATATCTGCAGGCCATCGATTCATCCCACCATGGAGTCTCCGCGCGTCGGCAGCCCTGGCCCCAAAGCGGCGGCTGCTCGTAGGCTTACTCAGGAGGGTATCGCTCCGACGTCGGAAAAGTTCAACGTGCTCGGGCAGAGCAAATGCTCAAAGCATTGTGAGTATATTGAAGAAGACGATTCCGATAGTCTCTCACCCATACTTGGCCCATTCTCTGGGCCTTGGAAAGGGGTCGCGGCTTTCTTGGCTCCGAACGACGACCACTTCGATGGTTCTGCGGCCACCGGGACCAAAACACAAGAACCCACAAATACAATGCCAGGCCGGAGCTCCGACACTGGCGAAGCTCCTCGAGATTCCCAGGGGAAGCAGATGCATCGGGATGATAAGCTTTGCAACCCTTCTCCCCGTGCAGGTGCTGCGCAACAGCCCGAGGCTCATGTTCCAACGAACATAACACTGCCTTATTTGACATCCGCCATTTCTGTCGACATTGCGGCGAAGAAACAGCCCGTGATAGTCATCGAAGTCGAAGTCCTCCCCAAGGAGGGGGAGATATGCAATGCTTCCACCTCACACTAAGACGGAGGAAGCGCGGCGTTTTGGTAATGCGAATGCCGCTGTAGATGGGCTACCATATGTTTTTTTTTTTATACCGCCCGTGTCGCCCCTTACTCACTCTTACAACATAACCAGACTGCAGTGTGGTGTCGTAAATCAACCAGCTCGAACCCCTACCCTCGAACCGCCATGCTCCCAATTATCGTGAAACCATATCCCACAGTTGGCGCGCGAGTCCACAAACCAAAAGCGCCACCAATGACGACCGTATCATGTTACAGCCCACTCCCGCTTGCGCCGGGTGTTCCTATTCTTGGCCGGGTTCAAGTGGAACCATGTCCGGGTGTCGACCTGCCAATTCTGGCAATTGGGTCCGGCCGACTCCACTTAACTCGGAGCCGAATCGGGGCTCGGCTTTTGCTTGGAGGTAATGTCGCTGACTTGCATTTGTTTACCTCCGTCTCCGCGATGAAGCTTGCTTGCTTGCTCTTGCTTACTCTTGACAATTCCAAGTCCCCATTTTCCAACCCATAAACTTCGCTTCGGCTACCAGCAAATCATCCACCCTACCCCGCAAAAAATGGCGTCTGCTTCAACCGTGACCGCCGACACCGCCGCATCCCCGTCCCCACCGGAACCGGCCCTCCCAAAAGGCTACACCCTCCACGCCGGGTACCCGCCCATCCCAGTCTACATCCGCCTCCGCGCCGCAGCGGGTCTGCACCCCAAAACAGCCGCCCAAGCAGCGCCAATCGCGCACAACAGCTGGCATGGCTGCTACGTCACCTTCACCCCCGCTAGCAGCGCCGACAACAATGTCGACAACGTAACTCCAGAAAACGAACCCGCCATCGTCGCCATGGGCCGTATAATAGGTGACGGCGGGTGGTACTTCCATATCGCCGACATGGCGGTGCTGCCGGAACATCAGCGCAAGGGCCTCGGCGACGCAGTGCTGAAGCACCTGATGGGCCACATCAAGACGCACGCGCCGCAAGATGGGACGGGGGCCTATGTCACGCTGTTTGCGGACGCGCCGGGCAGGCGCCTGTACGCGAGGAACGGGTTCGTCGAGACCGCGCCGGCGCAGCTGGGGATGGGGATGCCTATGGGCTGGGAGCGGCGCTGGTGAATGTACGGGACGGCTTCCCTGAAGGGTTGTCTGTCACGCGTCGGGTGGAGTGAGGCGCTTTCAGGGGGCCGGCTTGTCATGAGCTTTGTGCGTCAGGTGTACTGTACACACTGCACCAGTGCACTTGGACTGTAACTGGCAGTGGCGAGCCTACCTAGATACAAGCGCTGGCAGGCGCACGGCCGTTTCTCTGCTGGGGCTGGGCAGGTGAGAAAGAGGGTAGCATGCTGCAAGTTGCGGGGGCTTTGTTGAAAGTCTGGCCTTGAACCTGAGTCCTTGTGTTTCTGTCAAACTCCCCTTGAGTGTCCGCCCAACTAGAGTGCGCTGTGGCACATCAGAGTGATGATCCAAGGCGGCTCGGGATGCCCGCCATCGCACGAGGAGTGAGGAAAGCCCGTCTCACAAGGCCTCTTTCCTGACAAGCTAGACTGGTTGTTGGAGTTCGCACTATAGTTTGGCCGAATTTCCGGAGTATATACCCCCCCTCGGGGAACCGATCTTGCTCACCTTTCAACACTTATTTTCTTCCGCGCACGACCACAGACTTTTGGCTCAAAAACGGCGAATGGCGGGCGAGTTCAGTCGGCGCCATTTAATGAAATGTCATACGCGGGTCTCTGTATTTACCAGCATCTCAGGCTGACGACGACGAGTCCTCCCCGATCTCCCTCAGCTTTTTGCAAAATGCCATGTGCCGTCTGCCCGACAAATCGATCGTCCTTCAGAGGGTTTGTCCCTTCCCGCCGCTCACGTAGCACCTGTGTTGCCGCTCCAGCTGGGGCTGAAGCCGTGGTATGTAAAACGGCCCGGGCGGCCCGGGCGGCGAGGAGTATGGTGGCCGATTTGAATGGGTTTGGGTCTGAGTTGGTGTCAAGTGCAGAATCGCTCAGGGATGAAATGGTGATGTGTGGATGGACCAGTGGATTTCTAGGCGGACAAGAGAATCAATCACTCGTTGACATGACTTACGACGCCGCAGTGGCAAGCAACCAAGGCCAACGCATGCACGATATTTATTGAGCTCATGCAGCATTGCAGCATGCAGGCTTTATGTGGAAGATGGAAGACAGGCAGACAGACCAGTCTTCTCTGCACTCTATCATTGAGCATGATGAGTGATGGCACGCTTGTTTCCGCCTGGCATTGATTCTATCAAGCCAGTGACTTCCGCTCGAGGAATCTTTTTTGTCTACCTCGAAATACCATTGCGTAATGGAGTTTGTTCATGGACATGGACGAGAAGGATTTTTTTTTTCCTCTTTCCTTTTGGCTTGATCAGGTACTAATAGGTATCAAAACAACCTTGCCATAGATTGGTTAGCCCCCTTCTTCATTTTGGTGAGCGCCCAGTGTCAAACTTTTGATGGCCATCATGGCATCGCTGCCTGAACATGTTCCGGTCAGATTTTATTTTGCTCTTCGAGCGGCTGATGCTGACCGACATTCGCGGCGCATGCATGCATGCATGTATGTGCGTAGTGGAAGGTACAATAAAGGAAGACTTTTAGGGCTGCAGGTCGACATGGGATGACGGGACCGCGCTTTTCCGCAAGCGGCAGCTGGCGGACGATTTGACGCAGCCGCCCCGGTAACTAATCTAACTGGTCGCCCTGCAAGGTTCTTCCGCGTGTCCTTGCCCCCTGGGAACAGGCCATTCAGCACAATGCCTCGTCAGCCGCAGCACAACCAAGTTGGTGGCACGTGGGTGGCTCGCTCTGGACAAAAAAACGGGTACACACAAAACCGGTTTTTTGGCCAACGCGCCCACTAACTACTACGTCAGTGATGCTCTTTTATGCTCTTTTCTTTCCACAACATCCAATTCTAATACAGTTTTCTATTGCAATTAGATATCAAAGATGGGTTCATTCATCATTCAACACCAAAGAAGTCCAAGGTCCAAGGCACTGTCGATTTTCTCCGCTATAACAGTGTGCTCGGGGCCCCCCGCTTTACCAAGGAGCGTGTCTTCCGCTTCCACGAAGTCAGCCATACAGCAGGGTACAGGATGAGATCCCCCAGATCTTGAAGAACTGTATAGAAATGGAAGGAGCCTTAACAGGGCATTAGAATGCACTTAAAATCGTTGAATTTAGCCGCGATTTGACTGAATTGTGATGCAAAGTAGTGGTGGGGGATGGTTTTGTGTGTACCCGTTTTTTTGTCCAGAGCGAGGGTGGGTATCTGCCTCGTCCCCTGCGTGCTGCTTTAGCAATCGCGACTCAGTCGCTATTGGGCGGTTCGGAAATAGCTGTGGGTATTGCCTGGTGCGCGGCAAGCACCTTCGCCTCGGACTCTGATGCGCGCTAGAGATCGCGGCCCCCTGCTCCTCACGAGGATGCGGCGTAGATCTCCTGCAACCGAGCGGCGCGGTATGGCGGGTCGCTGTAACCTTGGCCGCGCCCAAAAGGTGACCACTGACCACCACGCTCCCACGTTTTTCTTTTTTTTTGCTTTGGTGTTCCGCGATCTTGGTGCTGCCTGGAGCGTAACTGGCTTTCAATCTTTTTTTTTTCATTGTTGGTTGAGCAGGCGACGGGGACGTCTTGGTTCCTCGGGGCCTGGGTTGCTGAACCGGGGAAGCCAGCAGCTAAAGCATTGCTGGGTCGCGATGCGCTCGTTATCCAGCATCCTCGGTGCGCTGGGGCTGGTCGGTGCGGCCGGTGCACAGCTGGTGGATGTGCCCTCGGTGGAGAACTTCTATCGCAGAAGCACCGCTTCAGGTTCGTCGCCTCGAGCCAGACCAGACTGGTCAAGATGCGCAGAGTTCCAATTGTTCTGACTCGCGAGAAGCCACCGTTATTGGTAACTATGTATACATCGACGGCGGAGAAGTCTCACAGGCGGCGAACGGGAAGAGCCCTTCTAACCAAGGTTATGCTTCGAACCAAGGTCAGCTCAGATAACCTGCCTCCTCGGCGTGTGGCCCTTCTACTTTTATGTCTTGCCGCGGGTCCGGTACCTTTTTTCGCCGCGTGATGGGCCGGAACGCTGAGCGCTGCGGACGCTGATTGTGTTTGATTTGCTCAGTGAACTCGACAATCTCCATCGACCTCTCCAAATCATGGACCACTTCCGACGTCGTGTTGCGAACGATAGAAAGGCCGTGGTTCTCAAAAGCCGGCCAGGTGATTTGGACCGATTACGAAGCAGGGAACTTTTACGTCTGGGCCGGTAAATGGGTACGGGGCAAGAACATGACGGACAACGAGCTCTGGAAGTTTACTCCCGACGGCAGTGGTGGCGGGACTTGGGCTCTCGACCCGCCGGCGAACCCGGGGTTGTTCAACGACCTGCATCAAGCCGAGTTCGTCGTCTATGCAAACAACAACGACACGGGATTCGCGATCGGGGGAGTTGCAACGGGCTGGACCGAGCACTACCGAGCCAGCAACCAGCCGCTCCCCGGCATGGTAGCGTTCAACATGAAGACCAAAACCTGGCATAACGGAACCACGGCCTTCAGCCCATTCGACACGCTGGCCGCTGGTGCGGCTCAATACCTCCCGGGCTTTGGGCCGAATGGGTTGATCATAGTCCTGGGCGGAGTGGCTCATCCCGTGGTTGGCGAAACAGACTGGGCCACTGCGAGGCCCTTCGACTTGCGGAATCTCACCTTCTTTGACCCGGTGACGAAGGAGAAGTACTGGCAAATTGCAACAGGCGACATTCCTCCGTCTCCTAGGGCTTTGTTTTGTATTGCCGGTTTTCCAAATTCCGATGGGGGCTACGAGATGTGAGTCGACCCCAGGAGCCCGGGTTTCCAATTTCAATCGTCACCTTTGGGGCTGCTGACCGCGGAGTTCAAAGTCTACTCACCGGAGGATACAATCACCGCGACCAGATTCCTTACAACGATGCCTATGTCCTCAGCCTGCCGGGGTTTGTCTGGACAAAAGCCCCAGATCCGCCGGGAGGCGCGCGCAAAAGCCACACTTGCGTCTCTGTAGGGAACCGACAAATGCTAAGCATCGGCGGCATGAATGCATTGTGGGGTGATAAGGACCCGGCCCCGCAGGGCTTGCAGTTGTTCGACATGACCGACATGGAGTGGAAGGACTCGTATGACGCCAACGCGGCTGCGTATGAAAGGACTGCTGGCCTAAAGGCCTGGTATAGCAACGGGTACTGCGTTGTCTTCCCCTCTCCGAGTTTCTTTGCTGACAGATGAAGCTCCTTTGACGCGGTCGAATGGTCGTCAGATCAGGCGCGGCAACTATTCATAACTGAGACAAATAGTATGTGCCAAAGTCGTCCAGGGGGGTCGACGACACGAAGGTTGCTTCTTTTTGTACACCCCTGAACTGACCCCTGCGATGCTCAAGATCCCGGATCATCATCTCCGTCGCCAACTGATGGCGCATCATCGCCAACCGACGGCGCGTCGTCGCCATCAGTCACGACCGATCCTCAGTCTCAGTCCGCCCCAGTTGCTGCAATTGCCGGAGGAGTCGTTGGAGGCGTCGCGGGGATTGCCATCATTGCCGTGGTTGCCTGGCTGCTCATCCGACGCCGGAGGGCAAACCACGAGCCGGACCAGATCCACGAGAACGACGATACATACGAACATTACGCCCCCGAGGCGGTAAAGGCAAGACCGACAGGACCAGAGCTACAGGGAAGTAAGGCCCCAGTAACAGAGCTTACCAGCGAGCGCGAACACGGAGAGTTGGGTGGGAGTATCGCATACAAATCCCCAGTCGTGAACTACATGGCGCCGGTGGAGATGGATGCAACTCCTGCGAGACGTTACCTCTAGAGAGCACACTTGGTGCGGGACAGGGCTTCAGTTCTAATTGTATCTATTCGTCAATGCAAAGCAAGACAATATACTACTAGTAATTCGGGAGGCGGCCCGGCCGCATACTCATACACGGGCGAAGGGGCAATAGTGGCATAATTAAACGGAAAAGGCACGCATACACTGAGATATAAGAGTAAGGCAGCCCACATCGCAGCCCCCCGGTTATAGGGGTTGAGTTCAGACTCTCTGCAATGTAAAACAACCACCATGCTGCTGATACCGCGCGCGTTTCCTTCAGTCTATGTACGTACGTCGATCGGGCCCCCTTGATCTGCCCACCGGTTCCACTCCATGTCTCCATTCAGCCCACATGCACGAACCAAGACCCTTCTCCTAGCCACCCCTTTCTTGAACTGCTGGTATATACAGTTTGGCCATACATCGTAACTTGTAGGTTTGTTTTTTATGACGTAAGTCTTTGAACAGTTGTGTCAAAGTTGGCGTTCGCTGCCTGGGTAAAGTCGTGCGACCAGTAGCCGTGGACATCGTGGATGGGGATGCTGGACGAGTCGCTGTTGATGTTGGACGGCCTGCTGGGCGAGTAGGCGAATGCCAGACGGTTGCCTCCCCTCGGGCTGAGGTAGCGCATCGAGCCGGAGCCCGCGTCCCACGAGGTGCAGCCCTTGCACAGAGCAGTGAATTGCCAATGGGTTCCGTTGGACTTGGTGCCGGACTTGAAGAGGGTATACGAGGCGCCGCTATACGGCTGGGGCATGACATGACCACTTTCCCAAAAAAAAAAAGAAAAAAAGAAAAAAGGCTCCGTCAGTTATTGGTACGATATTCAAGCGACATTGGCCTTCACTTACGTTGCCCAACGGGACGACAGAACGACATTGTTGCTGGAGCCTCTCCAGGCGACCAAAAGGGGGTTCCTGGGCATCGAGCCGCCCCAGGCAAGACCGGCCCAGCCTACATCATTGGGGACGACCATCTGGATGACGGCGTCATACGAGGTATAGCTCTGGACACCATCCGGGATCGCAACGCGGAAGGTGATGCCGCGGCCGTCTGCCTTGTACAGCTGGAAGTTGGACGAGAAGACGAGTCCGGTATCGGGGTCCTGGTAGACAGCGTTGGCCGCGGCAGCTGCTATGTTCCTTGGTCAGCATTCTTGTTCGCATGCTGATCGATTACTGGAGCACTTGCCGGTCCTCAGCAGGGCTGCAACGAGCCCGATGAACAGGGTCCAAAGCATGGTGAATAAGCGGCGCCGCTTTTATCTAGAGGAGCAATGTCGTCGTTTCTTCTTCTTTTTTTTTCAAAGTCGGGTCAGCCAAGAATCAACGACGCCTCGTCTCCGCAACTACCATGGCCGAGAGATGCAGTGACAAAAGAAACCAACAAACGTACGTGGCGCTGCGGACGGAAACCGGGAGATCAGCTTGGCGGCAGGAGGGGGATGTGCGACAGACTGAAGACGGAGCGGCAGGACGAGCCTTTTAGTCGCCGGGCACGGGATTGCAGACACTGGACCAAGACCGCCGAGATATGGGGGACGGGTGTATCCCGCCATGATTAAATATAGAGGGCGGCTTGGCACGTTGCTGTCGGCATCTCGAATCCCTGAAATGATGTTGACCCAAGACGGAGCAGGTCCGGAAGCAAATGCTGGCCGCCGCTGACGGCCAAGACCAATCACTCAACGCCCGTTGGACGGGTGTAATCGCGTGACGACATCAGGTTCGGTGCCGTTAATCTAATCGTGGTCGGAGTAGCTTCCTCCTGGGGACCGGCGCTTCGCTGGAGGCGTGCAGGGTGCGAGGCCTGGTTAGGGCTGGGGGGGAAGACGAGGTTGTACCGTTGTAGCGGGCAAGGGACGGCATATGGAAAATTCTGGAGACTGGGGACTGGCAGTGCGGGGGCGACTGGCTGAATCAAGAGTTTCCTCCTTCCAAGATCAGCTTCCATTTTACCCGAGCATATTGAGCCACCAGGGCCCAGGCGCCATCCAGGCGTGTCAGGGACCAGCCTCCGAGGGTTAAATGGTTGTGATATATTAAAAGCAGCCGTGTTATAGCCTCCCAGAGCCGCAAGGCCAAACTGGGAACGGGAGGTAGCGTGGGTTGCGTAGTGTTGCGTTAAATGTTGGTATGAAAAAGGGGGCCGCGCGCAACTGAATCCCGTTGCGACGCTGCTCTATCCTTCATCTTGGAATCTCGAACGCAAACCCGCCTTCCAGAACTTCCAAGCATGGCTCTTGGCACCGACGAATCACTGCACTTACCAAAGACCGGGGCGTGCTTGCAATACTAATTCCTCCATCCTCACTGGCTCGGAGCTCAGCCGACGTGTCATTGCGCGGCAATCCCCGGGTCCTGAATACCACATCATGACCTCCTCGAGATATTGTTCTGACTTTGGACTTAGTGTTTTAATATCGTCGGTCATCTATCCCCCAGGTCCAGCCTCTGCGGGAGCCAACAGAGTTCTCGTGGTGCATGAGAGAAGCCTTCCAGAAGATGCCCTATTCCAGGCATTTTCACCAACGATCTCTCCTCAATTCCATATTCCGGGTTCACACCTCTTGGCTTGTTAATATCGCAAGCCACCGCCATGTGGTGGCGACGAAGCTACCCTCCTCCGAACAGGAGGTCCGAGCCCCTGTGTTGTCCTTTCGAGACCGTCCTGGTGGTTGCGTATTCCTTCCGCCGTCTGAGACTCTTGCTTCTTGTAGCATGGCTCGCTTGTAACCTGCTCTACACCCCGGAACATACATTTAAATCCGAAGGTAGGTAGGGAGCGGAAGGAAGTTTCCGTCGCCGATCATGGAGTTACACATCACCTACTGTTTGCCCAGTAGGTACTCTTCTATAAACAGCCAGTGGGGGCTGCGGAACGAGCGTCCAGGCGAAATATCATACCCACCAGCGACTTTACAGTAATTGAGGGAGGCATTGGCGTTCCTACACTGTGAAAAAGGCCAAGGCAGCTATTTCGACAGTCTATCAACGCATCGCGACCAAGTGATGGTAGGTCAGACAAACATCTTCTCATTGTAATCCTAAATGCAGACCCTTCTATTTCGACCATCTATCGCGGCAGGTAAAGTTTTCCTATGTCTTTGTATTACTCTATAGTGAGCCACCTCATTAGGAGAAGGAATGCTAGGCAGGATGTGCCGGGGACACAGTGGAAAACACCGTTCCGAAGGGGACAGAGAAGTAAGAAAACGTTGGGTAGCCATATTCAAAATACCTTTAAAACAGCAATACCCAACGCCTAGGGACCATCACTTAGTGCATGGTCAACCCTAGCATACTGCCCGCCAGCTTTTCTCGCTTACTGAAGGTCATCGACCGGATGATACTCGCAGCTTGCCAGGATAAAGGAAGCCCATGCAGTGCACAATTTTCTCTACATAGCGAATGCGACTCTCACGAATGAAACTTATGTTGGAAGTACCGCCCCCAGGAGATCAGCTCCGGAACTCGGACGGAGGGTCAGATCTCCACCTCCGTCACATGCTTAAAGAACTGGCCTGGGCCCAACAGCCTGGTTGCTACATAGTACAAGCGAATAGGCCTTGGCAACATGTCCCAGATGCCGGAAGTAGTCCAGTTGACGAACAAGTTGACCCACCCATGCCCAGGACACACGCTGGATCTCTTGCCTATCAAAGGCACGTGGTTACTAAGCACTTCTCAGCCCCCTGAACATCGCCTAATAGAGGTAGTAAGCTAAAAATGGCGCCCGCCGTACAAGGGGAGACCCAATCAGTCGTCGAACACTCTGCGGGCGGCTATAGTTGTTACGTATAGAATGAAGAGGCTGGATTTCGCTTCCGCACTATGCTAGGGTGTCCAGCAGCAAACGCTTCTAAAGAAGACGCTTGATGATACATGAAGATTAAAGTCAAATCTACTACTGGGACTGGTTGGAGACCCGATTGTTGAGGGCGTCTGCTGGGAATAGCCAGCCTGCCCAATGGGTGACGTCTCGGCTTTTTGATCACTTGAACCAGAGCGGCGCAGTTTTACACAGGCACTGCTGGAGAAGAAAAGAAAGCTTCGATATCTGGAAGTGTTGGTATGGCAAATTGTATTGGATCTCGGGGATTATGTGCAGACTATCAACTCCTTTAGTGTCGCGGCGAATGGAAGTTCGTTTGGATGGGAGTTGCGCGAGGATCTCATACCTTCTCGGCAATAATTCAAACAATAGATGCTGGATTGCTTGCGTGTGGTGAGTGTGCCATTTTAGGAGAAACCCACGCAGGTCCGCAGAGGATGTGGGTGAGCTTGCATACGGACCACTAAGGGGGGTGGCTGCGGCGCAGCGCCAACGAGTCTCTATTGCGGCACGCTGTCACCTTCCAGTATCATCATCACCTGTATTCTGGACGACCAGTTTGGCGATCAACCAACCAACCGCCAGCGCCATTCACTTTAGCAACACCCGGCCTTACACCATTCACGAGCCAAACGAACGCACCCATCCATCCCACATAGTCCAGACCATGGTCCACGCCAACCATGGAGTCATCATCGCCCCTGAATCCGTGCCCGTTGTCGCCCAGAAAACCGTCATCAAGACTAAGGATGAGATGGATGAGGCCGACAGAGCGCTGATCGCGATGGGATACGCCCCGGTAAGAGGGCCCCTGATAGACACCACCGCGCGTCCGATAGCCCGTCCACGCTTACCTTCTCGATTATAGGTTTTCAAGCGCGAGTTCTCCATGTGGTCGTGCTTTAGCTTTGCCCTAAGCATCTCCGGCATATACGCAACCATCATGGCCACTTTCACTTACCCACTGTATGCTGGCGGGGCCGCTTCGGTGGTGTGGTGTTGGCTGATAGGCGGCGGCGGCGCCCTTGCCTTAGCCCTATCCATCGCCGAGATCTCGTCGTCATATCCAACCTCGGGTAAGGTGAAATCCCTTCCCTCTAGCATGGGCAGGCAAATGCCGACTAGGTCTGCGTGTAGGCGCCATGTACTTCACGCTGAAGTATCTGTGTCCGGAAGAATACCTGCCAGTGGTTGCGTGGCTCGACGGTATGTCTGTTCGACTCGTCCTGTCCCGAATGACCGCTGAGTGCTGACTGACGACGTGACGAAGGATGGCTCAACCTCATTGGCACGGTCACCGGAACGGCTTCATCCCAATACGGCGCCGCTCAGATGCTCCTTTCGGCCGCCTCCATCGGCACAGGTTTTAGCTATCAGCCGACCCAAGGCCACATCACGGGTCTCATGGCTGCGCTCTGCGTGATGCACGCTCTCATCAACAGCCTGTCGACCGCCTGGCTCAACAGGATCTCAAGCACCTACGCAATCTTTCATGTCGGCATTCTGATTGCTGCTGCGGTTGCATTACTCACCCTGCAAAAAGAAAAGCACAATACCGCTTACGTCTTCACAAATCTTGAGCCACTATCTGGCTGGACGCCGCCCGGATTCTCGTTCTTCTTCGGCTGCCTCAGTGCGGCATGGATCATGACGAATTGCGACGGCGTTGGACAGTAGGTCTCCGTCTGGCCCCTTTCTCGGAATGCAGAAAAAGAAAGAAAGAAAAAGGAGACGGCTGACAGTAGCATGGTGCAGCATTGCCGAGGAGACGAAAAACCCTTCGCGAGTGGTGCCTATGGCCATCACATCAGCGTCCGTATTTACCTACGTTGCTGGATTCTTGTACAACATCGTGCTTGCTTACTGCATGGGCGATCCCCGAGAGCTTCTGGCCAGCCCGACCGGTCTCCCCGTAAACCTCGGCTGCCCATCTTCGTTGGCCGCTACGAAAACCCGCTGATCCCAATACAGGTATCCCAACTCTTCTACAACGTCATGGGCCCTGGACCCGCCGTCTTCTTCACAATAAGTGCCTTCGTCGTCATGAATTTCGTCTGCATCCCGTCCGTCCACGCCGGCTCCCGCACTCTATGGGCCTTCTCACGCGACGACATGATCCCCTTCTCCGGCTATTGGTACCGGATCCACCAGCACACCGGCACGCCGCTCTATTCGATCTGGCTTTACTCCTCGCTCTGCATTCTCATCAACCTCATCGGACTCGGCAGCCCAATCTTGATTGCCGCCGTGTTCAACATCTGTGCCATCGCGCTCAACTGGTCGTATTGCATCCCCATCATCTGCAAGCTGCTTTACGGCAGGTTTGAGCGCGGGCCGTGGCACTTGGGCCGCTTCAGCTTTGCCATCAACGTATGGGCCGTCGGATGGAACGCGTTTCTTTCGCTTTTGTTTTTGTTGCCGACTCTCCGACCCGTAACGCCGGAAAATGTAAGTTACCTCGCTCCTTTGCCTACCAAAGGCGCAACAAACTGGGCCTGCAATGCCCGAGATTCTCACATTCCGGGAGCAGATGAATTACGCGTTGGTTGTCCTGACATTTGTCATTGCCGTTTCCGTCGGGCATTGGTTCCTGCGCGGCCGGAAGTACTACATCGGGCCACGAACCCATGCCCACATCGTCAACGGTGAAGCAGTCCGTGATGAGATGCTTACCGATCTGGAAAAGGATGTCTCGCTCGTGTCTGGGACTGGAAATGTACGATGAGAAGTCGAATCAATATAAACTTCAGGTAGCGTACTTCAGGGCTTCAGGGCGCATAGAGAAACTAGTGCAGGAAATGAGAATCCGGGGGCCGTCGAGCCGAACTTCTTGCGGGCCGAAGCGGAGATGCTTGAGGAAGATGCTCGAAAGCTCGCCGCAGTAGAGTTCGGATTGGGCCCGGATATCCGGATGGGCACAAAAAAAAAGCAATCGGTTCTGACTCATCGCAAAAACTCGGTCGTATTGTTTCAGTACGATCGAAAAGGATTCGTCGAAACTCGTTCGTCTCGAGTCTTGGGCTGTCTGAGAAGGGACATGTAGGGGCAATTAGATTTTCCAAAGTGTGCTGCTCACGATAATTTCTCGCGATCCTCGTCAGGTAGTCCCTCGTAAAAATTTTGGTTCGTATATACCTCGGCGCTAATATTTCCGCGAACGGACACTTCCGGTCACGCGTTTTGTGGGCCAATGACCCCCGAGTTCTCGACCGGGCCGCGATCAGGCCATTCTGACCCAATTTGGCCGGTACAAAATTTGGCGTCGACCCAGAAGGCCGGCGCAAGTCCATCAGTTTGCGGGAGCTTGCGGGAGCTCGTTCTGCCCTACGAGACAAAAGTTTCTCCGCTTTGCTGCGCATTCCCGCATCTTGGATCAACTGTGCAATCGTTTACTGGCAGGGTCTGGAGCAATGCTTGCTGGACATTCGTTGGCACTCGTTGTCCGTTTGTCTTGCGGAAGCAGTCCGATGCAGTTTGGATGTCATCACATGGCAACATGCGATATAATCCCGGGACATAGATCCGGTATGTTTGCTCTGACTTTGCTTCACATTCGATAAATCTGTGTCTATCCGTGTATCGACCCATTCGGATACATCATGAGCAATTGCCGCACTTGTTTGATCAACGCCATACATACGCCCAACGAAGCCACTCTCATTGATGATAGCCATTGGGAGGGTGAAGCATTGCCAGAGAGTGGAGACACCAGCTTGTACGACTCACACGGGATGGAAATCCCATGCATGTTTCCTGCGGCTGAGGAGCATGCGTTTCTGGATTCGCATTGCAGCGTCTCCGAGAGAAAGGCGACGAGGTTGGTGAGCTCGAGGCAAGCTCCATGGCCTTGATGGGCGGGGACCTGATCGGTTGATCGGCAGAAGCGGGGCAATTCGGGGACCAGGGGCGGCTCCCCCGGCACCTAGGCGGGCACCTCCGAGTCCCACTGCAGCGCATTCCTGCAGCGGGTAGGTGCGTGGGGCCCTGGGTCGGGCGGTCTCGACCCTCGAAAACCAGCCCAGTCCATTCTCGTACGACTGAAAAATAAATCGACTGTTTGCGACCTTTTTGCAGGTCCCAAGACGCTGTAGTGCCACCATGCAGTACGCAGCCGAGAATACCATTCCAGGATGGATGCCGAAGGGGTGCCGACCGCGGGGCGGGCTCCGAGGGCATTTTGACCTTTTAATAGACGTCAAGCTTCCCCTGCCTGACATCAGATCACGACAGGCTTCTAGGCTCACCAAGTAACCAGCAAGCATCATCCAACCACAACAACACAGACCACCTCTCGAGCAGTCATCCCACACGCCAAAGTGTTGACATCGCCACCTCGTTCCTAGCGCACAGCTACGCAACAACCAAATCACGCCTTTTCAATCAAACCATTGCCAATTGTCAGCCAACCGGTATGCCTGGCACAGCTATTGACTCGTCGATGTCATTCGACCCCTACGCAACGTCCTTTGACGCTTCTCAGCTTGTTAGTTGCCCTGGTCCCTTGGATCCTCTTTGTTTCCCTCCCCAAGCGTGTTTTGCACAACGCAGTGTGCGGGGTAAAGACGGTGGTGCAGTTGTGCAACCTCAAGGCTGTTTCACGACAAGCAATGCTAACATCGTTGAAGCAAAAGTATCCCGATTTCTCCCCGGTATCCGTTTTTGACACGGAGGACTTCGGCGCAGACTTCACATCAGACTCGGCTTCCCCCTTGTCGCCGCTCTCTCCCGCGCTCTCGGCCAGCTCATTCGGCTTCCCCACGACAGACGCGTGGGCGGCTTGGGACTCGGCCGAGCTCTCTCCCGAGCCCGATAACTTCTTTGGGGGCCAGGCATTTGCATCGTGCCCCCCATCAGACGCCTCGCTAAGCCCGGCGATCAATCCTATGGACCTCGCCGTCCCCCCGCAAATCAACGCGCAAACACCCTTTTTCCAATCACCTCAAGCCATGCTCGCCACCATTCCCAGCCAGCAGCAACCACCTAGCCCAATGACAGCCGCCGCCGCTCTTCCCAGCCCCCCAACAAACGACGCTGTCGCCAGACGATACCCGTCCCGCGGCCTCAAGCGCAAGTCTACCAGCGCCGCCTCCGACGAGGAGCCTGCCTCCAAGTCAATGGCAGTTTCGCCTCCAGCTACAACAACCACACCATCTCCAGCCGCCGCCCGCCGCCCATCCGCCTCAAAGGCCAATGACACCACCGCCACCACACTCGGGCCTAAAAAAACAGCCCACAACATGATCGAGAAGCGCTACCGCACCAATCTCAACGACAAGATCACCCAGCTACGCGATGCCGTGCCTTCACTACGGCTCATAGCGCAGCGCTCCAAGATGGGTGAGGACGGCAGGGCCGGGGCAGACTTTGACGAGTGCGGCGAGGATGGGCTGATGGACTCGAGTCTTGCCAATGGCCTGGCACACGGTACCAAACTAAACAAGGCCACCATCTTGAGCAAAGCCACCGAGTATATCATGCAGTTGGAGCGGAGGAACCATGGGCTGGAGACGGAGAATAGTGCGCTGAGGGGACGGATGGAGGGGCTGGAGATGATGTTGGTAAGCAGAGGGGGTGTTGCTGGCGTTTGGCATTAGGAATTGTTGGGGTTTCCGCTATTCTCCTTGTGATGATTTTTCCTGTGATATCTAACCCAGCGGAAGGCGTTTGGGAGCTTTCCTCCGGGCTGTGTGGGTCACGGTGGTACCTTGGGTATTGGTTTGTGGGTTTGGAGTTATTACTGGAATGGGGGGGGTGGAAAAAGAGGCAAGCAAAACTTCAATGCTGCCTGCCAGTCAGTCTGCGGGGATCTGATTGATCTCATTTGCACTTTTATGGGCGAGCATCCTAATTTAATCTCTCACCTCTGTGCTATCACAGTTGTTTGTTTCTTGGTTTTGCTTGTGATGATTAGACATGAATGGATAGGATAGCATGGTGTAGAAGCATCAGTTCAATGAGTGAGTTTGTTCACGCGTGCTTGAGGAAAGGGCCAAAAAAATATACTAATTATTGACAAATGAATGGATGAATGACAATATTGATTGGCACCACGAAATCAACGAAAACAGATTTTGTCCGGGTGTTGAGTTTTCATGATGTAGTCATAGCGGTTTCTCTCGATCCTCAGATGGATAGATACTCGATGAAGAGAGAACTCACGATAATGAGGAGTTCTAGGTCAACAGGCAGGGTCATGCCCTGGCTTCCAATCCCGGGTAGCCCGAGTAAGTAAGTATTTATGGGATGTTTCCTCGGCTACTTCTTGGTTTTGGTTTCCTCCTTGTATTGCAGGAGGTTGTCTTTCTCGTTTTTGTGTGAGTTCAGTCTCTGATACTCGGCCAGAGTCTGGACTGATACGGCACCGCGACGGATAGGGGGTTTCGGGATTGAGATAGCACCACGGCGGCCGGAGGGTTGTGGTTGCTGGTTGCTATCCTTCTGGCTTTGCTCTCTGCTGTTGCCCGACATTTCGTTTCTGTTTCTGATGCTTAGCGTAAACAATGATCTGCTGTGTGATGGCTGCTAAGTCAAGTCTTGAGAGCATGGACTGTTTATGTAGATGCAAACGGGTGAACGCTTCAGGGTGAACAAGGGCATAGTTCACGAAATTGAACAGCTCTCACAACCGTACATGAATATTGCAGGGAGGTTGTGCTTTGTGTCTATCGCACATGCTAACTACCCCTTTGTAGGGTTGCGATGTTAGCGGCCAAATGGCTTCTGTCCATGAGTCCCGTCTTTGTCTCATCGTCTCTATCGTTTGTTCTTAGCCCATGCAGTGTTCTTACAGACATTATAGGGGTCGAGATTAACGAGCAATAGAGCTTTACTGTGGTCTAAATTGATGTCTGGCATCAAGGACACTAGTTCTCAAGCCCCGCAGATCAAGAGTTCCGCGCAAACAGAAGCATTACCACCACCAGTACTAAAATACTAACCAAATGCTTTACGACTCAATGCGAAAGACACTGTTTCTAGGCTCCTAACGTAATATGTAGCCCTTGAGTTTGTAGCTTTTGGCTTTCCAATGGTAAACCCTTCCGAAATGTTGGGTTCATCACACCGCGGCTATAAGAAAGAAAAAAGAAAAAAAAAAAAGGAAAACAAACCAGGGAAAAACGCCCACTTCACGCACACGGGAGATTGGATGGGAATTCAGATCGTCAAAGAGTAGGCCAGGATGCTACATACCGCTACTTCGCACCAATAATGTTGACTTATTTAAACCAGGGACCGCCAGCCTCGTCGCAGGCCTTCAGCTGCCACAACCCGTCGCAGAACATCTCCGCCGAGGAGCGTGTCTGCCCTCTCTTCAGTTCTTTTCAGTTGTGACAGCGGGATAACATCAGGAAAGATGGACGACGCGGCTAGGAATGCGAGGTTAAATTCCGTTGCTTCCAGCAATCCCAATCCTGTGTGGCCCTCGGATGAGGTTGCTTTCGGCAATATCAACAATCCTGAGTGGTCCTCGGATGAGAACGACGACGAGTACGAGCGCGACCCTGACATAACACTCAACTCGATTGAAAAGAGCAAGACGATCCATTTTCCTATCCGAGCAAACTACACCAACTGGAAGCCGCGAGAAGCCTTCCGCGAGCTGGTACAAAATTGGTACATCTTCTTTGATCAAACATGACACTGCCCTTTGCCATTGTCTAATTGATGACCCTTGGGTACACGTGTAGGCGAGACGCGATCATCAAGTCCTTCCACCTCGCTGAGCAGGATTTTTGCGTCATTCGTGAGGAGAAGACGTCCGGCCGCGACATCGAGATCATCTACAAGGTTCTGTACCTCGACAGCAAGAGCGACGAGAAAGAATGGCTCGGCTATATCCGCTTCAAGGGGCGCGATGGCGAAGGCACCATCGACATCACCAATCGCTCTGCCACCCTTCAGCCTTGGCACCTTGACCTCGGCGGCACCAGCAAAGCCGGCGATGAGCGCCAGGCCGGGGCCCACGGCGAGGGTCTCAAGATTGCCCTCCTGGTCTTGATGCGAGGGCCGCAGAACCACGCCGTCAGATGCCGCTCCGGCGGCTTCAACTGGACCTTCAACTTCACCACCATCGGGCGGCTCGTGGCTCGCCTGCGCCGAATGTCGCCCAAAAGCATCCACACGGTGGCGGACCAAGCCGAGCGGCTGAGCAAGAGGACCTTGCTCCCTTTTGGCGTCAAACCACACAGAGACGTGCAGATTATCATTGGGGAGTCTCGCAATGGTCGGAACCAATGGGGCGACAAGGTCAAACGGACGCCGGTCAGGCGAGAGGAGTTCGACGCCTGGACAAAGGCTGCCTTGTTCTTGCATGACGCCCGAGATGGAGCCATCATCTCGACCGAAGAGGGCGATCTTCTTACGGATCCGCGGCTCCAAGGAAACATCTACCTCAAGGGTCTTCTGCTAAGCGAGTCCTCTCCCGCGCTATCGGCGAGCATCACGAACAAACCGCTCAAGTTTGGATACAACTTCGCCCACGGATCCACCAATCGTGAGAGGCAATCCGTAGCCGACGCCAACGAGGAGTCGAGGGCCATTCTCAGCATCTGGGCCGAGGTGCTAGCCTCCAGACCTGACATGGTGCCAGAGCTGAGCGGCATGCTCGACACCACCGAGCCCCAGTACGCCGACATTGCCGGAGCAGATCGGCACATCAGCTTCAAGACGGCACATCTCCTCCAAAAATATCTTCTCGGGCAACAGTTCCAAGGCAAATGGTACTATTGCGGCGAGGATAAGAACAAGGTACGGAGTGTCCCGCGCCGTTTACACTATTACAAGCCACGGCCGCTTACTCATAATCTGTTGTTTTCTCTGCTTCTTTCCAGAATCCTAGGCTTGACCATATCATCCAGGGTCTCGGATACGAAGGTGTCGAACTGGCGAATACGTACTGGTATATCCTCCGCCACCACAAGCTCGTCCGCACCGCCGAGGAAGAGGAGCATTGGCGCTTCATGGCGGCGCCGCCCGTTACAGCCCTACCATCCGCCTTCGCCGCGTCGGTATGCCGTCTCTTTTGCGCTTGCGTACGCGCCTGCCCCAAGACAAAAGGCACGACTATTTGTTTCGTCCAGGCCGGGCAGCTCCATCTCCAGCTCTTCTTCTCGCAAGACGAGCGCATGTTTCTGATCCACGAGCGGTGGCTGTCCATCGACGGCGCGATCAACGAGCTAGGTCTGCCCAATGACCTGGCAGAAGCCGACATCATCTTCCACACAGTGAAGAGGTTGTTCGCCGATGCGCTGGAACAGCTGCCGCACGAAGCGTTTCCAGAGGACAACTCAAGAACGGTGGAGTGGAGGAGGAAATTAGAGATCAGCCGTGCCGAACAGCGGCTACTCAACCACCTGAGGATGGGGAAGTTAAGCATCGACCAACTTACAGAATGTCCAGGGCTGCGTGTGAACTGGGCTGTTGATCCCGGTGCGCTGCAGGATATCGTCGTCGAGGTTCAGTGTCACGCAACGCGGGTGTGCTTCGCCTGTAGGGACGATCTGTTGCTCACGGAAGACGGTGAGAAAAGCTCTTTTATATATCGTTGCAGAGCTTACCGTTCTGCAGCCCCCTACTTGAAAATTCCCGCTAATTCACATGGTCATGGTCATCGCAGCTCGTCTCGCTGAATCTTCTTGCGCTAACCCCAATAATGGCGATGAGTGTCCTCCCACCTGTCGTACCGCCCGGGTCGAGTACTCAGCAGGAACTCATTTCGAACACAATTTGGAGTATGATGAGGAATACTTCTTTGTGTTGGTGATGCCGACTGACCCGGGCGCCTTCGTCGGCCTCTCTGATATCGCACGCACGGCTCGTCGAACACCACCGCGCACCCGGTCGCCGATCCGTGATAACCGTGTGACAGCACCTTCCGCCACCAAATCGTCCGCAAGCTCAAGATTACAATCGCGGAACTCTCGGGTCGACCTCCAACCCAACGTCCACAACGACTACGACTCTATCAGCGGCGGAAAGGATTCACCGGAACCGGCGCTGCAACCGGCAACGACAACGGCGGGCGAGAGCTCGTCGCCAGCTGCAGCACGTTCTGTTGTAGGGGATCCTACCGCTGTCAATGCTCCGGCCCCAGCTAGAGGAACCGTGCCGGATGGCGTATTTGGTAAGCAATATCCCCCAAGGGCTCCTATTGGCAGTACCTTGGTAGTAGTACCTAGCTTTTCTCCGTGCTGAGCCTAACGCACTACTAACACTGGGCTCCGTAGCGCTTGGGCAAAGGCTTCAGAGCCTGGATATCTTCCGGATTGATAGAGACCGATGGTACGAGGCCAAGAGCTCCGAGAATGTGCGGGCCGTGATAGGTATCATCAAAGGAGAGCATTCCTTACCGGCGGAGACGAGGAAGCGGCAAAGGTTGGATGAGGAGTAATCTTTCTCGCGACGAGAGCATGACAATAATTCTGCAGCCCATCAAGCTTACGGGGTGGCCCTCAACGTTATTAGAAGGATCACCGGGGAGAGGTCTGCGAGTTTATGTGCTCGGCCTGGGTCACCGGTCAAGGCCGTTTTCGTGTGTCCCGTGACAGAAATATCGGGAATAAAAAAACCATGGAGGCCATTAAACCAACGCTCAGCATTGTTATACCGCTATATAAAGTTTGAGTCATTATTCCTCGGTAGTCCTCCCAAGCTCTACGGTCTAATCGAGGCGCCGGACTCGGCGCTTCCTAAAACTAACCCATATACCCCATACCGGACGCACTCGGATTGGAGTAATTGATACCAATCATACCGCTCCTCCCGGAAAATTATACCCTGGACTCTTCAATCTCCAATGTAGACCGTTATCTTAAAGTGTGCCGGGGGTTTGTGAACGCTCGATAGCAGCTGATTGACTAATTAACGATACCCGCGCCCATCGGCGCCATAAAAGCTCTGATACGCCTGACTAGTCGAAGAGGAGTATTGGCAACTGTGGTCGCTGTGGCGGCGGCTGCCGCCGGCCTCGTGCAAATATTTATCACCAGGGTCGTAAGACGGAGTGTGCGAAGGACCGTCGTAGACGCGATGGCCTTTACGCCGGGATCGACGGCTCTTACGACCACCCGAGCGACGGCTGGAAGATGCTGGTAGCGGGACCACTAGGGTGGAGCTCGAGGCAACACTTGGGGACTTTCTGGCAGTCGGATCTTGGTAAGGCACCATCTCCCAGTCTGGGGGGCGACCTGCTGCGTCATTTGTGATGGCTGCTGAGGAAAACGTATCGGAATATTGGTAGGATGGTTCAGCGTAAGCAGGGGGGGCAGACAAATCTCGAAATGGTGTCTGCTCTTCGGCACGGCGATGATCAGGGCAACTGATTCGGGAGACTGAAGGGGTTGATGTGTAACCCGAGGTTGATGTGTAGCCCGAGCTGGGGAAATTGTCGCGTCTGTCGTGTCTCGATGCTTCCCTGCCCGCGGAGCTGTTCAAGTCTCGTGGACGAGGTCTTTCCCTCTCCCTACCAGGAACACAACAGCAGTAGTATGGGGCCGATGACTGAGCCTGAAGCCTGGGAATGTAGCCAAAAGCTTGAAGTGACATCTGGTCTACCTCGATTTGGAGAGCGTCCATTTGCCTTGAAAGGCTGCTATTGGGGCGTGGCATTGTTGCTTTTGGCTTCTAATTACCTACCCTCTCTGGCTCTGGTGTGTGTCTCTCAAGGACGTTCAAGTGAGGTATTACGGTACTAACCGGGCAGTGTCGAGGTCAAGGATGGCCAGTCATTAATTACACGATATTTTGGCTACAATACGGATACTTATGTTCTTCAATAGATGCCCAGCGCATAACAGTGACAATGAATCCCGTTGGGATGACAAGATCCACAACCCCGTGGATCAAGGCATAGGTGTAACAATGAGTCTTGCCTCAGTCGAGTGACACACCTTGCAACTTGGGTAGGCAAATAAAGAACGGCGGTCAGGCCTGCCCCATTGCTCCTCGTGGGCATTAACACCCTGCGGGGTCAAACGTCGTACTATACCTTACACTTCACCTTCAGATGACAGGGTTGGGGCTGTTCCGGCCACGGTGTTTCCGGCATGCTTCGAGAGACAACCGGTTGTCTTTGCTCAAGTGCACGTGGATCACCAAAGGGACACTGCCCCAACAAACGGCCAACGAACAACAAAGGGCTCGGCTCCTCTGACTACCTCCGCTCACTGGCTGGTTAGGTTTCCCGTTTCCAGAGCAATAGTCAGTCGTCCTTACAACTGTAAAATGGCAAACAATGGTCGACCTAGGTATGCATATTCCACGAGGGATTGGTTTTGGCCCCATGTCATGTGATAATAAGAGCACAATAAAGAGCCCAATCCGCTGCCAAAACATGGACTTGATCCGTAATCCATCGTGCATGGTTCACTATTTCCGCGCTTTGATGACATGACGGCACATGGTTGGCCTCCTGGCACGGGGCATGGTAGTGGCGATGAGTCTGACAACGGCATCCGTTTGCTCGACGACCCCGACCGAGTCTCAAGACCAAGGCCGAGTGCCACTTCGAATTACTCGCCGGCTCTATGTGTCGCACTTTCTATCGACCTGGAATTCTCGTGTCTTTGAGTTTGGTGCCGTGCTCTACCTGGCAACTATCTTCCCTGGGAGTCTGCTTCCAATGTCTGTGTACGCTTTGATGCGCGGACTTTCCGCCATTGTTTTTGCCCCTACTGTCGGCCAGTACGTCGACACGGGCAACCGTCTCCAGGTCGTCCGGGTGTCTATCAGTGAGTTCTCGACTCGAATGCCTTCATATATCTGCTCTTCTCAATGCTGATATCCCCAAGTCTTCCAGCGCCTGGTTGTATCAGCATCCTGCATCATCTTCTACGTGCTCGCTGCCAGGCTGCCGCTCGGGCGTGGCGGGGAACTCGGCATGCTGGCACTCTTGTCTTTCTTAGCCTGCATCGAGACACTATGCTCCATCATGAACCTGGTCTCTGTGGAGAAGGACTGGGCAAGTCGCCGATACAAGCACACCCGTATCCAAGCTGACTGTCGTATGAGACCGGTATTAGATCGTAGTCGTGGCGGATAAGAACCACGCAGCGCTGATGATCATAAACGCACAGATGCGACGCATCGACTTACTCTGCAAACTCTTTGGGCCCCTTTTCATCACCCTGGTCGCTGGCTTCTTAACGGAAGTTACCATCCTTATTTAATCTAGTTATGAACGTCGCGTCCATTGCTCTCGAGTACTTTGCCATCGCTCGGGTTTACTACGAGGTAGCAGGGTTGCAGGAACCCAAGCAGGGACCACATCGAGCACAACCGGCAGAGGCCGAGCCAGCGCAGAACCATGCAAGCCGGCTCGCGCGAGGTTGGATACGCACTTGTGGCGTCTTCCGAGAGTCTACCCGAGACTTCCGGTTCTACTTTCGTCACGGCGCGTTTCTCCCGTCCATCGCTGGTGCCCTGCTCTACCTCACAGTCCTATGTTTTGCCGGCCAGATGGTGACGTACCTGCTCTCGGCTGGTTATACTACCACCCAAGTCGGCATCACGAGGGCGCTGAGTGTGGTCTTTGAGGTGCTAGCGACATGGGTAGCGCCATGGCTCACGGGGCGCATTGGACCGGCGCGAGCAGGCCTTTGGATGAGCAGCTGGCAAGTCGCTACACTGGCTGCAGGGACCGCACTGTTTTGGATCTTGGATGATGCCCCTCTGGTCTCGGCTAGCGGCCTCGTGGGCGGCACTATCTTGAGCCGTCTGGGTCTGCGAGGGTTTGAACTTTGTGTGGAGATCATCTTTTCTCGCCCTGAACAGTTCAAATGGCCCTCACTCATATCCGTTGGGGCCGTCGCTTTAGCCTGGACGGCGTAATTATACTGTCTTTTTCTACATCCGCAGAGGGCATTTGTTACATTTTGACACGCTTACAAGAATCCTAGGCAGCAACAAAGGAAGGCAAAGAGAAAGGGAGAGAGCCATACGGCTGATTACATCAGAGACTGATATATAATCACATTTCAAGTTGGAGCAAACAAATACATCGCGGACTGTTGTGAGCGCGGCATGATTATTGCCAAATGAGATACCTCGGCAGTACCTCGCTCAGCGCAAGATCTCATCTCCTAGTCTATCGACTCAAAGCTCAGCGCCCGTATATCCACCCGATAAACTGCTAATTACGCCGGAATGACACAAAACGAGCATCATCCCCCGCAGTCCACGAATTTCCAAGCCCATTGTCCCCTTCATAGCGAGAAGAAGGGAGCGGGTTCCCCACAGAAGACCTCATATCCCGGATAGACCCTCCAGACGCGCGGTGTCGTAAAGTAGACGGCTGGTCGGTTTGAAGCGGAGGGGTGCACGGCGGACAGGCCGGCCGGCGGGCCATCGTGCGGGCGACGTTTGCCTGATGGTTTGAAATACCGGGACGCAAAAGCGGTAGAACGTCCAGTGGGTGTTGTCTTAGGCGTATGGGCGACAAACTTTGGCGTTTCAGAGGCGTGCTGATACGTTGTGCTGAGGCCGGGGGCCCCGGCGGGTTGGGTCGCCGTGGTGAGCGAGGGGATGGTCTTCTCAACTGGGGGTCGGAAGGGAGGCTGCTGTCCATGCGACAGATATGGGAGTATTGGGGAAGGGAGCGGGACCGGATAGGGTTCTGGTTGGAGCCTGAGTACTGGAAAGGGGAGCTCAGCGCTGTGGGAGCAGTTTCCGAATTGTTGAGTGGGGAGCCAGTGGATGACTGATTCCCTGAAGACTCTCTGGTTGATGTCGGCGTTCTTAGCTCGATGCCAGTAATTCTTTGTAGGGCATCGCTGGTGAGCGCGACGCGCGCACCGTTCCGATGCTCCCAGGGTCGCATTGTCTTCTAATATGGTGTTGTGAAATGTTCGACAGGTCGATTTGTGGAACGTTTGAAGAAGCAAGGTAGAACGCGTCCACCGCTACGAGAAGGAATGGAATCGACCTGGTAGCAAGGTTTGGTGGCATTGAGAAGCAAGAACATAGGTCGCGTCCAGCGAATATATGTGTTAGGCCTCTGGGTGCCAGTTCCATGTTCTTGAGCCCAGGTGATGATCGTTTGTGCCTCTGCCCTCAGACCGCAAAGTTTCCCGCATGTCATTGTGATTTTAGTCGTGGCATGTTTACCATAGCATCCACAACACATCATACCGCCAACACTTAAGTGGACATTACTTGAAACGTCCCTTGTCAATGCTGTCAAAGAAAACAAAGAGAACAAAGACTTAAATGTAATGCGTCAACGCTTATTGTTACTGGAGGTGTCCGGCCCAATCCCGGATTTTGATTGTTCTGCTGGCATTCAAACCATGGAACAATAGCTGAGTAACCTGAACTACGAAGTTGTTGTTTGTCGCCAGGGGAAGTAGCCATCATCACCTTCCAACTGGTAGTGTTCAGCATTCAGCATTCAACACGGACACTCGAGTCAGAATTTACCGAGGGAAAACATGTCTGAAGTAGTCAATCCTAAGCGGGAAGAAACTATGGCTATGATTATAATAGCTTCTTAGAGAAGTGTAGATCCAAAGATACGCAAGGAAATGTTTGGTAATGAGCGTGAGTGTGGTTTGTAGGCCACTTTCCGACAACAGCCTCCCATATTACCGAAAGTCGCATTCTAACCTAATCAACTCTGAAACCCCAACCAACCCAAATTGAAAAATCAGCCGTGCCCAATGTATTCAACAAACGCCTTCCTATGCAGCCTCTTTTATCTAACCGAGTCATGCCATGTCGATAAAGTCAATCTCAACGTCTCCCATCCATTAGATCCAAAAGCCAAAAATGAATCGTTCCAGTGTGTGTTGGTGGTTGATCCCCGTGAGGTAGCTTCACTTCATTAGTGTCGATAAGTATCCGTTCTCAAAACTCCATAACTCCGGATGATGCTCGGGGCAAGTGAATGCCAAGTCCATTCTGAAAGCGCCTCAACTCCTGAATGCCTCTCCAGGCAGCTCGGGCCGCCAATCTTTTTGCTCTACCAAACGCCTATTCCACAATGACTCCAGACGCCGAGTCAAAGCATTCAGCCCAAGGGTAGGCGTTCTGCTACCGCAGGCCGAGAGCCAGGGAACTCCTTGAAGCACGATCACACCCCCACGCGCCAAAATCAAACCGCGCCGCCCTCGTCGGCTTGGGCGAAAGGAACTCTCGGGTTCTCCTTGCCGAGAAAACCGGCGAGACAGCGCGGGACCGCGGCGGCATTGGGTGTGTCCAGCCTCTTGGGGCTCCAGGCCTGGACCAGTAAGATGCTCGAGAAGGAGGCCGCATGTCGTGCGTGTCCTCGTCGTCCGTCATCGCATCTGGCTCCATGGTCAGAGCCAGTGGTCCGCCCAGGAGAAAATTGCCGCCCCCAGCCGGAGCGGGCCAGGTTTGGTGGCGGTAGATACCAGAGGCTGGGCCGGTCGAAAGCTCTTCCGGGGACAGAGGGTAGTGAGGGTACGCGGGAGGGAGATAATTTGTTGCCTGAAAACCAAAGTCCCTTCTCTCTCCGCGTGGTGGGAGGAGGCGAGGGGACGACCCGCGCGGGGGCTGATCCTCCATCCGAAGAAGCCTGATAGGCTCATCGATATCCGAATCAATCTCGTCCTCACTGGGCGAGGCGTATGGAGATTCCCAGTCCGCATCCTGGCCGCGCCACACCTCACAAAGTGAGGTCGCCACAGAGCGGTAGCCTTGGTCCATCGTGGCCATACTAGCACGGCTAACAACGGTTTTGGGGCGCGGGCGGGGGCGAGAAGGTGGTACTCTTCCGCGTTCGCGCTCTCGTTCCGGCGGCGATGACTCTCGATGCAAGGATCCCCGATGCTGCTCCCGCTCCGCGCCGCGCTCCGGCTCCTGGCCCCGCTCTCGGAGAGAGGATCGCCCAATTTGTCTCAAGCGATGGTGCTCGTCAAAGTTGTTGTCGTTGTTGATGGGATGTTCGTCGCTTTCCTCCTCCTCGCTATCATAGTCATGGTCACGACGTTGGGGTCGCCTCTGGGAGAGGTGAGATCCAGCATGCAGTGGCCACGAAGAAGAATACCTCGGTTGAGGGTTCTCGTTCCATGCCGAACTCCGGGAAATATTGGAATTCAATTTCGGGCCGGATTCATGGCGTGGGCGGCGAGTGCTCGGGCCCAGCTCGCCGAAGTCGGATTGAGAGTCCCGGCCATCGGGGTCTGAAAATTCATCTGACGGTCGATGTCAGTCCTGATAATGGTCCAAACCAAGGCAAAATTTGAACCAGCCATCCACATACTTTCATGTTTTTCATGGGAATCAAGGCGGCGCTTGGGGTGTCCGGGGTGTTTGGGAGACTCCTTGGAGGCGCGACGAGGCGGGCGCGGCGGCAGACGCTTCCCGGTTGGAGACCTACCCCTGGATCCCGACGACAGCGAACGGCCCTCTGAATCACGCGCACGCTTCGCATCGGAGGTAGAAGATCTCCGCGGAATCCTGTGCTCTTTCAAGAGGATTGCCGGCCGTGGGGTGTCGTCCGGGTACTCTTCAACGTAGGGCGTCTGTGCACGCCGGGCCCTGTTCTCAGCCGCCTTCCTCCGGTCAACCTTGGTATGCCCTTTATCGTCGCACCTCGGAACTCCTCCGGACCCGGATGGCCTCGGCTTTGTTGGGTGCCTTTGGTGACCCCGTTCCTCCTCGGTATCTGTGTCCTCTTCGAAGACGGTGATCTCAGCATCCTCGTCTGCCCGACCTGCTCCGCACATGCACCTAGCAGGACCGCGAGGTTTGGCCTTGGGAGACCGCTTTCTTGCGGGACTCCTCTTCTTGGGGCTCTTCCTCTCGGTGCCCTTCTGTCCCTCATAGACATAGTCGACGCGCACACTGTCACCTGAATCGTAGTCGGTGGTAGTGGTTGTGGTACCCGGATCGTCGCGGATGTCCATGTTGCCTGATCTTCTCTTGCAGCGCAGCTGCTACACCTTGGGGGATGAGAAAAAGAGTTTCAAACATTGGGAGCGAAGTTAGAGCGAAGAGAACGTCGAAGACAGACATTGAAGGCAATTGTTGTCGCCGTGTGACGGGGAAAGGAAGAGAAGAGAACCCCCACGGGGGGGAAGAGACAGATGAAATAGCCTGCGAAGGGCACATTGGGAGCGTTTCGCAACCCAAGTGGCAAGGCATGAAAATAGGTCGGAAAGTTGGGTGCAGAAGCTGTCAAATAAGAAGAACTACAACTTGTGGCTCTGTTTGTGTGGATCGGACAGCGGCAGGGCTAACGCAGCTCAATCAATTGGGATTGCGTGGCAGATTCGGGGATGGTTTCCGTGGCCTTGAGTAGGGCAAGCGACTTGTTTGGCAAGAGAATGAGCGGGTTGGAAGTGATTTGATTTGTTGGGCTCCGTTTGAGAGCGTTTAAGAGGGTGTGCTTGCCGTGCTCTGTAGGGCAACCACGTGGTGAGCCAAAAGAGGCACCTCGGGCACAACACGGCTTCCCCATAGGTCCAGGACAGCGAGGAGCAGACCTGGTTCGCCCCGGCAATCGCCATCACTGCAGTTGACACCTCGCCCGGAGTGATGCCAGATGGCCGCCTCAGCGACGGTTCGAACACCTCAGACTCGCACACGCATTTCCCAACGACGTGGACCGGCCCGGTGCAAGCTGAGCGCTTAGAAACACATCTCGCACATCTCACATCTTGTGCACACTTCCTGCATCTCCGCGCCTTCGCACCTCCGTACTTCCGCACACACCCGCGGACATTTATTAGACACGATCACGTATGAGGGACGAAACTGACGAATGATACAGTATTTAATTATCCTAAGAAATATGGAGATGTGGAAATTCCAAACTTACCTTGTTACCTTGCTCACCTGCGGCCCAACCCAGAACGTTGCGGCCCGAAGCCACCTTAGACGAGACTTAATCTCTCGAAAAATGCATCCACGTCCAATTATTGCTTACCTACCTTCTTGACTTGCCCCGTTACTAAGCCACATGGAATTAGCGACAAAAAGAGATGCTCAACGTTATTACCTACGTGGCTTGGTTTATCCCACCTCGGCGCCCCTTCGAACCCTAGGGACTATCAATGATGTTGCCATCCGGATCCTCGGTTCCAACGTACACGTACCGGAATGGTTCCTTCTTTTTGGGTTGTTTTGTTTGACGGCCCTCGTCCCAGTCAGTAGGCCGCGTCCCACTCCTAGAATATGGCCGACGGGGAGGTGACGGGTCACGCTGGCCAGTCCCCGTACGTTCCCTCGTGAAGGTGCCCGTAGCGTTGGGGTAAGGGCCAGTCCTGTTACCATAGCCTCGGCCTCTCTCGGGTCCTCTCTGGCCAGACGAGGGAGGGTAACGGTCAGTGCCTCCTGGGTGAGCTCGGCCACTCCCAGCTGCCGTCTGGCCATATGGGCTGCCACCTGGAGCAGGATTAGGCACATAACCAGTATTATAGCCTTGGCCTCTCCCAGCAGCTGTCTGGCCCGACGGGTCAGGGCGGCGTTCAGTGCGTGGGGGAGGAGGGGGGGTCGGCACATACCCGGTGTAGCTTCGGCGCCTCCCGGTTGTTGTCTGGCCGGATGTGGTAGGGTAAGCGTCGGTACGGCCGGGGGGAGCGCCGGGCACGTAACCGTTATAATTCTGATCTCTTCCAGGTGCGGTCTGACCGAAAGGTGAAGGGATGGTGCCGAATATGTCGGCCTGAAACCGACTCCCCAAACCGTTCATCATGCGGTCAAGCTCGGCCATTTCCTTGGCCATGAAAGCCTCCATGCCCGAAAACGGATCGTTCCTCCTGCGGTCACGGCTGGGCGATGGTTCCCTGCGATCCGTCTCTCGAGCGCGGCTTCGCGTACGGAAATCATGGTCGGTTGGACGTGAAGATTCCCGACGCCGATCCCGGCGGCGTTCCGTATCGGCCCTAAAGTCAGCATTTTGCCAATCCTCCCCCCAATCCCACGCTGGGCCGGCTCGGCCGAATGGACCTGGGTTGAATGCCATGGCGTTCTTAGGTATTTGGTCGTTTCGGGTTTCGTCTTACTCCGCGTAGTTGCTCGCTCTGATTGCACAAACTCCCTTAGCGAAGAGATGACAGCGGTTTAAATAGCACAATTTATCCATGTTGGTGCGGTCTCGGTCCGAATAACGGCTTTGTGACGATGTAGAAGCTGTACACGAACAATAGGGTTGTAATAATGTCAAGGGAAACTGTCCGGCGGGTAATAAGGGTCAATAGCGTGAGACAAAGAAAAAACAAAAGACCGTTAAATTTGGACAAAGTTAGACAAGGAGAAGCAAAGATCGCGTACAAGCAAGGCCATTCCAATCAGCGGCTGCCCTTTCCTTTTCGTTTCCTAGGCCCTTCAGCCGCCTCTTCAGACATGTCCTTCTCCACTTCGACAATTTCGCCCGAGCTTCTACTCGCATTATCGTCCATAGCCTCGACCTTGATGTCGGGAGTGCGCCCACCTAGCACCTCCTGCACAATCCGCTTTCCCTCGTCTATCTCTCCGTTGGACGCGCTGCAAGCCATGCATTTCCACATACCCAGCTCGGACAGCGACTTCGTTCCAGGCGGTGCTTGGCCGTTAACAAGCCGACAATGGGAGCAGATCAAGACGATTCTGTTCTTGGCCGCCGTCTCGTCCTCGCCGAGTAGAGTGTCCAGGATGCGGTCGTACCAGTGCGATTCGGCCGGGGAAGTCATAGCAGCAGGTGGATATTGCATGAACGCTGGGGGCGGTTTCCCATCAAAGGCATTCGGCGCAAACTCCGCAGAAGTGTCCATATCAGGCTGAGTTGGTGGCGGCTGAGAGGGGGTGCCGAGTCTGCTGTGCGGCCTCGATTGAGGAGTGCCGGGACGGGGCAGGGGGGGCCGTTGAATGTTCGCTGTGGGCGGCGGCGGCATGTTTGTGCGGTGTGGAAGCCCCGAGGTTTTCGGGTTCGGCCGTTGTCCCTTCTCTTGCTCGCCGCTGTCACCTTCCTCGGCCGTCTTCTTGCCCTTTTTCTGTTTGTTCTCGGCCCCGCCATATTTCTCCAGCAGCTCAAGAGTAGAGTCGTACTTGGTCGCGTCTTTCAGCTTCTGGATCGTCTTGGCGCGCTCTGCTTGGTATTCCTTCAGTCGCACGCTCAGCCTCTCGATGCGGTAGTCGAAGAATATCGTCGTGACGGTGCGAACGAGCGAGATCACCACGGGCCCGGCCGCCATGCCCGTCCATTCCAAAGGACCCATGCTCCTCCACCCCACCACCAGCACCAAGACAATTCCATAGACTAGGTAGGCAAAACCAAGGTAGAGTGTGGCGAGGACTTTGAATCGTCTTGACTTTGCCCGGGTTTGGTCGAGATGCGTTTGGGTTGTGGTGATCTTGGCCGAAAGGGCGGAAAGGGCTTTCTCAAACGAAGCCGGGGAGGAATCTTCCTTCTGTAAGAGAAGAGGATCGTTAGCGATAGAGGCCTACGAAGACCAAGCCTCACCGCTGCGAATTCGGAGTCCCAATTACTTACGCCCCATGGCCAGAAAGACACCATCCTTGCTGAATCCGAAAAAGGTGGTCGCCTTGAAAGGCAATGAGAGTCAGAAGAAGAAGCAAACGAGAAAAAAAATTTGCCTTGCCAGAAACAACTGCGCCGGCCAAAGCGGTGTGTTTGGTGGTGGCAGCTTCTATCGCAGCTTGCCTCCCGCCGTGCGCTGCAGCCACCGAGAGATGGCAAAGGAGGTGACAGCATCAAAGAGGACAGGGAAGCTTGCGCACGGTGACCTCATGTACTGCTTAGAGCGATATTTAGCTTGTGCCGACATGATCGAACTTTGACAGCTGGCGTGTTTTCCTCACTGACTCGAGACAACCACATCATGCATGGAACATCTGCAAGAATAGCTAGGAACATTAATTCTCTATTATATGCTTTGTGTTGTGCTTTGAAAGGCACAAGAGGGGAGTGAAGAGCACCGTATGTATGTATCGAAGAACGGAAACGGTAACGGCAAGGTGGTTACTTCCTTCAATCGAGGCATTTACATACATACATACCTTAACTAGGTACCTAGGTACCTAGGTATCTACCTTAGCGACCGTACCCTTGTCTCTGGTTTCCGCGTTGCCGGCGGCAGCCTCCCAGCAGGGGGCTGCTCATAGGGGTTCAATCACAGCCTCAGACTCTCCGGCGGGCGTCTTGGCGCTGCTGGGATCCAAGGCTGTGCACTGGCGAGATTCCGTCGCAAAGTCGAAACGACAACTTACCTGTAAGCAACGCGAAAGGCCAGCGATGCCCTCTTGAACGGCATTTGCATCTCTATGTTTCACTGCTAGTGTTTATGTCTGTTCCTGTGTTTGCGCTCGATTCTCGGACCTGGAACGGCTGCGAGATTGCGTGTTTCGCTTGACTCGGTTGTCTCTAGGTATACGTACAGCACTGTACTGTACCTACCACCTATCCATTGGTCGCCCGACCCAACCGCACGGCGCGGATTTCAGACACGACTACCTACATCTGTCTCCCGGTCGTTGCTGGGTTGCTGCTGGTGTATGATCCGCAACCATGTTCCAGGTACGTCCAGATTTAGCCAGACCTCCAAGCCTAATTCGCTGGCGCAAACTGACAATGACCGTAATAGAGACTCAAAGGCGCAATCGATCGCACCATCGCCGAGGAGCAAGCAAGGCAACGGGCAGTTCTCGATCCGCATCAGTCAGCGTCGACACCCGGAAACACTGGCCCTCGACGGTCACGGTCCTCGAGCACCGCAGGAACTCAATCGCCCGCGCGCCGACCTCGGCCGACAAAGAAAGTCAGCGGAGATCTCACATCCAGGGACACGAATGGCGATGGGGCGGCCAACCCCGATCCCGCAGTCTTCGAGGCAGCCTTCGTCATCGACGATGCCGATGACACGGCTGCTCCTTCGAGGGTAGCGACGCCGTCGTTGGCAGAGAAGGATACAAGCGCTGGCGATTCAGGGAAGGGCACAACACAGGCTGGTGCGGATGTCTCTGCCAACGGTGCCACTGGCACCACGGAGGTTGGCGAAAATGGCGAAACCAGTACGACAGGCGGGGATCAAGTAGCGAAAGCTGCGTCGACTACGGCTCCCCTCACATTAGAACTTCCGCCAGAAGTGCGCGCGCGGCTACGAAAGCTTGACAAGCTGGAGAAGACCTATCCAGGTTTGTACCATTATCCTCTGGCGGCGGTTAAACCGAACCTGTGAACTGATTGCTTTGGCAGAATTGCTCCGCTCTTACCGTATCGCACACAGCCGCGCCACATCTATAGAACCCTTCGAGAGGGCCCTAAAAGAGAATACCCCACTCACCTCGATCAAGGACCCAGAAGCTATGGTCGAGTACCTGAACCAGATCAACCTAAAAGGCGACATGGTGATGGAGGAGCTCAAGCGTGTTACGACCGAGAAGGACACCTACAAGAAGAAAGCCGATGAGGCCGAAAAAGAGCTGGCAACGCTGAAGGAGGAGCTTGCCGCTGTGAAGGCTGCCCAATCCGAGAAAACGCCGGAAGCTGAGGCAAAGGACACAGAGGCTGCGGGTGAAACGGGGGTTGCCGGGAAGGAAGACAAGTCGCCCAAGGTGACGCCCTCACAGGGCGGAGATGGCGACGACTTCTTCTCGTACGACAACGAGATTCCTCAGCTTCAGGCCGAAGTCCAGAAGAAAGCAGAAGAAGTTGAGAAGCTCCAGGCCGAAGTCACCAATCTGAAGGATGAACTATCCCTCGCGAAAGAGCATAGCGCTGGTCTTGTTGAGAGTCTTGAAAACACCGCCAGGGAACTCAGCGAGACAAGAGACGCCGTTGCAGTGAAGGCTTCGATCGAAACGCAACTCGAGGCCAGGAACACAGAGATCTCGACGCTTACTGGGCGCCTTGATAAGGCCCAATCCAAGCTCAAGGATCTGGAGGCACAGGTTGAGAAGGCGAAAAATGACGCCGCCGAGTCGGTCAAGGAAAAGGCAGCCCAGCTTACCACTTCCACATCTCGCAACAGAGAGCTGGAAGCCGAGTTGGAGAAAGTTGGCCAAACCAAGTCTGCTCTCGACCGAAAGATCAGAAGCCTAACGTCGGAAATCGAGACACTGAAGAAATCCAAGGCGCAAGACGAATCCAAAATCAGCGAGCTCACCAAGCGGGTACAGTCAGCGCCAACCCCTGCCTCTCCTACGAGCGCAGCAACAACTCAAGAGGGTTCCCTTGCACCTCCACCTGCAGGCAGTGGCAAGAAGAAGAACAAGAAGAAGAAGAAGGGTGGGGCGTCAGGAGCTGCTACTGTCCCCGAGCCCACTCCGAGTGAAGCATCAACGACAGATCAACCGCCCGCGTCACCACTTGAAAGTTCTTCGAATGAGGGGTTGCAGGCAGAGCTGGCCCGCCTCCAAGAAGAATTGGACGAGAAGGACCAGCGGATTGAGAGGCTGTCCAAACAGCGCAAGACGGAGGAAGATCTGCGCGAGGAGATTGAGAACCTCCAAGAGAATTTGATGGTCATTGGCCACGACCACGTCGAAGCAAAGGAGAGGATCAAGGAACTCGAAGCCGAGAAGAAGACCTTGCAAGAGCGCATTTCGGAGCTCGAGCAGGAGGTTGAAAGCTCTTCATCAGCAGCCAGGGGCAGTGCTGAGTTGCAGAGCCAACACGAGACTCTGCAGCAGGAGTTCGATAACCTCAAGATGAAGTCATCGACCCTGCAATCCGACTTGGCTGCTGCGCAGCAGCTAGCCCAGACCCGGTACAAGGACCTGACCGAACTCAGGGACGTTCTCCAGAAAGCCCAGCCTGAGCTCAAGAGCCTAAGGCAAGACTCTACGGCACTCAAGACCACACGCGATGAGTTGACTGCGAAGACTACCGAGTTGCGCAATCTCGAGAAGCGTGAGAAGGACCTCAAGACAGAGCTCGCCCGGGCGCAGCGCCTCGCATCCGATCGTGAGAGCGAGATCAAGACTCTCCACGAGAAGGTCACGCAGGAAACAAACACACGCCTACGACTAGAAGACGAGAAGCGCGTGGCAGGGCGCGACCTCCGCCGCGCCGAAGCCGAGAAGATTGAGATCTCGGCAAGAGAAGAGAAAGCCTCGCGCGAGCTACAACGTATCCAGGAAGAAGCGGCTAAGCTACGCCCGCGTATCCGCGAGCTCGAAGAGGAAGCCACCCGCCTCAAGAAGGAACAAGACGTCCTGCGCGAGGAAGTGGAGCTCAAGGCCAGCCAATACAGCAACGCGCAGAACCTCCTGGGCAGCATGCGCGACCAGACGGCCGAGCTGAGCATCCAGCTCAAGGAGAGCCAGGGGCAGTGCGAGAGCCTGGACGAGGAGCTCGCCGAGGCGCGCAAGATGCTCGGGGAGCGCACGCGCGAGGCCGAGACGATGCGCCGCCTGCTGGCCGACGTGGACGAGCGCGCCGACGGCAAGGTGCGCGAGATGCGCGCCAAGATGGACGCGGCCGTCGAGGAGCGCGACCGGCTCGAGGACGAGTCCAGCGCGCTGGCGCGGCGCAAGGCGAGGGAGACGGAGGAGATGAAACAGAAGATTCGTGACTTGGAGAGAGAGGTCAAGGCATTGGCTGGCGAGAAGGATGAACTGGAGCATAAGGAGCGCGAGTGGCGCCGGCGGAGGGAGGAGTTGGAGGCGTATGAGGAGCGGGCCGGGACGGAGGTTGCCGAGATGCGGACTACCGTGTCTAATTTGAGGTCGGCGCTGGACGGGTCGGAGCAGCAGGTGCGGGATACAGAGAAACGGAATGCGGAGCTACGGCGGGCGCTAGACGATTACCGGCTACGGTATGACAAGCTGGCCAAGGAGGCCAAGACGCTACAGGCGAAACTGTCGCCGCCTGCTGTGGCCAGCTCTGGTCGCAGCTCCATGGACTCGACGCGGTCTGGCAGCATAAGCGGGTCAGCGTCGCAGCAAGCCGGCGGCAGCCAGGACGCCATGTACCTCAAGACGATCCTGCTACAGTTCTTGGAGCAGAAGGACAACAGACTCCGGGCGCAGCTAGTGCCGGTGCTCGGAAAGCTGCTCAAGTTCGACAAGTGAGTTGTTTTAGTTGCCATTTTCTTGACAAATCCGGATTGCTTGCTGACCATCCTGTCTTAGGTCTGATGAGCAAAAGTGGCTTGCCGCTATCCAGCACATCAATAACCGGTAACCTGCCGACTGGAAGTAGCTTCCGGGAGTTCCTGAACGGTCGTTCTATTGTACATTTGGACAAGTTGGCCGTTACCTTAGCATACCCGCGAGCGGGATACTTGTTTCTGTCTGTATGTGTTAGGATAATACAGGCATTGCATATCGTCTTGTAGGTAGAATCGACCGCTTGAGTTCCACGGCGGAAGCATCGTCTCGTGAATGATCTTTTCGATATATACCGCCATGGTAATGCGGTGGGATTTTGGTGTGATGTAAGGGAGACTGACGGGGCCCTCCTCGAGTTCTCCCGCTGTATTGACACTGACTAGCCATGCGTCTGTGTCTGGCCCCCAACCTCGAACATTGGCACTGTTGACTTCGCCCGGTTGCCAGGTTACACAGTCACGCGGGGGAAACCTTGGCGGGCTGTCTTTGGCAGGGCTTCAACCGCGGACCCCACATCAGCGTCAGACTAATAATAATAAGTGAAATACCAAGTAGGTCGCGGTTGGTCCCGATCCTGCGTGACAGTACATACAGTACATACCAGGTGGCTGAGTGTCTTGTGTCGGATGGGTCACAGCGGCTCCCGAATTCAGCCCCGGGGTCTGCCCTGAGGAACCGACAGCCGATCCACCCTTGTGAACAAACCAGCAACCCCGGCAGCACTGTACATACTTCGTACATGTACCTGTATGGAGTGGTGCAATCCCTCCCCCCCCCCCCTCCTCCCCCTCCCCACAGCACATCGTACATGTATGTACAAGAGTAGCACGAATATAACTTCTTCCCCGTCCACTTCCCTTCCCTCAACTCACCTCCCTAAAAACCTCTCCGAGCCTCCTTACCCGGGGCAAACGTCAACCATGACCGATCTCCCGCCCCGCTTCAGAACCGACCTCGAGGAAAGCCTCCCCGGGGTCCCCCTCCCTATCACCAACAACAACAGCGACCAGCACAGCATCGCCACCAGTACTAGCACAGGCCGACGATGGGACGACCCCCCAGAAGACGAGCCCACTGTCCCCCCGGAAAACCTCACCACCATGGTCTTCCTCAAGACCGGCACCGTCCGGCCCTACCTCGAGTCCGAAATCCTCCAGATGGCCTTCACCCCGGCCGACACCCACGTGGCCGTCATGACGCCCAAGATGGCCAACGCGCGCAACCACAGCCTCGACACGGCCTGCGTGCTGGTCGTGTGGTCCGCCACCACGGGCCAGCGCCTGCCCAACCCGACCGCCTCGGCGAACGGGGTCCGGCTCAACGGCGGCTTCGCCTTCAAACCGGGCGTCGCCGACACCGTAGTCGCCTGCCCCTTCCTGCAGCCCGTTCTGCCCAACAGCGCGCACATGTCGCCCATGCCCGGCGGGCTCGCGCCGAAGCTGGAGGTGTACGACCTGGGGAGGCGCGAGCGGAAGCTGAAGCAGGACGTGGCGATCCGGGCGCCCGTGGCGTGGAGCCCCGACGGGGAGCTGCTGGTGGGGGTCTCGGCGCGGGAGCCGAGCCGGATCGCGGTGCTGCCGGTTGGGCGGATGAAGGACGGGCTGCCCAAGGCGGAGACCGTGCTGATGAAGCACTCGGGCGAGGTGACGCAGTTGGCGTTCTTGCCGTTGTGGGAAGAGGGCGGCCAGGCGTTGGTGAGTGCCGCGAAGGACGGCTTTGTGAGGGTGACGAGTGTGGCGTCCGGGAGGACGCTGAAGAAGATCGAGATTGGGGCCAGGGCGCCGGCCAGTATGCTGCGCGTGTCGCCCGACGGGAAGCTGGTGGTCACGGTGTGGGGGAGGGATGTGGTGCTGTGGTATCTGGATTCGGGGAGGGTGCATAACTACAACCTCAACGCGATGCGGCAAGCCGAGGGGTGGCCGCTGTGTGTGTCGCCTTGTGCCAGGTATTTGGTGTGTCGCACCGAGGAGGGGTTTGATGTCAGCGACGTCGTCACGGGCAAGTTCAGGGGAGAGTTGGCACGGGCCGGACATCCCATTACGGCGGCTGCGTTCAACAGCGATGGGACGAAAATGGCAATAGGCGACTATTGCGGAGGGGTGGAGGTGTTTGAGATCATCACGCCATGAGCGTGGAGGAGCTGGAGGTTGTAAACTGTGCCATCATAGAAGGATCTGCAAGAGCCAGCGTTGCCAGCATGTAAACACATTGACCAGGTCAGCAAAAGTTATTACTTCACCGTCTCTGGTCGCGCAGTGTGGCTTTGGGAGGAATGTGCCAACCTTTCAAATCGAGAGCTCCCATCAAGCAGCCGGCACTCTGATCCCAGATGCCCCCTATATTTCCATCCCCTTCCCGGCGGACTACTACATCTTCCTACCCAATTATTGCGACGATGGCCGACTAGAGGAGAAATGAGTGCTGGTGTCTGCGAACCCTTTGCCTCTGGATTTCTCTTCACCGCATTCTTCTTGGTTTTCATAGCGGCCTCCTCCTCCTTGACATTTTCGGCCTCCTTGCTGCCAACTCCAGCAAGATGTGATTGGTGTCTTTGGTGACTAGCGTGGAGCCGTCGACTCAGCAGCGTGGTCGGATGAGCTCCAGGGGTTCAAGAAGGCTTCTGCAAAGATCGCACTGGTCTCCACAAGCATCCGCATAGCCACATAAGGGACACTCGCCTTTGACAAAACGGTCTGCCAAGAAGGGCCGGTGCCTCTCACAGCAGAGCTGGGTTGTCCTGCGTTCCTTGAGGCAGCCGTTCTCGTTCAGCTTCAGGAAGATATCCTGGGTGATGTGGTCTGCAACCCGGTCGTGGGGTGCGGTCAGAGATACCGGAGCTGATATAGAATCACTCGTAAACCTGGTCATGAATCGCATGGTATTTGTCACATAGTTCTTGAGCTATGGTTTACTTTGCGGAGAGCGATGGTTTACTTGCACTCGGCGGGTGGTCTCTCTTTATGCCGGGCGGTGAGCCACCATTTCCATTGCAGGAGTCCAACCAACGGTCCAGGTCCATACAGTACAGCTCCAACAACGCCGAATAAGAGGAGAGGACTGATCCCGGCGGTTTGGTTCGGCGGAATGCCAAGCTTTCTATGTTCTTTACAGAACATACCGGCAACACAGGGACCCTTGATCAGCAGTTGAGAAGGTGGTATCTCTCGGCCGAGTGAAACCGAACTTTGACTGTTCAATCTTGATGGCAGGATGTCTGTGTTCTGGTATATATGCTGCTTGTTTCTTCCCGTTCTCAGCTCACCCCTTTCCAACGAGAATGGTGAGCTTGGAGGTTGGAAGATAAGGTTACCTTGCGCAAGGAGTCAAGGACTCAACTCGCGTGATGTCGCTTTTATCTTATCTTGGCCCCCCCCTCCTTCCCCCAGCAGCCGATAATTGATAAATGATGGCCCGTCGAATCAGGTCGCACCGAGAATCAGCAGTGTCGTGCATGAAGAAAGCTAACGTTATTTTGGGAATAGCCTTTTCGCCCTCCCAGACTTGGCAACGGGATGGCGCCGCAGGGAGGCAAGGGTTCAGGTGGCCAAACCGAGGCAAAGCTGACGTGGGGTTGGAACAACCTCTTCGTGGGGATTATCGCTCTCTCGTTTGGGAACGAGGAACACTTGGGGTTGGCTTGTTCATCCTTTCACCTCCTTTTCCCTGCAACGCAGTGGGGTTGAATATGACATCTGACGATCCGCAGCCCTAAACCGAACTGGTGGATTGTGTACCGGTAATCCGTATGTGCTGTACAGTAAATGGATGGATGTCGCCTTGATGATATCACCCCGCACTGACGGTGATGCCACATATTCTATCCCTGCATCCAGAGTCGGTACCGGGGAGTCTCAGGCCGAGAGACGCCTTGCGATGGATGCGAAGGCCAACAGTCACAATGTCAACCACGTTATGTGGAATCACCAGTTCCTGACATGTGGTAGTGGGGGCTTCTTCTGGAAGACTACTCCACGCACGCCTGACAGGGTCCAAGGAAAGCATGCCGGTCCCTGTGTAAGTGGCAGCCCTGAGTGGAATGGTAACCGGATAGAAGCTCCAGTCCCCAAATCCATCCGCGATAAGAGTTTTTTTTTTTGCGCCTTTCCCACTTAAAACCTGGACCCCGGCGCGACCCCGATTCGCGGCGCGCCGGGTTTAAAGATCGGGTTGCCACCCACGACCCCCGGAAAACTCCAAGCTCTTTAGCAACGCTCTTCCCCAGCTGAGCTTGCTGAAAGCTTCGTCGCCCTCGCTTCGGTCGCCGTCTAGTTTCCCACGAGTCACCAGAACTTTTGTCGTGAGCGGTCGCTCAAAAGAAAAAGAGGTCGACAAAATGGGTTGGATTGAGAACACCAACCGGCGTATCGCCGTGAGCCCGGTCGGTCGCTGGTTCAAGCTGGATGGATGTGGACATGTGAGCGCTTCAAAGCAATCTCTACCGGCGGATTGATGCTAAAGAGCTGCCGAAACAGCCAAAAGAAAGAAAGGGGTCGTATTTCTTCACCGAGATGCGCGCCGGTCTCGCAACCTTTTTCGCCATGGCGTGAGTCCATTCTGCCCTTGGTCGTGCAATGGCGTTTGACGATGGCGATTGCTGATCTGTACTCATAGGTACATCATCGCCGTCAATGCTAGCATCGTTGCCGACAGCGGAGGCACTTGCGTGTGCAATGAGTCGACCCCCGTAAACGGCCTTGCGCCTTGTGAGAACGATACCCAGTATCTTCTCTGCAAAGCCGATGTCAAGAAGGACCTCGTCACCGCTACAGCCGCCATTTCTGCTTTGGGCACTTTTTGCATGGGTCTCTTTGCCAATCTGTATGCCGAATCCCGAGGGGAACTCTGAGTGTCGCGGTGCTAACATGCCCCTTTTCTAGGCCGGTGGGAATTGCACCTGGAATGGGCTTGAACGCATACTTTGCTTATACCGTTGTTGGCAAGCACGGGTCAGGCCCGGTTCCGTTCGAAGTCGCTCTGACTGCCATCTTCATTGAGGGTTTCATTTTCTTCGGCCTTGCGCTGCTCGGCTTGCGGCAATGGCTCGCGCGCGCCATTCCCCGTTGCATCAAGCTGGCCACGAGTGTCGGTATCGGACTCTTCCTCACCCTGATTGGCTTGACGTATGCCGAAGGAATCGGTCTGGTCGTTGGTGGCACGTCTGTTCCAATCGCCCTGGCGGGCTGCCTCCCCGAGCTCAAGGGCGACGATGGGCAGTGCCCGGACGGCGGCAAGATGCGCAGCCCCATGATGTGGATTGGTATTTTCTGTGGCGGCGTCTTCACCGTCATGTTGATGATGTACCGTGTGAAGGGCGCCATCATCGCCGGCATCATCCTCGTCTCGGTCATCTCCTGGCCCCGCTCGACCCCCGTCACCTACTTCCCGTACACCGAAGTTGGCGACAGCAATTTCAATTTCTTCAAGAAGGTGGTCGACTTCCACCCGATCCAAAAAGTCCTAAACGTTCAGCACTGGGATATTGGGGGTTATGGCGGGCAATTCGGCTTGGCCCTGATCACCTTCCTCTATGTCGACATTCTGGACTGCACGGGCACCCTATATTCCATGGCTCGATATGCCGATCTCGTCGACCCCGTCACTCAAGACTTTGAGGGCTCCACCTGGGCGTACGTACTTTCCGCTATGTTATTTGCGTTGCCGGGCGGTGGTGAACTGACCTCATTCCAGTTACATGGTTGACTCGCTGACAATTTCGATTGGCTCCGTGTTTGGCACTCCTCCTGTTACCGCCTTCGTTGAGTCAGGCGCGGGCATCGGCGAGGGCGGCAAGACAGGTCTGACTGCCTTATCTACGGGGCTCTGCTTCTTCATCTCCATCTTCTTCGCGCCCATCTTCGCCTCGATCCCGCCCTGGGCAACCGGCTGCGTGCTTGTGCTGGTGGGCTCCATGATGGTCGAGGCCGTCACCGACATCAACTGGAAGTACCTTGGCGACTCGCTCCCGGCATTTGTGACCATCGCCATCATGCCCTTCACCTACTCTATTGCCGATGGCCTGATTGCCGGTATCTGCCTGTACATTCTGATCAATTCGCTGGTCTGGGTCATCGAGAAGGCGTCGGGGGGCCGCATTGTGCCGCCTAACAAGGAGCTCAAGGAACCATGGACCTGGCGGACAGAAGGCGGCATCATGCCCCCGTGGATGGGACGACTGGCGAAGGGGAGGAAGGATTTTTGGCGCAGTACTCCGACCGCATCTGTGTCTGATGCCGAGGGTGTGTCAGAGAAGATCGACAGCAAGACGGTTGGTTCGGATAAGGACACAGCTGTGGCGACTGGTCGGTCCGAGAAGACCACATAGCGGATGATTCTATTGGCCATTAGATAGTATTCCCGGAGTGCAGAGCGGCGTATAGGTACTAGCGTATGCTTTCAATTCAGCGTATTGATCAGAACGAGTATCGGGCCATCGGCTCTCAAGTCCCAGCCCGTCGAAAAATGTAACCACCTCGTCGATGGGAATACTGAGCAAGTGAGGCGCTCCGGAGTGCTCAACAATGGTCGGATAGCTACGTAAGGGGCGTCGCGAACGGTTTCTTCTCACGCAGCAACCGATGGTGCGTTTTGTTCGTGATCGTTGGCGGGCCGATTGATCACATGGATGATGGCAGGCAAGTTCTGGATTACTGTATCTAAGGTATCTAGGTACCTTAGGTATCGCTTTTGGAGGACGCTGCTGCCAGTTCGTGCCGGAGCGGCGGGCCGTGTCGGTTGAATACCGGCCCGTCGTCGAGTTGTGCCGCCCGGTACACAGTACGAAGTCGGTATAAGTGTTCCCAGCTTCTCCCGAGACATTCGGGCCCTTCATTCCGACCATCGTTAACCATGGACGCTACACAGAATTCCACCACTATTTCGTGCCACTGCGGCGCTGCCCGGCAGACACTGTTTCTGAAGGAAGGGTTCACCCAACTGCCATTCTGCCACTGTGATACCTGCCGTCACCGAACAGGCCTTCTCTGCACTTCCTATGCCCCCATAGCCTCTCACCACCCTCCTTTGTTTGCTGGATTGCACAGCTACTCCACATCTGGATCGTCAGCTGGGTATTTCTGCTCAACCTGCGGGTGCCACATCTTTCGCTCCCGAAACCCTTCTCCCTCAGCCCCCCATGAGTGGGAGGTAGCTACGGGCGTCATCATCGATGCGCCCGAGTCCAGCCTTCCCCAAGAATGGCATCACCAACACGCCCAAGACACAAAAGACGGCGGCCTCTCGCCCTGGCTTCCAAACAGTGACCCTCCTTTCGCCACCTTACGCGAACCATCCCAGTCAGAGCCAGGAGGAGACAACAACAACAACACCACCACCACCCTCTCAGCCTCATGCTACTGCACCTCCGTCACCCTCCTCATCACCCGGCCCTCAGCCAACCCCACTCTCAACCCTGACTCCCCCTATCCCGACCTCCTCCTCCCCTACCACAGCACCCCCTCGGCAACAATCTCCAACCCGTCCAACGAGAAATGGTACCTCCGCCCCTCCGCATCCCCCTCCCAAACCGAACAACCCAACCCCGACCCCAAACAAACCCCCACCAAGCTGAAATACCTCGCCGGAACCTGCGCCTGCCAGCCCTGCCGCCTCACCTCGGGCTTCGAAATCCAAACCTGGGCCTTCATCCCACGACAAAATATCCTCATCGCTTCCCGAGACAAGCTCTCCCACCAGCCCCTCGACTTCTCCTCCCTGCCCGACGGCGTGCCCCTCAAGGCATACTCCTCCTCCCCCGGTAGGGCCCGAGAGTTCTGCTCCACCTGCGGCGCGACAATTTTCTGGCACGACCAATTCCGCCCTGGGCTGATTGATGTCAGCGCCGGACTCCTCCGAGCTCCCGAAGGAGCAAGAGCGGAGGACTGGCTTGAGTGGTGGGCTGGACGGGTTAGTTTCTCCGAGGATGCCGGAAGGGGAAGGACGGGAGGAGCAAAGGCCTGGGGGGAGGGGGTAATAACCGCTTTGGAGGGTCGGTTGCAGCAGCGTCATGAACAGCAGGCAAGCACACCAGCGGGTGAGTGAGGGGGGGGGTGAGCCTGATGCTTTTCCGTAGCCGTATGGTACATACCTAGACAGTGTCTAGGGATGCTCAGGCTCTCTATTGTGCAAAGTCCGCGGAAACGTCTGGTGATAGCAGGCAGGTTCAAGGGGGTGTATGGGTACAGAGTGGGAGACGCGATAGCTCGACATGACGCCAGAAACCCAACTAGTGCAAATGCATTCAAATGCCTTTAATGCCCTCCCTTTCTATAACAGAATTGGTTCCTCTGCAACATGCAGCGGTATCAGCATGCCGCAGCTTCACCAATGTCCGTAAAGGAAGCGTGTAACATACCTCGCTCTGCGATTCCATAGAGGCAACAGGAGACCGATCCACCGAACATAAAGCACTATCTACCCGAAGCACTCGCAAAAGCCTGACTCCGGCCCAAACCGTGCTTCCAATCCGTCATTCTCCGCAGCAAGTGGGATGTCATGCGCGGCCATGTTGGAAGCAAGTACTGCCATTGGGTTGCGGAGAGCTAGGCCGCGATGGCCTCGGGAGTCGCAGTATCCATAATGGCCTCGGTTGCCGCAACAGCCACCGTAGCCTCGGTGGCATCCTCTACCGTCGACTCTCGAGTGGCGGGAGTCTTTATTCCAGAGTCGTCCTGAGACTTTAGAACGGCGGTGGACTCATCCACAGGGGTGACCGCTTGGCCATCGCGCTCCATCAGTGCCGCAAGGCGAGCAGCACGGCCTTCCTTCTTCCTCGGGACGGGGGCTGTAGAATGTCAATACATGCAGTGGGGCTAAGAGATTATGACGACCGACCTCTGTTGTTCTCCTGAACGTAGAACTGTCTCAACAAAGTCACCGCCTCGTCTCGCCCCCATCCTCCTTCGGCTTCATATCCGCGTTCGATATTGCCGCCATCGCCAGGCAGACCAGAAGTTTCAATAGGAGAAACAACGAGACTATTTCCGTTGTTGGCTTCCTCCACCGGGTTATGCTCCTCCGAAACGACATCGGTCGAAGCCGGACGGCGCTCAAGAACCGGCCTCACAATGCCGTTGCTGCCCTGAGGCGCAGGTGACGGAGGCGCCGAAACCATCGAAAATGGCGAGTTCTTGTGGATCCGGAACACACCTCCAGTACCTCCAAACTTGTCGTTGACGGCGCCGAAATAGACCTTCTTGACCCGGAGCTGCCGGAGCAACGAAGCACACATGACGCACGGCTCGACTGTCACGTATAGAGTACTCTCGTGAATGACCGACGGGTCCACACGAGGAGACGGGTGGAGTTTCTGCCCGTAGGGATAAAGGTGGCCGTCCTTGGGATCCACGTCTCCCCAGGAGCTGGTCTCTTCCGTGGCTTGTGCCTCGTTAGTCTTGTCTCCAAGAGGCAATCTAGTTGTGGCACCCTTCCCCAGAGAAGCATTCCGCGAGGGTTCGAGGTCCGAATTAGGCGAGTAGGAGAGCAGGGCGGAAATGGCCATGAGTTCGGCATGCCTCGTTCCATTGCGGGTGACGTTCGTTGCGTTCATGCCTTTTGCGATCACCCGGCCTTTGTAGACAAACACGCAGCCAACGGGTGTCTCATTAGTTCTGAGGGCAAGTCTGGCCTTGCCAGTTATGTTAGCAAAATGCGTAAACCTTGACGAGCCACGACAATGTGGGGGGCTAGAGGCATGTCCTCATACTCGTGCGCTAAGGGCAACACCGCTCGCCGGAGAGGCCGGAGATGCGAAAGCAAGATAAGCATGAAACTCACCATATCCAGAGCTTCCCTCATAAACCGGCTGTGCATAGTTCGCTCGGCTGCCTGCTCGGGCGTCTCGACCTTGTCCTGAATCTGCACCGTCACTCCGTCCAGCTGAATCGTCCTCACCGCAATCTCCTTCGGCTTACTAGTCTGAGAGACCAGGTGCGTCAGCGGGACGGCCGGTGCCCGAGTCACCTCCTGGGTGCCGCCGGCGCCGATGTCGTTTGTGCCGCTCTGTACGCATTGCTTGCAGGTTCCATCTTCTCTAACGCTTCCGGCACCGTTTACCGCATCCTGTAGTATCCTTGGCGACAGCGCTTTTGGATTTGCGGTTTCATCGAGTTCCAAACAAGAGAACTTGTCGGTGAGTTGGGCGCTAGCCTTGGTTGCGGAAGCGATATCCGACACGCGGTTTTCTTTCTTGCCGTGGGCGATGCGTGGAAGAGCCGGTTTGATTTGAGAGACGGGTGCCTTATGTTCCTGCGGCGCAGAAGCCGTAGCTGAGGATGAGGCGGTCATCATATCGTTGGCGTAATGGCGATCACCGTCGCCGACGTCGCTGTTGCTCGATTCCCTTGAGGATGAGGAAGAGGAAACAGAGCCAAAAGGCGAGCAAGAAAGGGTTGGCTGATTTGTTTGGCGGAAACCGGGGAGGAGACCGACTGCCTGCATAATGGCGTTGAAGGGGAACAGAAAGAGCGACTGCAGAAACGTCGCGGTTTTGAGGCCAAAGGCCTGGATCCCTCGCAAGGCCGCTGTTGCCATTTTCATCACAACTCGTCGAAACGGGTTTGAACCCCCCGCCTGCACAGTCACAACCCGTCCGGCCGCTTTAAAACGTGACAATATTGAGTCAATGGCGGATGTTCCGGTCCCAAAACGCCGCGCAGGGGAATAAGGATGGTGTTCTAAGTGGGCGAACGCACAACTGGTGCCCTGCCCAAGACTTCCTCCGCGTATAAGCGGAACCAATCCAGAGCTTACGGGCACACTTGTCCAGCGGGTCGCAGTCAAGCTGAGGGGCTTGATCTTTGACGATGCTCCCTTCATGCAGCCTGAGGAGACGTCGTCTTCATAGGACACGGATCCTTGTCCGACGGAGGGCAGACTGCAGCAGACAGACAGACCTGCATAGGTACTCAGACTGACTGCTCAAAGAGCGGATAATAGTGGGGCATGGCAGAAATTGTTTGATAGGTGCTGTATGTACATACCGACATAGTTACTGTACTGTATCTACGGATAGGTGACGACACTTCAGTAGTTGCATAGTTATTCTTGTATCAACATTTGTCATGGTTCTTGCATGGGATGAAGGACATCCAGGACATGAAATTCCATGTCATCAACGAGCACAGTCACGGTGAGCAAAGGGACAGCAGAATAGTTTTCGATGGCCAGCGAGGACCTTCAATTGCCAAGCCTGGAGAGCTCGTCGCTACCTTGCTCAGAAACAAACAGCAGGGAACCAAGCATCGCCCCTCAGAGTCGGGTCCTCACAGCCCACCAAGATCGTCCTCCCCCCAAACCCAATACCACAAACCACGCTTCCCTGCCGAGAACAGAGCAAGCCCCGAATACAGTATATACAGAGAAAGAGAAGAGGACGACCACATGTCTCAAAATCCAACCCGGGGTATCATAGTCAAAATGCACTCGCTAGCAACAAACAGAACATCGCAAACATATCAAAACCGCCAGGACGCCGAGGCCTTATAGCCTCAACGTCCGCACCAACGGTGGGCGAGGCATGTTGCTCCGCGCCCACCGAGACACCGTAGACGGGGGGTCCGTTGGACTCCCAGTGACAGACTGAATCTTCGACTTGACGTAGTCGACGATGCCAGATGGCGTCGGTGATGGCAAGGGTTTCGAGGCGACCCGTGTCGCGCTCGATGGCCCGGGGCACCAAGGTGCCAGCCGGGCCAGAGATATGCTTGTGATGAGAAGAATGTTGACGAGGTTGACTTGATTTGCCAGGTGTGCTTGCAAAGCAAAGGCACAGAGGAAAGAGACAAGACCGAACACGGCAAGCTGGAAGAACGTGTTAAACACATCCCCTCCAGCGACGTTGCGCCGCGTCGGCAGTGTTGAGATCATTGTGGTCGCCAGAGCTGCATTGACTGCAACAACGTCCCGCTGCACAACATGGTGTACATCAAGACGGGCAAACGATCCAGACACAAGGTCACCTAGGAGTTGCCTTGACACGGAGCTGCTTACGCGGCTCTCTCCTAGGCATGGCACGTCAGCGCGCGCGGCGTCACCGACTGCTGACGATACCGTGTTTGTCGCATGCTGTGACGATTGGCGGCAAACCGTGGTAGTCGGCGAAACGCCAACGGGTGATGACGACGAGGCGCCGGCCGATGCAGGTGTTATCCTCCTAGGTCGAGGTGGCGTACCCGGACTAACTGACGACTGCATCGTGCTGGCAAGCACAGTGCTGGTGGTCCTGCAGAGGGTAGCCGGTACAGAGGTGTAGAGAACCGGCGACTGAACTGCGGAAGCACCAAAGGCCTCGGAGCCATCGGCATCGATGTGCCTCTGGCGCTCGGCCAGTCGCCCATCAGGAGACGAGCGACGGCCACCGAACCCTTCCACGACAAGCCTGTTGTGATTGGTCATCAACCGTCTGCTGGATGCGTGATGCGTGCTGGGTTGTAGATCTGCGTGTCCCGTATCCCCAGGATCACAATACCAGGCAAGATCAACAGGCGACGTGGCGATAGTGTGTCTCTCGCCACCCGATAGTTCGCCAATGGATGTTTCCCAAACGGCCTCTGCACTGACATCTGTTGCCGAGATGAGAGGCGAGTTGTGAGTGAATGCGTTGTCTGCGGCAGAACAAGGCGATTGCGGAGATTGTTGTGATTGTGGAGAATGTTGTTGGCTTCCGAGGTCCCTCATCTGGAGAGCAGGGTCTTCGTCGAAGACGTCAGGGCCCGGCGAATACAGGTTGAAGTCGATGTAGTCGATGCCATGAGCAACGCCCGGATTGAGATATGGAACGGTGAGGTCCTGGAGCGCGAGCTCCCCAGGAACATCAACCGCAAGAGTGGATGCGGTGGTCGGTGATGCACCGGAATGCGCCGGAGTGAATGGAGTAAGGATCTGTGACGGCGACGTGGCAGTCGAGTTCGAGCTTGGGGAGAAGAAGCTCTGCAGGTCGGTGAACGAATCGAAAACAAAGTCGTCCATGGCGGGTGCTGGAGCAACCGCGACGGGCTCCTGGTCAAGAGTGACAAAGTCGTTCCAGAAGTCCTCGAAATCGTGAGGATAGCTGGTGTCAAAGGATGGGAAGGAGAGGGTTTCGGGTCCAAAGGCGCCTCCGGCGGCAGCAAGGTCGGTCGGAGCATCAACCACAGCAATCGGTGCTGGCTCTTCTGCCTTCCTTGGCCTCTTAGCGGGTTTCTGCTCGGATTGCGACGCGGAAGCTTGCGAGGCGTTCCGCTTCCTGTGGCTGGGATCGCAGCGGATCTTCTTCTTCCGGCACGCATCGCACGCCTTGATGATGCGCATCAGGTGCGCGTGGTCCCGCTGCTCCTTCGTCTTGGAGCCGCGCGAGGCGGAGTTGGTGACATCCTGGCCATCCTTCGTGAGGATGCGCATGCCAGGGTGGTTCGCAAAGTCCACCGTGCGCGAGCTGGAGGTGCTGGACTTCTTGGCGCCGGAGGAGCGCGACTTGGTCCTCGCATCAGACGCCGCCGGGGCGAATGGTGCAGGAGACTGGGTCCACGAGCCCTCAGACAGGACGGGGGAGTGGTTGAAGCTCGATGCGTAGCCCGAGTCATACAAGGCGGAGGTGGCCGGCGAGGTGGTGACCGGCGTGAAGGACCCCGAGGGAACAGGATAGAACTTGAAGTTCTCGCCCGTCTGCCGGGAGTATTCGAAGAAATCCATGGAGATGTGGGCCCGCTTGTCCTGGATGGAAGCGGGGCCGGGGAGGAAGGCGTTGATCATGTCGTCGAGTTCCGCGGTGCCAATCGCGGGGAGCCACTGCAGGGAAGCTCCGAGTGCCGGCTGGCACACGGAGAACCCGCTGAAGGCACCGACCGAGCCGTGTCGGGCCATGCCGGCCATTAGTACGGATTTGTCAATCGCGTTACGCGAGATCAAAGACAAATCTGCGTTTTGGAGTGGCGAAGATGTCACAAGGCTTCGCCAAGCTTGGTTCGAGAAAACAAAAACTCGAAACCGTCGGAACCGGAGTGGGGTTGGGGTTTGTTTGTCGATCCAACACTGTTCTGCTTACAGAGCGGGATTGGTTTGGTCGACGAAGCAACTGCCAGCTTCGGCAGCTCGAGTGTGGTCGAGTCTGTCGGGGGCGATGCGAGGTTGGGCAAGATGCACAGACAGGAAAGGAGGTCTTCGAAGCGAAGGTGTCTCTCTCTTTCTTGCAGCGGCAAGTGTCCAAGTTGGCGGCGCCAAAAATCGCTAGACAGCAGTTGGGCAATTGCACTGATGAATCCGATGTTCCGATGGGGGAAGAAAGAGAAGAACGGCAGAAATGCGTCCGAAGGAGTCAGGCCGATATTTCACTTCCTTCTTGCAACGAGAGCTGCTCGATCTGGACGGGAGCATCAAGGCGCAGCGAAGGTTGTCTCCCCCAGCATTTCGGCGAGACAAATCAGGAATAGCGCGCCCCGACCTGGCCGCGGGGACTGGTACCTGAAGCTTGTTTTTTTTATGCTCGGCCACCTCCAGCTCTCACGCACAAAGCGGTCCTTTCATTGGGAGAAAGCGATGTGCATTGCTCCCTGCGCCTTCAAATCCTCGGGGTTTCAGTAATCGGCATGACTTTTAAAGACTCTACAGCGCGTCAAGCATTCGGATTTGGCTCAAGGTGACCCTGTCACAGATCCCCAGATCCACACTGGAATTACGCATGCTACAAAATATCCCAGACTACTATGTACCAGGTACCGCGCAGCCGCAGCGGAAAAGCGAGCTGCATGGTTGCAGAACACGGCGAGGTGTTTCGCTGCGGGCCATGGCCCCACTTTGATCGTTCAGAGCACAACCCCAGTCTGACCCGAGAAGAGCGGCATTGGGATGACGACGAAGTCAATTGGCCAGAATGGAGATGAGTCAAACGACAATTACGCTGGCCTATCGCGGAAGGTGCTGTCTTTGGCGTCGGTTCCTTTCCCGCACAGTGCTCAGCAATTGAGTTTGATGACTTGACCTCACCATTCTTTCAATTAGGTCGCGCTTACTGAAAGGCCGAAAGAAAGAAAAAAGTTTGGAGTTGCGCTTCGCAACCGGCGGCCTCAAGGCTATTATATCTTTTACCTGGGAGTGATGAAACTACAGTAGCGAGCGGTAGGCACACAAGCCCCCATGGAAGGCACTCAGAGGGCATTTCACGAGGTTGACAGACTTCAGGGCATGCCTTGCGCCTTCTTGGCTGGGGGGCGCCAGGCTTTGGACGGGGGCCGTCAGAGCCCCTGGCAAGATCTTTTAGAGTCATCCTCTCACAGTGCCAAACTCTCTTGCCAAGCGCTCTCCGAACCCCACACTCAATTGAGTCAATCCATCCTTCTCGCGTCTGCACCCGCGGACTCGACACAGAGACGTTTGTTCATTGGCGATGAACCCGTGTCGGATGACTCCTTGGCCTCAAATAGGTACACAGCTTATTTGTTTGATGTTTGCATTGACATGCAGTGCGAGGCATCTGTTTCGTTCCTCCGTTCTCCTGCCGGTGAAGGTCCTGAGTGTGATGGTGGCCTCCAAATCCATGTTGCTCCGAACTCTCGCATTGTGGCAGTGTTCCCAGACTCCATCAACGCCTGCAGAAACCCCCTCAATCTCACACCCTCCCATCTCGTGATAGGCAAAAATCCAGTCACCCATGCATCGACGGCAGAATAGAATCGGCAGACAAAGTTTGGTTGATTGTTCAACGGAGAGCCCCGAGACTCGCTTACCATCTACAAAAGAACACCATCTTCCCATCTTTTTCCCTTCGAATTGGAGATACCCAAAACAGTCCAACGTTTGTTCCATCCATGCGCCAACCGTCCGATACCGCGTTTATGTATGTACAACCATCCCACCGTCGCAAATTACCCCCCTTCCTCTGGTGGCAGAGGCCCGAGATCTTGATACCCTCTATGGGAGGAACGTAGCCCAAACTCCCGACTCCGAAAGAAAGACGATCAAAGCAGAAGAAAAAGAGACAAGAGAACACCGGCAACTGCAAACCCCTCAAAAGCATAACAAGGACTTGAACTAGGAGAAGTAAAAGGAGAAGGAATACCAAGGCAACAAATGCAGATAAGAAATAAAATACGACATAGGCAAGCAAAACTGGTCAATCCCAGCGCCATCCCTCATGTTGACGCCCCCCTCAGTTCAAGTTAATCCCAACGAAACAATGCAGATTCGCTAAGCAGCAGCAGTAATACCAACAGGGCCATGTCTATATTGTTCAAAGGGAGATATATCGACAATATCACGCACATCACCGCGCTCAAATTGCTCGACCCCAGTCAGCTGATTGTCATGGACGGCTAACAAGAGAACTTCTTTAGACATACCAGAGCCGCCGGCTGATGTTTCAATCGGGACTTGACATGGCGGAATAGCCATGAGATGACCAGTCCAGCAGCGATGCAAGCAATCGATAACTCGGACATCTTGATCTGGTCGTCGGGGATAATCCAGGAAAGGATGCTGGAAGCGATGCGATCGAGGCCCCCGCCTAAACCGCCGCGACCGGCGAACACCCAATTGTCGATTAGGGCGATGATGAAAAAGGACAAGACAATAGCCGCGGGGCAAGCATTTCTTATCAATGCGGTCTTTCGTACATTCTTGTCCAATTCCGACTTCGGACAAAACACCGGATGCCACATGTCGGTGACAGAAGACTTGCCGGGATGGGAAGCTGTGGGAATGGTCTTCTCGCAGCAAGCTATGGAGCGTTTGATGCCGGTTGATGGGGCTGCGTGTGCAGTCTTGTGATCATAACCGTTGCCGTTGCCGTTGCCGTTGCCGTATCCATAGCCGCCGGTTGGGGGCATCCACGGATAACCATAACCCCCAGAAGGGCTGCTGGGGAATTGGGCCGAAGGATTGGTCCATGAGGAGCAGTTCGATGGCGACCCGTCTTGACTGCCAACGCGGCTGGGGTTCAGCAAAGGAGGTTTGGATGGGATCTCCAGTCTGGCCCAGCACCACTCCTGCCATGTGAAACGTTCGGGCTGTGTGCACGCGGGACAACGAGAGTTTATAGGATTCGACACTTCGACGCCGCATTTGATGCAAACAAAGCTGTGTCTTTCCTTATAAAAACGGGCGTGACAAGTTGCAAAGTGCCGCTTCAAGGTTTCTGCGTTGTCGAATGATTGGTTGCAAGGTCCCAGCTCGCCGGATGGCACCAAGGAAGCGTATTCATTGCTTCCCCATAGGCAAATCCATTCTTTACTAACTGGAGTGGTTTGTTTTCCGATCGGGACCTCCGGATTGTTCTGGGGCGTAGGAACGGGCGTAGGGACGGGCGCAGAGATATGAGGGTATTGAGGGCTAAGGGTGAGAGCGGGAGGTTGGGGCCCCTCAAAGGCGGACAAGAACGATTGGAGATGTGGCCGAGCTAGAGGTGGCTGATTCCGAAGAAGGTCAAAATCCGGGTGAGCATCATCCCACCTACTTGGATTCCCCTCCTGAAAACGCAGGGATGGGTAGCCCATGAAATTCTGTCCGCCTCCAACACCAAGAAGATCGACCGCCGAGTCGCCGAAGGGCGGTTGAGCAGCATGGGTGGGATGAAAGCCATTGTTGATGGGTTGGCTCGCTGCCCGTTTCGATGCATCGTACGCGGCCTCAAAGAGTGAGAAATCGAAGTGGTCACACTGGCAACCGGTCGGTCAGCAATAATGTACATGTGAAAAGGGCCGCATGTCGAGTCACGCACCTTGACTTTGCGTCCTCGACAATCCTCACAAGCCCCTATCTTCCGCATCAGGGCAGCCCTCAGTTTGGTGGACTCGCGGAGCGGACCCTGGCGGCCAGACCGCGGTTTCTTGACTCGGGGTTGCTCATCAACGCCCAGGTCATCCATGGCGTGTGAGATGGAGTGGGTCGAGCTGGCGTATGAGGGCGACCGGGAACGCGTTGTTGTTTGTGAGGGCGAGGGGGGGTGCAGGAAGCCTGCCTGTCCACTCGGCATCCGACCCAGGGAGTCCGCAGTTAGCCGTTCCTCCTCTTGACGCATCCTGTTATATAGATCTTGAGTCTCAAGGGTTGGAATGGGACGGTGGGGAAGTGCCCCCCGGTTCGAGTCCTGAGGCGCCATGGCACCGGAGAGCTCTTGATACGAGTTGAACTTGCGCTTCGAACCCGGGGGCATGTTATGCAGCCTGATTTTGCGGCCGGCGAGCCTCGTGGCAGAAAGAGCGCTGTATGGTGTAGCAGAACCCAAGGCTGCGTGGGAGTGCTAGCCAACGGAGACAATAGAGGGCAAACAATAGCACCACAACCACAAGACGGAAAGAAGGTGAGACTGAGCCGTGACCCCAGACATACGTGGGATAAAGAAGGAAACGAGAAGAAAAAGAAGAACTCAAGGCTCGGGGCAGCGAGCGGTCAAGTAAGAGAGCTTGTGTGGCCTGTGGTCATTGGGCCCGGGGTGTAAGGCAGAGTAGGAGGCGCACACTGCCTCGCCGTCCCGGTGCGCAGCCGCGGACAAGGCCAGCAACAAGGCAATGACGTCCCAAGGAGCCGGATGTCGACTGGGGTCTTTGGAGCAAAGAGACAGACGGAAATGCAAATGCAAATGCAAAGATTACTTTGGTCGGCATTAGAAGGCGGGACTGGTCGTACTCGTACGACGTGTGAGAGTGCGATGGCGCGCGTTGAGGAATAACGATGGCAAGCGGACAATGGGCCGCCGTTTGTCCACGCTTCGCGGGCAGCTAACGAGGCAGCCCGGGGAAAGGCAAAATGCTCATGGTTTCCGGGCGGGCTTTGGAAACCCGCTAGCGCAGAATGTTGACGCATCAAGCCCCGTAATCCGTAGGGCTTCTGTCATCCAGGAATCACAGCGAATTTCCTCTTTCCTCTTTGATGGCTTGGTCGCGGTTCGCGCACCAAGCTCGGGCATTGCGCATTGCGCATTGCGCATTGCAGTAGTTTGTGGAAGGATAATAAAAGTGCACCGACGGGCAAAATTACCCCACGCTGCGATGGCATAGTTTCGCTCCTCCTAGCGGGGGCGGGGCAGCGAACAAGCCGGTTTGCACTGCTGTGCACTGTATGTACATACCACATACCAGGTACATACATACAGTACAGTACATAGGTAGGTACCCACCTACCTAGGTAGGTATGCACAGTACTTACCTAGGTAAGGTACGATACCTACCTAAGGTATGCATGGCTTGCTTTTTATGCACATCATCCCGTCCAAAAAGTCTGATTGGTCTTGTTCAGACGGTCTAATTCAGTGGGCATGCGCCCAAACGTCGCAATCGGGCTCTAACAACTGCCGGGCGAATTGAGCACGGGACGAACTGAGCACGGCAATAGGAGCAAACCATGGCTGTGATCATACCACGTTCGTCCGGTCTTGTTAAATCGGCCGGGGGGGGGGGGGGGGGGATGGGTCTCAGGCTGTGCCGACACGATCCCATCTGCCAGACTGCCACCAACGCAGGGCCGGGCATCCATCCTTCTCCCACCTTTTCCTCAAGCACCTTCCAACTCATCTTTTCCACGCTACTCCGGTACTGCGGGGTAATGGCGCTTGACAACTCCCTCAGCCCTATGGGGCCCTGCCGTACGACCTGATAATCAGGGGGAACCCCGGGCATGCAACGCAGCGATCCAGATTTGTCGCTCCAACGGCCGAAGGATTGGATGGTAGATGCCGCCGTCGCGTGGATAGATAAACCGTGGCGTCGTCGATTTCACGCGGTAGGGCTGAGCGAACCGGGCTCGGCCGCCGCCGCGACATGCAACCATGCCAGCGGAAACCGGTTGTGAGTCAGGGCAAACCAACGTCCCAGTCCCAGTCCCTTCCCCGGTCTCGTTTCGCACCATGCATTCGTCACCATCCTGGCCGGAGCAGTCTCGAATCTCCCTCGGCGAGAGAGGTTGGATTGCCCGGTCCACCCAACCCACCCTCACGTCCTTCGCCTTCGAGTTTGCCCCGAGAGGCGAAAGAAGCCAGGGTGTTCAAAAGGTTACGGCGGAGGAATTGTAACACGCGGATATTGCGGCTGGGCTCAGGATCCCGCTGTTATTCGTGGGGCCGCTTCCGATTGGAGATCCTAGCATCATCGAGGGAGAACCGTACATGAACCCCCTGTGCCGTGCTTGCCTCCCACAGGCGGGTTGGAAATGTCAACAAATGAGGGTAAGGAGCGTAGTAGCAGTCCTCAATGTGACAGTTTCCACCATCTGCAGCGACCGTGCGCCCAGATTCCGCGAGGAGGTAAGCACGCTGTCTGGGCGAGAGGAGTTGGGACTGGTTCGCGGGAACGGGCCGAAGCTCTCGCTGTATCCATGTCTAGTTAACGGAAGGCACACCGGCCTCCCGGTACCGTGTGTAGATATTAGGGCACATGAAGATCGCCGCCGGTTCGGCCGAAAACCAAACACTCGCAGCACATGATCATTAAACTGGAAGTTTGGCATCTCCATGTGATCCACCCAGTGGTGGTGGCAGGAGGTCTCAGGCCCCCGGTTGCAGGTACCACTGGTTGGGGTGTATTGTATGTCTTTCGGGAGTTAGAAGGTTGGCTGCGCATCCACTGCTTCTCCTACGCAAGGTCGAGCCCGAGTCTCACACTCCAAAGAGCGCACAAGCTATAGCACGAGCAAGATCCTGATGCAAGGCTATCGCCTAAATTGTCGAGACTATATGTAGCTTGATGGCCTGTGCCTCTTTCCTGGGACGAGCTGAACTTCATTGCAAATGGGTACCATCAGGATGCCGAACCCAGCCTCAACTCAACAAGGACGAGCACTTTCCAACAGGTCGTGCGCCTCTCTGCTCCAGGGGCCACCTCCCTTCGCCGACGTGAAGCCAGGGAACTTCATTTTTCTTTTTGGGCGCTCACTGGCGGCAGAATCGGGCCGTGGCATCGCAGGTGGCCGCATGCCCACGCGTGCAGGAGGCGGATCCACTGGTATGATGGATAGAGGAACCTGGCCAGCTGCATCCGATTTCAATGCAGCCTTACGGCCTCGTGTAGCAGGGTTCGCGATCCTTGTTCGAGGAGGCCTGGTTGTGTCGGCAGCTGGGGTGTGTCTGTTGGCAACTTCGGTTACACAAGAGCCAGTCCCAATATAGGAGGCGCCGTTCATTGGGCGTCCAGGCTGTCCTGGAAGATTGAGCGGGTGGTTGTGTGACTGTGGTCGCATGGTCGAGCTATCCACTTCCGCTTCTAGTCTCTCCTGGATGGCAGTTTGTGGTTCTGTTGTCTTCCGACCTGTTCCCTTTTCGGATGCGACAATGCTGTCGGAGCCAGGTACATAGACTGCCATGGTTGTGTTCTTGTCTACTTCACTTCCCAGCCCGAGGACGGCAGATGTGTCGCACGGAAGGCTGCGACGCTTTCGAGAATCGTCAGACTGCAACATCGTCAGAGGTGCTGCTCGTCCCCCGCTTGATTCTTCGATCGTCCCTTCACTCCCTTCGCCGTCAACGGGGAGGCAGTCAGATGTGGCGGCCAGTGATATGGCGATTGGTGACAACGGGACTTGAACCTGTGCCCTACAAGGTCGAGTGTCGTTCGGCATTAGGAACATCACACCTGTAGGGTCGGCAAGACAAGCTGCAGCTGCCGCGTCATCCCTTGAAAGGCCGGAGACCCTTGCATTCCCAGACGGCTGGAGTAGAGTTGTAGGGTTGACGACGAGCGGGTTAGACGGGACAAACCCGATGACCTCTCTACTTCTGACGCTTTTCCTGCTTAGCCTAGCGAGGTGTGGGTGAACTGGAGCCTGAGGCGGCTCTTCGCTATCACTACCCCCCGAGTTTACTGTTCGCATCTTTTTCTTAGAGCGGGTGGAGTCCTGATCAACCAAACTCTTAGTCTTTCGAGCCTGCCGTGAGGGCCTCGACAGTGTGCGGCCAGAGTCAGCATCTGCCACGAGTTCCTCCATCTCGAGACTTGACGTCTCGCTCGGTTCTTTGGAGATTTTGGCAGGACCACCACGTCCGGGTCTCATTCTCCTACCTCGAGGGGAAGGCGACAGGACATTGACTGTATCCTTCGCATTGCCAGGGTCATCATTGATTGGCCCTGGAGATTTCGGCGGTTCCGACGAGCCCACTAGTCTTCCTTGATGCTCACTTAAATCGGTAGTTGCATTCGGGCCAACCACATCCATGGTTTCACTCCGAATTCCTTCATCTATTCGCAGTGCGGTTTGACCCCAATCAGGCTGTGGCGATAATGAAGGGGGTTCTGGGGTGGAATTTCCGCCGCCGGCGGCGGCGGCGGCGGCGGCGTCGGGCGAAGGCGTAAATGGCCCATCCTGTTGCGCCGCCGGGCAAGGGGCCGCAATCTCCGCGCCGAGCGTGAAGCTAGACTTTGCCCCTGCGGCTTCAGTCGATTTACCCGAATGCTCGCCACCGAGGTGTAGCTCGCTGGCGGGTACGTCTTGTCGCTTAGCTTGCTTGGTTTTGCGCCTCTTCTCAGACAGTAGCAAAAGGCCACGTCTCTGCCGAGGCTTAAGCCGTAATTCGATTCTTTCCTCCTGGGCTAGCACCTCTATATCCTCAGCACGTGTTACGTTCCTCCTTGAATTCACGGCCGCAGGCTGGGTTTCCGACTGCACCATTTTGTTACGCTTGGTGTGTGTTTGTTTTGCCGTGACTGAAGCGCCGCGACTTGAGCATTTTGCGCTGCTCGCTTCTTGACGTTTAGAAAGTTGACATTGAGCGTCCAATTGAGAGCCCTGGTGTCCATCCAGGACAATTGCCTGTGACCGAGACGCACCCAAGTTTGGGACAACAATTCCGCGGGTGTCATGATGGCGCTCACTCCGGTTCATTCCGGCAGCGGACTGGAAATCTTGCGCCAATGTCTCTATTTCAGTCCCAGCCTTGGTGAGGGTTGCTTTTGGTTTGGCGGCGAGCGTCGGCGGCCCGCCATCGCCAAAGGAGGTTGAGTGATGACGGCTGGCATCTGCTGAGCGCTTGACGCTCAGCTGAAAGCCTGAAATCGCTTTCTCCGGACGCGGGCGACCCAAAGTCCTTGTCGTGTTCTCAGTTGTCTTTTGGTCTTCCAGTACTGTACTCCTATCACGTTCCACAGACGTGATTGATGAGGCAGAGACTAAACCCGCTCTTGAAGCACCTGCGTGTAAGCTATTTCTTCTAGATAATCCCCGCCTCTCTCCCAGAGGGCGGGCATCCGCCATAACGTCTTCCTGAGACGACGATGTCTCTGGCTGTGCACGGCATGTTGGCCCGGTTGGCCGTGGTGGAGGAGCTGAGCTGAGGGGTACCGCAGATAATGACAGAGTGGCACCAAACAAATTCTGAGCATAGCCTAGTTTGCTCGGTGGCGTCCTATCGCATTTTCTCCTCTTTGAAGGACGCGAGTCGCTGCGGTCGTTGGGATTCTCGTGAACCTTCTGCCGCAATTCGAAGGGGGACTCGGTCGGAACCACGGCGCGGCCATGGTGACCCGTTGGGGTGCCAAGGAGATGGTTCAGGGGCCGGTGTCGCGTCTGGAAGTGTTCACTCGTGCCGGTTCCAGCCGATGGCGTGTTCGGCGATGCAGCGGATAGGGGCGGGCGCAGCGAAGCTCGTGCTTGACGCTGCTCCTTCTCCTTCGCCCTCTTATCCAGCAACTCAGTTAGGTCCTGTTCCTGTCGGCCAACACACTCAACGACCTGGATAATGGCCGCTCCACGCTCCAGCTGCAGTTCTTCACCCTCATCAAAGTCCCAGTCACGCTGCCAGTGCATGTCTCCGACGAAGTTGCCTCGTTCATCGTAGACCATGACGCGCTTGTTGAAAGTGTGGTATTTGAGGCGGCCATCTTCCCATCTTTTCTGTTTTCGTCGGAGATCGTGGGTAAACAGGCAGGTGAATTCGAGGACCGAGGCGCTGCTCCCGCCGTCGGTCGGAGCTGAAGGCCGCGCAGAGGCTGGCCCCGAGGGTATAAGGGGCGGCATAGTCGTAGGATGGATAATTCCGATGTCATCACATCCGTGACATCAAGACTGTGGATAGTCGTGATCGGGACGAGTCGAATCAATTTGCGAGTTGTCGTCATCCGACACTGAGCCAGGCTCGGAGTGATCGAGTTTCGGAGACGCGAAACCAATTCCCGAAGGCACGTTGTTGACCGCGCGCGGTCACCTGATCGGATTACCCCACCTTCCGACTTGTGAACCATCTCCGGCGATGATTGGCCTGAATCAGCATCCCCGCGAATGCGAGCCCCTGTTGGTTTGTCGCCCTGCTCGGTTTCACTCTCACGCAGCATGTTGAGGAGTGGTTGGTGTAACGTCAGGACAGAACAGCCACCGAAGGAGTTTGATCCCGTGCATGGCCGAACATCCAGCACACCCCTCCTTGCTCTCAATGGGCTTTGGGCCCCATATTTGCCCCTGCCAATGCAACGCCCCGAGTTTTCTCTCGACGCTGCGCCGCTGAAGGTCATATTTTGTCTGGACGAACATCAGTGGACCAACCTGTGGCCTTGTGATACAACCAATAACCTGTACATATGTCCCGGTCGCCTGTGTCTTCCTTTCCGGGCCATTATTTTCCTCTTTCCTTCTCTCTGCAATTGCATTTGCACAAATCCGAGCTTGGATACGAGCATCGTTGGCCTCGACACGGTGTTCGCGGTGGGCCTGGATTGGTTTGAACATCTGCGCTCAACCGCCTAAATCACATGTCCCATGCAGGTAGCGCGACGCGACCCATAGGTCTGAAAGTCTGAATTATTTCTTAGAATCCTTCATCCTTTTACTGTTCCTTACCTCTTGCAACTTCCCGGGTCAGCATACTCTATTGTCACCACCTTCTACGCGTTCCAAGATGCAGTCGATGCAGAGACAGTTTGGCAAGCTCTTGAACAAGGGCCCTGGAGAAAATGCCAAGGTCGCTGTACTCCTCAAGGATTACGAGGACGCCGACAATATCCTTGAAAAGGTAAAGTATTCGAGGAAGGAGGCACGCCAGTCAGTCTCAAGCCCGCTGACGTGGCCTTGACTCAGATCCTCGACAATGCAAAGATGTGGAGGGAATCGTGGGCTTCTCTTGTTAGCACGCAACTACAGATTGTGACCGAGTATGAAGGTCTCTATGATCCCATCGTCGGCGCGTCCGACGGCCACTCGCGCGCCGTCGCCACGCCCGAACTCCAGCTGGAACGCACCTTTCAGCTGAAGAAGGCGTACACCGAGCTGAAGACGGAATTAGTGGAAGAGATGACGCTGATTGAGGACCACATCCTCAAGCCCGCAACTGATGCCCGAGATTGTATTGCTCCAATCCGCAAGACCATCAAGAAGCGGGAGAACAAGCGATTGGATTACGAAAAGGCACAGGAAAGGGCACTGAAGCTCCAGAGGAAGCCATGCAGGACTCCCAAGGAGGACGCCGCCTTGGCAAAAGCCGACGCCGAGATGTCACGGGCGGGCGATGTGAGAATAACCCTCAGGAATTCAAGGACCTGGCTGGAGATCTGGAGCTGACCACGAAGACAGGAATTCGGGATCGCTGACAACCATTTGCGGGAAACGCTACCACCCATCATCAACGCAGCCTTCAGTCTGGTTCCCCCCTTGCTCTCAAACTTGGTCATGATTCAGAACCGACTGCTGGGTCTATACTACACGACGGTTCACGGTTACTGCGGGGAATTCGGCTTCCCATCACCGCCTCCTCCGATGGAAGAGGTAATCGCTATATGGAATGGAGCATTCGGTCCAACCAAAAGTCAAATCGAGTCCATCAGCTTCATCGCTCGCGGCAAAACAGTCCACCAACCCATGAGTGGGCCGCCCGCAACAAACCCTATCCAGCCCGCATTCAACGGACCCCGCCGCAGCGCGTCAGGCCTAATCTCCGGTCCCTCAGCGCGAACTCTGCGAGCCCCGTCAATGCCGATAGAAGACCGCACCCCTCCTCCGTCCTCATTATCCCAACCCACCCCATCACCGTCATACAAGCGAACCCCCGATTATGCCAACCCGACAGATTTCACGACGGCCACCATCCTGGGCGGAGCCGCCGTCGGCCGGTCGGCGGGGAATGCACAACCACAGGCGGATTACTTCAGCTCGATGGAGCGCTCCCCCAACCTGCGACCCGTCAACGGCATCGCCGGGAAGAAAAAGCCCCCACCGCCTCCTCCAAAACGCAAGCCGGAAGAGTGGGTCGTCGCGCTGTACGCTTTTGCAGGTCAAGGAAGCGGGGACTTGTCCTTCCAGGAGGGCGACAGAATTAAGATTGTCAAGAAGACGGATACCGACCAGGACTGGTACGTGTTCAGTTACGTCCGCACGAAAACCTTACCCCCCCCTCTCCCCCGTAGAAACCAGAACAGTACAGACTAACGCCCCTGGTTTATCTAGGTGGGTTGGCGAATTGGGAGGGGTCAAGGGCAATTTCCCAGCCAACTATTGCAAGCCTCTTTGAAGACGGCCGTTTGAATCGCTACCGTCCTGTCGTCATTGAAGGTCAAAAATGGGCATTTATCGGCTCAGAAAAGAAGTCAAGGTTGTACTGAGGTGAAAAGCAAAACTGCCAGGTCGCCATGAAAATTGGAAAGAAGGCAGGGCTGATGTACGCGGGCCGTCTGGACATTTGGATGGAATCTTTTGAGTGGATCAGGAGTTGTACTTGGATGAACGGTAATGCCATAATATACGAGATATACAAAAACTCCATTTTGGAGAGCGGTAGCGAGTCAATATCGCCAGTGGCTGTAGCGGTCGTGTCGTTGGTGTCGCCAACTAAAGGTTTGCGTTTGAACATACATTGGTGACTATAATCCTAAAAAACTGTTACCAGCGGTCCGGCAACGCAAGCTCACGAGATAAATCCATTGCCACAGTCTATACCATACAGAAAACGCCGCCGGCGAACCATGTGTACCTGCCCCAACGTTGTTGTTCCGCCATATCTATCCGGGTATCATATTTTGGGTAGACAAAAGAAACCGCGCCCTTGACGTTCTCACAAGATGGACAAATTCAGACCGACACGACGCTCAGGTCACTGGGTGACGAGCAAGAGTCTTTCCGGCGCTGCTTCCCTTTACCGGCCCGCGCCGCGTCTCCGATTTCGAGGGCCGAGAGTTCGGCCTCCACGCTCCTCACAGGCGAGCCCAGAGCCAGGTAACTGTCAGCTTCTAGAGACATTGGCGTGACGGGGCCGGGACTCCCAACAGGTCGCAGCCGCGGCGAGACCGGCTTGTGCGAGTTGAGGAAGGTCGCGGCAAGCTGTGCTTTCGGCACAGATACGCCACCGAGGGATGATGCCGCCGCTGCCGAACCCGCGGATCCTCGGCCGGCTATAAGAGCGCTGGCGGCCATGGCGGCTTGCGCCACCATGTCTCGCTGGTACTGTTGTAAACGCCGTTTAATGTCAGAGCCAGGCCGGTGATGCCCTTGGTCGCCGTTGTATTTTGGGACCTGCGGCTCAGACCTGATCCCTGGAGCTGTGGGTTGTGCTGTCGGCCGGTTCTGGGGCGTCTTGCCGTGCCGCTTCTCCCAATTGGATGGATAATACTTTCCCATAGGGAGAACAACATCATCGTGGAACCCGCTGGGGTTGTACGACGAGATAGGAGTGTCGAGGGATGTTGGTACACCCGTTGAGTTGCTCAGGGAGGCGTGTGCAGGCGACACGGGCCGAGAATCGGAGCCGGATTTACTGGACTCGGCGGCCCGTTGGAGAGAGCTCTGCCGAGCCATATCGATGTCGAGGTGGAACGGGTGTGGAATATGAACGCGGGAGTCTGGGTCTTCGTGAAGGGGAAAGTACCCTCTACAGATCAAGTCAGCTATCATAATTCCTCAACACATCCGTAACTGGATCGTCAGGGGTGGGGTAATATATACCCGGGAACGTCGCCTCTTGCCGATAGAGGCTCTTGCGGGATCGAAGCGGCTGCAGAGGTCGGATCGGTCCTCCGGGCTTCGGGCAGTTCAATCGCAATTGGACGGCTCTTGCTGCTCGGGGTGATTTTAAGATAGCTCTGGGTTCTTGGTATATTCTCCAACTCGCGGGGACGAGTGGTGATTTCTATGCGCAGATTTGGTCAGTCAAATTTACGGCAGCCAAGAATTGAGAATAGCAGGTATGAAGAAAGCTTGAATGGAAAGCTTGACTGGCGCCCTATGACGCAGTGTTTGAGACCCGAAACCCCTGTAAATCCGGGCGGCGTGGGGGGTCTCATTGCAGCCACTTCCCCGCTGGAGGGACAGAGAGACCCATGGGGTTTTCCCTCAACCCCACAGCAGCCCTATAAATCAATCCCGAACCGCGAGTTTCACAAACGCGCCGTCTCACTTGCGAGCAGGATTGAAGGCTGCGTTGTGCTTAACCTCCGACGAAGGAACGGGTGTTCAGGACCCCGGGGAATATGGAAAAGAAAAAGAAAAAAGAAAAAAAAACGGAGTAGAGCTAACAATGCCAAAGGAAGAAGAGCAAGTAGGACGTACCCTTGCCCAGGACCAAGCCTTGCCGAGTATCCGAGGGATCCGTCCCATAGCGCGAAATTTTGACTCGCGGCGGGGGGTTCTCCTTTGCAGGTGTATGAGCAGGAGAGAGGACGAACTGATCCTCAGAACCATGCGAGCGATGTGAAGCGTTGGACGTAAACGATGCTTCAGACGAGCTAGAGGCAGTTCGCCGATGTACAGGACGTCTTGGGGTAGGCCACGGCAGTCTCAAGGAGTACTTCCGGCCCTCCATTGTGTGGAATGAGATGAAGGGTTTGTCAACGATAGAGAATGTGGTTCGCCTTTGAAGGGGGGCTTCGTTCGAGTCAGCGAGTCTCCTGATGGTTTGCCGTAGCTAGACAAATGTGTACATTCTCGTCGAGAGAGTTCAGGGCATCAGTAGAGCAAAGCCGCCAGCTGGAGCACCGGACTCGAGAATAGGACAGCAGGGCTCGGGGGCCTCATGGGTTCGAGAGTGTTGGAAGAGTTCGGTCAGCCTGGTGCTGACGGGTTGCGTGTTCGGGTTGTGAATCTTGGTTGAAAGTGCATGGCAGAAAATGTCGAACAAACGTGGATGGGAAACCAGATGCCGAGCCCGCGTCGGGCGTCCTCTGCATTTCATATTCTGCTCTCTCTGGTGAGAACCTGGCAGCAGGCTGCTTGGGAGCCTGGGGGACGGATGATCGGATCGCTTCCTGCGACTGGGATGTGGTTTGGCTGACCCACACGACACACAAGCCAACCCTCCAGTATGCGCAGTACGAGCCCCCAGGGTCTGGAGAGCGAATTGGAGGGGCAGTCTGTCGAGTGGTTGGCCACGCAAGGCTTATCTGCGCGAAACTACGCGGGCCAACGTATTTTTCGAACACTATTGTTGACGAGTCCACTCAAAGCCTATTGCGGGAAGCGGCAGTCTATCGATACCACATGATGGAATCTCTCCAGGTTTGTTGGCGATAGTTGCGTGCCGAGCGTCCGAAACGGGTCCACATGATTGGACACCGGCGTCGTGACCCATGACTACGAGGGAGACTGCGGCGATGCGTCAAAAATGCGTCGACGGATGGCGACATTGTTTGGGAGGGTAGCGGCATGGGGGAAGCATTTCTGGTGTTTCTTTCCAATTTGCGCGGCAATCGCGTCGTCTGCCCCTCGCTGCCACCCTGATGGGAAGTCGATACCCTGATGCTGATCAATGCGCGTCTCGTACGACCATGGGAAAGTTTTCCGCAGCAGCAAAGCCACCAAACTTCCAAAGACGCAGAGCCGCTCCACCTTGCCCTTCCCGGCATAACGCATGCAGGAATGTTGCGGCAGAGGGGTGCGGAAGGGGTACAAACGGACAGACCGCCCAATGTCGTTCCATCTTGAGATTGCCGTTCTGCGGGCAGAGTCGCACGGAGCGGACGCTGTCTTGCATGACCCCCCAACGAATTCTACGATCCTGCGGTCGATCTTTGAGTTCTGTATGGTGGAGGGTTGGAAACACACACCACCAACGGATTTCACAGTACAGTCCTGTACACAATAACGCTACAATCAAGCGGGCTTCCTTGTGTCTCGGGCGGCTGCTTCAGGTGGGCCAGCTGTCAAGCAGTCTGAGACAGAGAGCGACCAAATGGATGGCTGCTGTTTCACACCCGAATCGGCAGCCCGCAGAGGGGCGCCGACTATCGAGCCCAGCCGACCCGGCATTGTCCGCTGATCTCGCTGATCCTGTTGAGGCCTGCCCGAGCCTGTCTCTCTGACACGAGATTTGAAGGGGTCGTGAGCCGCGTGTCGATCTCTGGTCGTGTGCGGAGTGTGGCGGATGGGAAAAGTGCTCCTCCGGATTCTTGAGGGATCGTCGGCTTGGCGCTAATAAATCCCCCCTATGCGTGTATTCTCTGGATTGTGCATTTACATGGCACTCGAGTCAGGTATTTCGAATTGATTCTGTAGACTATGAGTGCGGGAGGACAATATCTCGGGATTCAAGTTTCGTTTAGTAGAATTGGGAATTCAAATATCAGTGGACCCCGGGTGTCAATTTCAATGCAGCATTCGGTTTTCCACGCCCATGTTGAACTCCCATGACGTCACCGCACAGCAGCCACACCTCAACCCTGACCTTAACTCCGATGTGGACCTCGAAAATCTCATCTCAAAGTTTACCTTAGGTGCCTTGTTAGGTTAGGTACCTAGGTAGGTAGGTACTGTACTTACCTAGGTAGGTATCTAGGTATCTACACATCAACCCTCTTTCATACCACTTGAGCCACTGTGGCTTATGCCGAGTATGCGATTGATAACACTCGACAAAATCCGGAGGGTTCAGAGACAGACAGACAAAGTAGAACTATTGGGGTATTATTAAGTAAATTTAGAGCCTCGTATGTGCCATGATATCGTGAACCAGAAATCCCGCCCTTGCTAATACGCCCTCCAAACACGGGTCATTGCCGCGGGGTATCATCAGCGTTATTCCAAACTAATACCGTCGTATTTCCATATTCGGCATCATCTAGACCCTCGCGCGGCTGGTGAAGCGAGACCGGCGGTCTCTGTGGCCTCGCCAGTAGATGAAGTGCGCGATGGAACCGATGAGCCACAGAATTGCGCTGGCAAGAACAACCCACACGGCGTTCTTCATGCGTTGGATGTCTTTGTTCCCTCTGGCGTCTACATTGATGAACATCTGTAGCCAAGAATTAGCACTATCTAGCCTAGAGACCCAGGCTCTCAGCGGCCGGCGGTCTGAGGGCCCGAGCCGCAATGAAGGTACACTTGCCTTGCCGAAGATGCCAAAGAGCGCGATCCACAGAAAAAAGATGATTGTGTTCCATGCCCAGACCAGCGAAAACCGGAGAATGTATGGGACGCAGTAGAGGATGGTGGTGACGGCGGAGAGAACCCCCACCACTTCGGCGTACACCCATCTCCCATCGTCGCGAACGTTGGCCCTTCGATTGCGGTCCAGATCAATGCCGTAAAGCGCACAGGTCGTGACGGCGAGCACAAATTTGAAGAGATGTAGGTTGTAAAAGAACAGGTTGGTCGGCGCAATGCCAAAGATGGTCATGTTGGCGGTTGGGCTGGGTCGGGTTCAGGGGATGGTTGTGGTCCAGGCAGCTCACGTCACTGTTGATAGGTGGCACACGAGAAATTATATGTGTCGAGAGAGGATATCTTGGAGAGGGTTGTCTATGAGAAGTATTTAAATGCAAGTTTCAAAGGCCGGGTAGGCGAGAAGATGCGGCGGACGACCAAGACTTTTAAAAACTGGGGGAGAAACACTGATGAGCTGGCCGGGCTTGGCCAAGCGCAACGGGGGCGGCTAGGTTGTGACCGGCAATGGAGACCGCTCGTTGTTACGGAGCGCGGAGTGGGCAAGGTGATCATATATTGGTGCAGAAAATGATACAATCACAAATGCCCGTCTAAAGGCACACATGCGCTGTCCAGACGTCAAAGCCGGGATTCGTGAAACAGGCCTTGAACCACGGCGCCAGTTGCTACTCACCAAATGACGTAAATGCTGGCTAACATTAGCGGCTGGCCCTGGCCTAGGCAGGGGACCAAAGTGCCGGCCTCAAGGCCCCAAGCATGCGGCCCAAGCGCAAGCTGACGCGCATCCACTTCGGCAAAAACCCTTGTGATCACTCCGTCTAACCCTTGCTCGGCCACAACGACACCATTCCATGTTCACCCAAAAGCGAGAAGGGTAAATGTCAGCTTGCGGCATGTCGTTGTTGACATGCCGCAAGCTCCCAATGGCGTCAATCATTTTACATGACTTGAGACACTTTTACCTCTCCCCAACTCCTTTGCCTCTATTGATGAGCAATCGAGTTGATCACCTTGCATACCCCTAATCTCTAAGCACAGTACACACACCCCAAGTATTTCTTCTGCTTGTCTTCCATCCATCTATGATTGCTTCCTGTCCGACATTCCTAGGTGATTTCTACGTGGATGGTGTAATTCATCAATTCCGCGGCAGCAGCGGAAAGGGAAATATTTGGCCGCTTGAAAAAATGCCCGAACTTGGTGCTCTCTCGGGCACAACAGACCGAATTTGTAAACGCCACAGCCTTGCGTTGGCGGCGTCAGGCGGGAAGCTGCGGTGTCCGCATTTCCATCTTTGGAGAACACGCTGCATCTCGGGCCGGATCAAACCAGCACTTCAGTCCCAATATATTGCTCATGCTCCTTGGCTGGGGAGCCGCAAAGTGCCGCCTTGGACGCCGTATTTGAGCCGCATCAAAAGATTTATGGTCATTCTTGGGCTCGCCAGCCGGCGACTGGCTCATGAGTGAGAAGCCGCGAGGTTGGGCATTCCTGCTGCCGGTCAAGTAGATTGCAATTCCCAGTCATTTCGAGAAACGAGCCCTCTTGACCCCCAGAGCCTGGTCATTGTCGGCCGCCTCCTGACGGATCCTCAAGTTGAGCTGGGCGGGCTCTGTCTCGAGCCTACCAGTCAAGGAATCCGGAGGCTTTATTCAGCTCCCAGCCTGGTCTTGGGAATACCGTAGCATAAAGAAGCCGCAATGTCCGGGTCTGTCTTGTCCCCTCTCTCGATTTCGAAGGTTTCTGGCGTTGCCAAGGAAACCTTCTTGCGCTGTTGATGTTGAGATCATGGAGCCAAAATCGCCGGATACTCTCCAAGGCTGGAATTCCACGCGCTCCGCCACTTGATGGACCATCAGCAAATCCCCTCTACAGCAGCAGACGCCGCAGCAGGCGGTCAAAAGCACACTCTCCAGCCCTGTCCGTCCTCGATGTCTGCGTTCTCAGATCAGGGCCAATCGGTCTTACTGGTGCTGAGGACAGCCAGCCAAACCGCCGAAGTGTCCGAGCAGACTAAGTAACTGAGGCTCAAAGGCCGACATCTTCGGTTGGATGCGCACAGCAACACGGACCATCCTATCCCAGGCCAAATCTTCGATCCCGCTACGCCACAACCAAGGAACTGGTGACTGCCCCTTCCCCCGGCAGACGGTTGGCCTTGAGTGAGGTTACATCCGAGCCTTTCGCCCATATACACTCAGGGGTTAGTGGGATATGATGGCGCGGTGAGCGGACGGACCAAAATACTTTTCTATTTCTCTTTCAAGTCTGATGTCTAACCAATACTCAGCCTGTCCCTCGTCACTTGCTACTTCCATGTCGCATGTCGAATACCAATCAGCCGGGGTTTTTGTGGCGAGACCACGGCGAAATAAGCATATGGCGATAATTCGCGCGGGCCCTTTGCTTCACGTTTGTCGGTCGCCAGAGGGGCTTTGACCTGGGCAACGGCAAACCCGAACTAAGCCTCCGCCCATGAAACAGGAAGTCGTCTTAGCACCACGTTCCACTCGGCCAACTTCCAGCAAACATCCGTCACGGGACAACGTCGGTCTTTCAGGAGGTTGTTAGGCACCGGCGTTATTCTGTTGACGTCGGTCACATCTCGTTCGTTCGTCACCGCCGAAGGGAGAGCTTCCTATTCACTGATCAACGAGAGGCTTCACCTTCACCGAGCTAGCAGTTCTACGGAGTGGAGTCGTACCCCGTCCCGCGCCCCCTTTTCCGGAATTTCCGCTTCTCTCCTTGGCTTTGGGCAGCCCAAGACCGAATAGCCCTCGCTGACCGCTTCTGAGGCTGTTATCCGGGTGAAAATTGGTGTTGAAATTTGCTCGGGACACACGCCTTGGATGGCACGATTGGCTCCTGGGTGTTTACTCACCGAAGGAACGTCGCTGCGATGGCCAAACACGCCCCAGGTGGACCGGAAGTTACACCGTCGTGGAAGTCGGTGTTAGCAAACGATGATTTCTATAAAAGGGCGAGACTTTTCGTCTGAGTTTGGTGGTCTCTCAGCGAGCAACTTCCGACCATCTTCAGCTTATAAGAGTCAAACGGTCCTTTAGAGTCGACGAGGCAACTTTTTGGACTCACTCCTCAGCGCGATTCAGCATCACCGTCTCCGAAAAACACCATCCCGTACAAATGCCAAATTCTACGGTCTGTTGACACCCACCACCTCCTCCCCCCCCCCCCCCCCCCTTCCCCCCTTCGCCCCTCCCTTTCCCCCTTCGCCCACTGCCAACCAACGCCATAATCGCCATCAAACTAACCATATACCTTCCGCATTCAGACCACGACTCGGTGGGTCTGCTGCTGCTGCGGGTTCGACAACACGCCGGGTCTCAACCTCATCTGTGTCAGTTGCCCCCATGCCCGCTGCCCAGAATACTGCACACTCCAGAAGCACTGCGTCCGCGGTGAGCAGAATCAGTCGTCATCCTAGTCGGCATCGAGGAGGAGGTCGTAGACCACTTTCTCCTCTGCAATTACATCTGCCAAGCAAACCGTGTCGTCGGACCCCCCCCCCCCTCCTTCCCCTCTTGGAGCAAGACAACCCTCCGGTTCTTCTTCACAACACATGTCGACAATGACACGGCACGCGGAATACATCTTGGAGTGGGCAGAAGGGTGTCTGGGGTGAGCGAGGGGTGTTTGGCAGGCGCGGTGGGGGGCGGAGAGGCGCGGTCATCTGTCGCTTGCCCGGTGCCGGTGTCGGATGACAGACAAGACTCCCTTTCCGATCCCGGCTGGGGCTTCACAGGCATTTTGTGAGAGTGGGATCGGGTGCTGGGTTGACCGGTGGGTGCCCGGCCGTGGCGGGTTGAGTTGGGCGGCGGAGATTAGGCGGAGACGGGGTTTGGTCGAGGTCAGTCTGGGTTGGAAGGGGTTTTGGACTGCGATGATTTCTAGGATTGTGGGCGTGTTCTCCTTAGCTCGTTTTTTCTTGTTCCTGTCTTGTGTTAGTTTATAGATCGCAGTGTCGTTTGGGCACGGTCCGGGTGCTTGCCACGCTTAGACCTGCCTGACACGTCACAGAGGGGGGGGGTGGTGGATGGGGACTTGCTTTTGTTATGGAATTTCGTCGCCTGGGATCTTTTGTATGGTGGTGTCTTTACATAGCGTTGAATTAGGGACTAGGGGGGCTTATAGAGGCGTTGGAATATACACGGGAGTTACACTAGATAGCCACTGCACTACCCGCCACTTTACACTCGCTGTCCTGGCTTTTCCGCTGGTTTTGGTGCGAACAGTTTGGGAACTCCACCGGTTATAACAGCCCCTTTGCAGCAGCGGTGGCCCGCATAAGTTGAGATTCTACCGCCTCTCCCGAGATATGGGGACATGTGCTGCCAGAGGTTTAGTTGTCCAGCCGACATGAAGGGGGCACTTCGCACGGCTACTTGTGACACGGCTGCTTGTGACGGGGTAAAATCAGGGCAAAGTGAACTCTATCGAGAGTGGCTAAGCAAGTTGGTTCCCGTGGCCGCCTTGCTTCCTTCTCTTCGCATCATGCACGATACTGATATGGCGGTGTGATGAGCGGATGGCAGCCCACCAGGTACCAGGAGTTGTTCAACACAACTGTGGGAATGTTGAATGCTGAGGGGGGCGGTGCAGTAGCCAGCTGTTTCCACGGACCCGGTCAACCCAAGCTTGTGGACCATGGGATTCGGAAAATACCGCGCCCACTTGCCCATCAGCAATAGAAAGTGCATGTGCTGGGTCACACCTTCGGGGCATTCGCGGCAAGGCGCTCTGCCAGGCACAGAGCTCTAGATGGAGGGGTGGGGAGGCAAGGTTCCTTTGTGCAAGGGTTTAAACCGTGCTCTTATCAAGATCAAGATCGAGTCTTACCTGTGTCAATTGTCAAATGTCAAAAAAAACGTGCGTTGATGCTGCAGGGCGACCCTGTCCCCCCTTGGTTGCTTGATGCAAGGCCGGCAGTTCGGACCAAGCGATCAGGCATCAGCCCCCACAAGGCTTACCACTGTATGTACATGCACTGTCCTGTGCCTACGGATAGGTAGGTGGGTAGGTATGTGGGTAGGGGTGGCAGTCAATGAGTTGGCAAGGCTGGCATTGAACAACACTCCCCTTCCACACTTCTCACCGGTTTTGAGGTGGGCATTGGACTCGTGTGGACCTGCATTGCGGTTGAATCTCCAAAAGGAGGGTGGGTTTGCGGCCATTGGCCAATGTGACAGGAACAACTATGCCAATGACAATGCGATCGGGCATCCATGAAAGGAAACCCGAGGTGTTTGTTTGCCCTGCCTCGTGCCTGCCCACCACTGCACAGGGGCACACCACAGTGCATCCTGTGCCACGAGGGCGCCGCATGGGCGCCATGTCGGTGCCTGGTATTGTACGTACTGTACTGTACAGTGTGTGTACAGTTGGCATTGGCCGTTGTTGGTCTGTACTGTAGCTGTCGCGAATACTTTGTGGCAAGTTTCTTTCTGGAGGTCGGAAAATCAATCCAAAGATGGAAGAAGTAACTACCACCTAGGAAGTTATTAGCGTGCCGAGGTGATTCAAGACATCTCGTCCCGATCCCCCCTCTCCCCCCCCCCCTCCCCCACCCCTTCCCCCACCCCACACTCACACTGCTGCTGGTCACCCCTCCGAGGCTCCGACTCAAAAGAAGTCTCCACCGCTCTAATACTGTACCGATGAGGTCGTGAGTCAAAATAGAATCCATTCCCCAAGCAACGCGATTCCCGTCAAACTGCCCTACTAGGTAGGTAATAATAATAAAACCACGGCAACTGCCCAAACCCCAATCTTGCTTGCATCCCCGAACTCAGGCCAACTCCGCCCGTTTCCCCTCCAGCTGGCATTCGGTAGAAACACTATGACAGTCCCTGATCCCGATCGGGCACCGGCTCACAGCCCCCTCCCGTCACCTCCCTTCATCCACGTCTCTGGCCTCGCCAACCTCCGTGATGCAGGCGGGTATGCCATCGAAGGCAACCCGGGCAAGGCGATAAGGCGCGGCGTGCTCTTTCGCTCCGCCGACCTCACAAAGCTCGACGACGACGGCGTGGCTGCTCTCCAACGCCTCGGGATCACCCATGTCTTTGATCTCCGGTCAGTGATTGAGCTGGCAAAGGCCGACGGCCAGCCACCGAGGACATGGGAGGGCGCTACCCGCATCTTTGCGCCCGTCTTTCTAGACAAGGACTACAGTCCGGAGGCGCTAGCACTGCGATTCAAGAGTTATAGCGAAGGACCTGAGGTCAGTTGATTAGCCAATATACGCGTTTCCCCCCCTTCCCCCGTCTGCCAGTTTCCAGGTGGCTGGGAGAAAGACATCGCTTTGCAGCAAGCCACGAGGCGGCCCTGCAGCAGGGTGTGCACCTAGCTGGGAAGCTGTGGAAAGGGGGCAAACAGCGCAAAGTGCGCTGGCACACAGGCATCCGGCACCTGTTGGCCCCAGGCCTGCGAAGCACACATCTCCGCCCCGTACAGTACTACATGTATACCCATCAGGCGTTGAGGGTGGCGACGCCCACGCCACGATGAGACTTCATCTCGCATCTCGCATCCTGCATGCACCCAACTGAGCCTGACCCATGGGACGCAGGGATTCGTAAGGGCATATGCCGCCATTCTGGCGTCGGCTGCCGACCCAGACCACCCGTTTGCGCCCTTCCGCACAGTCCTCGAACACGTCGCCTCGTCAACAACACCCCCCAAGCCACTGCTGGTGCACTGTACCGCGGGCAAAGACAGTAAGTGATCCCAATCTCCTTTTCTTTACCCGTGTGTGTGTATGTGTGTGTGTGACACTACATCACACAAGAGCGCGCAAGCTCGCGACGGATGGGATGGTGTGTGTACATACATCACAGCCTCACTCGCCTCCCGCAACCCACTTGACTCAACCATCAACACACATCTCACTGCCAGTTCTCCAATTCCTCCCTCCCTTCCTGCCCAGCCTCCCTCCCAATTCTTTTCTCCCTCTCTCATCCCTCCCCCCCACCACCCCCTTCTTCACCATACCCTCCCATCCCACTCCCACAACACCAAGATACAGACTTGCCTCCCGACCCACTAACTTTTGTCTCCTCCTCCTCCCCCCGCCCAAAAAGGAACCGGAGTCGTCATAGCCCTCCTCCTAGCCCTCTGCAACCTCTCCGACGAAGCCATCGCCCACGAGTACAGCCTGACCGAGCTCGGGCTGGCCTCGCGCAAAGAGGAGATTGTGCAGCACCTGATACAGGGGGAAGCACTCTTCGGGGACCGGGAGCGGGCCGAGCGGATGGTTAGCGCACGGTACGTTTCTTTTTTTGCTCCCCTCACCCATCTATCCCCCCCAACCCCCAACCCCCTTCTCCAGTTTTTCTTCTTCTTTTTCTGTCTATCCCGTCCCCGCTGTCAACGTAAATGGGATGGATAGTAAGTAATGAGGCGAAGGGACGGAGAGGCTTGGTTTGACCGAGGCTGACTTTCCTTGGGATATCCAGCAAAGAGTATATGTTGGGCACCCTGGGCCTGATTCGGGAAAGGTACGGCTCCGTCGAGAGCTACGTCGTTGATCATCTCGGTGTATCACGCGCGAGCGTCGACCAAATCCGACGGAACCTGGTTGTCGATCTGGCCGAGGGGGAGGAGCCGCTGGACTGGAGGAGCTATCCCGGGCTGATGGGGGAACCGCGCCTGTAGTGGTTTGGCTGCGTTGGACTGGTTTGTTACGATAAAAAGACATGGTGCTATACACAGCGAGGCCGCTTTCTGGCGCCTCTTCTAGATCGCTTCTAGACTAATACATCATACATGGGCTGACTGCTGGTTGTCCTACCCTGAATACACCGGGCTTGCTTGATGAATAAATAACCCCAAGCCATTTTCCCGCTGACACGAGATCACCCTACGCTCGTAGGAATCTTGACCTCGCCTCTCCTCCGGTCCATAAACGGCACGCCATACCGCCAGCCCACGGCGACTCTCGCGCGGCCCGTCGGGCCCACATTCTCAGAGTTGATCCTTTGAAACCGAAACTCGAACCGGCCCGCGTCGACGCGAGTCTTCGTGCCCTCTGCCGTCCGCCTCCGCTCCCACTCCTTGGCTGCAAGTTCCCGCTCACTCTCTGCGGCTGCCTTGACGAACTCCCTGCGCGCCTCGTGTGGCTCCATGCCCTCGACGATCTTCTTCTCCATCTCCACCAGCTCGGGGATGCGCATCTTGCTATCGGGCGGCAGGATTTTGTCGCCAAACGCCTTGGCCGCGTCAGCGCGCGTAAACTCGCGGGATTCCGAGACTGGGACGAAGAGTTGTTGGGTCGTGTGGCTGTGCACGTGGATGTCGTTGATGGGCTCGAACGGGCCCTCGTGCCCGACGAGCTTCGCGCGCGGAAGCATGCCCATTATGGCGCGCGCGTAGGGGACCGCCATAGGCTTGCCCTGTTGGCAGTTGTCAGTTGACAAGGTGCGATACCCAGGTAAGCGACGCAAACAAACAATGGCCATCGCTTTCTCAGACATTGAGCATTTTAACCACGGTTATGTCTTCAAGACTAATCGAATTTTTGTTGCCATATCATCATAAAAGCCATCCAGGAAATAACAGAACGGCACCAAAAAAAAAAAGAGAAAAAAGAGGAAGAAAAACCACAGCAAAGGAACTCACCTCACGCTCCCATTTCTTCTCAATCTCTTTCATCCTCACCACCGCCGCGACCCGGCGCATATCGACATGGTATTCCGCCGATACGGCCTTGAGCGGCATGCCCTTGTACATGACCGCCTCCCAGATCATCTCGCGCGCCCCTTCCGACAGCACCTTCTCGCTGATGAAGTTGGGGTTGTTGGGAAACGGCATGTTAGGCTGCACCATGCGAAAGTCCGAGACGGCCAGGACGCGGCTGACGTAGTTGGTGCCATTGACTTTTGCTTCACGGAACATGGGCGCGTTGTTCACACACCAATCCTTGAACTTGCGCCGCAGACGCGTGACCTGGGGCGCTGGTGTCGTCGAGAAGGATCGCCCACATGGTGAAGACGACGCCCGTGGCCCGTGTAGGGGGATCAGGGCTGCTGATGGAGAGAGGGAGGATGACGGCGTAGGTTCGAGGTAGTTGAGCAGCAGCTGCGGCTGGCGGCTGCTGCCGCGTATCCGGGGCGGCATGGCTGTGGTTTTCGTGTCTGGCGTCGTGGAGATGAGGTTGAGCTCGGGATTGGGGATTGGGGGTTGGAATTGGGAATTTTCTTGGGACGAGCGGCGAGACCCGCAAGCATCGGCCAATCATGCTTGACAGGCAGGTTGCTCATAGGCGAGGGTTAGGGTTAAAGAAACACCCACACACCACACCACTCTCACCCTTCACCTCTTCTCACGAGCTCGCCTTGAAAACAAGATCCAGGCACAGTCACAGAATTATCGCGTTTTCTCGTGAGTCGCTTTCTGGCTCGATTCTCATTGTTTGCTCCACAACCGGCGCCGGACTTCTTGATATCTGAACTTTGTCAGGGAACACGGTCACGCTCCTGTACTGCGCCGTGGTGGTCTTCAGGTCTAGGAGCTGTCCAGATATATCCCGATGTATCCAGATTTTGCCCTCGGGGCTCTCTGACGCAACTCGCTGTTCCCTCCCAATCTGACGGTGTTCCCTACCGTTTATCTTCACTAGTAACTTGGGTATTCGCCGGCGTTTGTGTGTCCCTGCTCATAGATCCTTTCCCATTATGTCCCTAGCACGGTTTCTTCAACTGCTTCTAACAATTCCCAAGCAAGAAAAGACATTTATCCACCCTTATTATGGGGGAATGCTCCGCCAATAGGCGGAGATGGCTTGTTCCGACAGAGGATGGCACTAACGCACCATCCTCACTGGTTTTCCGAGGAAGAGCTGTTGGGGACCGTCCGAGTCTTCTTGGCCTTGGCCCTCTTCGTGGGAACCTCTTCGCCGTCTGGCTTCTGGGAGTACGATTTCCACTTCCGCCAGCCGTCATAATCGATCAAAGCCTGCATGCAGCCCCATTCCATGACCTTGCGCTCGAGCCAGACATAGGTAACTGGCTAAGAACATCATTAGCGAGGGCGAGCTGAAGGAAATGGAACCCTGACATACCTTGGTCAAAAAGTCATTGCATCCGGCCGCCAACGCCTCGTGGCGGTCGCTTTGCAAGGAGCTGGCAGTTAGGGCGACGATAATAACCGGACTCTTGAACATCTCCCTGTTCGGCAGCTTATCCTCTTCGGGCATCTCGCTCTTCGCCTCGTCAGAATCGCCCCCGTTGGTATTGTTGTTGCTGTTCGTAATCGAAAAAGCGCCAATCGAGTTCATGCGCTCGAGCCGGCGGATCTCGCGCGTGGCCTCAAGCCCGCTCATGACAGGCAGTTGGATATCCATCAGCACTAGATGGAAACCGCCTGCACGCCACTTGGTGACGGCCTCGCGACCGTTCATAGCGGTCTGCCAGCGCACCTTGAGCCGCTTGACAAATGCTTCCAACAAACGCAGATTGATGATATTGTCTTCGACGATCAAGACATTGATTGGCGGCACGCCGCCATTGAGCATCCCCGCCGGTAGCGCAGGGGCATCGGCCGTCTTCTTCTTTTTCGGACGGGCCGCCGGAGGTGGTCGGGGCGAGGCCGCCCTCGGTGGCGGGGTGGCAGTTCGTGCGACTGGAACTGCCGTCGCCTCCTGGGTCGGGGGACTCGGCAAAGGTGGCGCGGGTGGCGCGGATACTCCGGCAGATGTTTGTTCTGAAGAGGCATTTGAATGAGTCCTGGAACGCGGATTCGAAGACGCTTGCTGCATACCATGGTTTGTGGCAACGGCGATGGTGGCCGTGTGGCCCCCCGCACCGACGACGTTAAGAATCGTGGGCGACGATGTGTGTTGCCTCCCGAGCCGTGGCCTATCGGGTCTGTCACGGTATTGTCGTGTTCTTGTAGTCCCGCCCGGGGAAGGGATCTGAGGCACTTGGCCTGTGTTGAGAACCGATATGGCATGCGTCGTGCCGTTTGCGGCGCCGGCAAGTGTGACGGGGATGTGGGCAACGGCACCGGGTCCAAAGTAGTCGGTGCCTGCTTCAAGAGGCCGGATCTCGTCGTAGCTAACCGAAGTGAGGTGCTGGGCGTGCGGCGGGCCATTCCTCGGGGAGGCGCGTGGAGTGCGACGGAGCGGCACGTCGATCAGCAATGCCTCATCCACGGTCTGCCCGCCGGGAAAATATGCGTCTAGAGTACGGGCTATTGGCTCCTCGGGCCCCAGAATTCGTTCCTGTCTCTGCCCCTCGCGGGGCACTATGCGCAATGTCAAGTCGGGCGCATCGTACTGGCGACCGAGCGAATTGGCGTATTTGCGCAGAATGAATTCTCGGACGTCGTCAACAAGATCCTCTTCGTTGATGGTAACGAGGGTCGCCGACGCGCCCGGCCGCTTGACCCAGAGTTTGCGTGTCACCATTGTCGCGCTGATGGGCAGCAATTGATCCGAGGCGTTCGGGTCGGGATCATCGGGCTGCCCAGCATTCAGCAGCGTCCGGATCAGCGTCGTCTGTCGGTGAGGCAGCAGACTCTGCCGTCGCGGCGGCGCGGTTGGGCGGAGGCTCACCGAGTTCGACGGCCGCAATTGGGTGTTTGACGTGGGGTCCACAGAGTCTGGATGGGTGGAGGATGGACGGCCAGGCGCGGCGGGTCGACCAGCCGGGCTGGGAAGCTCCGAGTCTGCGGGCGGGTCGCTAAGTCGGACTCTGCGGACGGTGTCGGTGGAGAATCCGGGCTTGGGTTCATCAAGGGGGGCGGGACTGGCTGGCGGCGGCGCTTGCTGGCCTGTGTCGGCCGATTTTTTGTTGCTGGTGGCAGGTTCGCTGGTTGCTGAGATGGGGCGATCTTTGTCACCTAGGCCGTGCGCACCGCTGTTGCCGGGGGCGGCTGGGGCAGGCAACGGCAGGCTGTTAGTGTCATTTTTGGCACTGTTTAGATTCTGCCGGTTGTCCGCGGTGTCGCCAGAGCCAGAGGTAATAGTGAGGCCATTCCTTCCGTGGTTTGTATCGCTGGTGTCGGCAACCACTCCTTCTGGACGTTGTTTCGCGTCATGTTTCAGCTTGTCCGTCAATTGCCCATCTCCCGCTTGCGTGGCTTGCGGTGCGTGGCGGGCGTCACGGTCCCCAGGCACGGCTGTGGCTGTCTCTGCATCTTTGGGGCGGGCGCTGTACGTTGGAGAGCCTGGGTCGGTACTCTTGTTGCTGATGCTGCTGCTGTTGCCATTTTTGTTGGACGGGAGCGGCGGGATGCCGGAATGCCGTCGCGCGATTTTGGCTCGCAACTTGGACCTGAGGTCCCCCATTCCGGGGAGCCCAAAGATGGAGGAATCCAGAACTCCGGCGTTTGCTGGGCGCTGGCTGGGCGGTGGTAAATGCCCCTGTGGCTTAGAGTCTCAAAGCCGACCGCAGCATTGCCGCTGAGCTATTCAAGGTGAGATGGGGAACCGATGCTTTGCGCTTTTGTTTTCGCTGTTTTCTTCGGGCGACGGAATTGCTGATTGCCACCTGTGAGCTTGTTGACCCTCACGAAGCTTGGGTTGAGCCGATAAGCAGTGGGTACCCTCAAGATGAAGCCTTGGCGGAACACGACCCCCGCCCGAGCCGTTGCAGAAGCTCCGCTTGCCAATCGGATCGTTCCGCCAACGCACCTGGCCCGCCGCGGCCCTTCTTACATACAGTACATTGGTCTCGGGTGCTGTTGGCTGTATTGCATATCACCGTTAAATGAAAGCCGTTTCCGTACATGCCCGATGTTGTGATTGGGAGCGCCAGACGGAGTCGGGGAAGCATGGATGTTTGTTGGCCAGAGACAAGCAGATTACCCTAGATGAGTGTTATTTGAACAGCTTTGCCTACCTACCTAGCTTCCAGGCATGGGAAACCCAGAAACAGTCGGATAGCTAGGCCGATTCGAAGAGTCCAAAGAGAAACCCGAACCCAACATTCGAGCCTCTGTTGTGTAGTAAAAACTTCCTTTGAACCGCTGGTCGTGATTTCGGTGCCAGTCGCCTTTCTCTGCTCTTTCTATTCGGTTGCGCCATGATGTGAGGAAGAAATGTAGGTGTTAACTATTATCTTCTCGGTGTTTTGGGTTTTGTGGAAGTTGAATTTGCTGTTCTGTTGCCTAGGCTGTAAGTCGCTCCTTCCCCGTTCGGCCCCAATTGGGCAAATCAACGAAAATTTCCTCAGCAACTGGTAAACTGGGAACGGGAGCCCCAACCACAACCACAACCACGGCCGGAACAGAACCAGACCAGACCAGGGTCAGGGCTCTGCTTCACCTTACGCAATTCTGCCAATCGACATCTCCAACTACCGGCGTGGTCTTTGGTGGGCCTCATTGCATTGTTTGCTGGTAGTTCTTTTGCCTGGCACCTCTCATTGACTGTTAATTTTCCTTTTGCTCCGCTTCAGCACTTTGTGTGCTGCGGGTTGCCGTCTTTGCTCCCAATCGCTATCTATCGAAGGTACCTGCTTGGTTGGCCTCATTGCTCCCGTTTGTTCTTTCGCTCCTGAGTTTAGGTATTAATCTCGGCCATCTTCGGGCTCCAAGATGGGACCCAGAGCCCGTTTTGCAGCCTCTTCCCCGGGTTACGGCTCAGGGCAAGAACGTACAAGAGATCGCAAGCGGGCCTCTCTCTTCAAACACACCAACCAGACTTTCATCTCCAAACCAGCAGATTTGCCTTCTTCCCCAAGCGCGTCCATCTTTGGCGCCAGTACTTCTTCCTTTACCTTCACGGCTGGAGGCTCTACCGGGACCCCAGTCAAGAGCCCCTCCCATCCACCAACAGCACCCCCGCCGTCCACTATCCCAACATTCAACTTCACCAATCCGCAGTATCCCAGCGACTCCGACGAGAGCGGTTCATCGGATTCAGGTAGTCGATCTGAGTCGATGAACAGCCTCTCTCGTGGCATGGCGAGCCTCAAGGCCTTGGGGGGGAAGCCCACAAACGGGAACGGCGACGAGGAAATGGCTTCGAACTCACCGTCCGACAGTAGCAAGGCGGCGTCTAGTAATGTGGAAGATGATACCGCTAAGGAGAGCAGTTGTGACGAGACAAGCGATGAGTCGGTGCTCAGTAGCGAAGAGGACTGTGTTCTGGGCGCCCACCTGGCCTTGCTTCAGCGACGTCCCGAGCTGGACGAGCTCAATGAGATCAGAACAACACCCATCTTCACTGAAGCTGTTCGCAAGTATGCACTGTCACTGGCCGGCACAGCCAAGGAACAGCCTTTCAGCCAGTACGGTTTGCTGGCTGGCGACCTCAGTGGCGGCGCCAATGACGGTACTTCGGATCCGCGCATATTCTGGAACATTGCCGCGCCCTCCAGTTTCTTCATCTGTGGCAGCCAGGGGTCTGGCAAGAGCCACTCATTGTCTTGTCTTCTCGAGAACGCCCTTGCGCCGTGTAGGGCAAATGTGTTGCCTCGGCCCCTTACTGGGATTGTTTTTCATTACGATACCTTCATCTCGGATTCCGGCGGATCCCCCTGTGAGGTGGCCTGGCTGTCCTCGAACAGAGACATAAAGGTGCGGGTTCTGTGCCCACCGACCAACATCCGGACCATGCAGGTGAGTTTCCATCTCTGTTTGACGCGCAGTCATTTGTTGCGGCATGCTGATTGGAAACCTCCAGCGCATCTACAAACCATTTCCAAATATTAGGGTCGAGGAGCTGCGCCTCAACCAGTCCGATCTAAACACCAAGCGCATGCTCGACCTCATGGCGGTCACCACAGGGGGGAACCTACCCCTGTACCTCCACGTAGCCCAGCGCATCCTACGGGACTTGCGGGTGAAGCAGCAAAGGACCGACACGGGCTTCAACTACACAGCATTCAAGCAAAGCCTCGCGCTGGAAAATCTCACCGAAATGCAGCTGTCACCACTGAAGCAGCGGCTTGAAACTCTCGAATCTTTCATGGTCGAGGACCAAGCCAAAGCCTACGACATGTTTGGCGGTGCGCCAAGTTCCAAATCCCGCAAGCCCGCCGTAGCAAAAGGCACGTCCTGGAAACCCTACAACGGACACCTTACCATCGTCGACTTGTCCTGCCCCTGCGTCACCCCCGAGATGGCCTGCTCCCTCTTTAACATCTGCCTCTCCCTCTTCCTCGAGCAGGACCCCGCCGGCGTGGGTCGCATCATCGCCCTCGACGAGGCGCACAAATACATGACGGAATCGCAGGAATGCGCCGCGCTGACCGAGGCGTTGCTGGCGACCATCCGCCTGCAGCGGCATCTGGGTGCGAGGGTGATCATCTCGACTCAGGAGCCGACCATCAGCCCCAAACTGCTGGACCTGTGCAGCGTGACGGTCGTGCACAGGTTTACGTCGCCGGACTGGTTGAATGCGCTAAGGAAGCATCTAGCGGGGGTGTCTTCGGGAGGTAGATTGCTGGAGAAGGCGAGGAAATTGAATGTGGGTGACGAGGATGATGATGACGATGGTGCTGGTCCGCTGACGCTTGGGGATGCGGACCCGGCCCTCGAATTATTCTCGAGGATTGTGGACTTGAGGGTCGGGGAGGCGCTGATGTTTGCACCGAGTGCCATTGTTGGCGTGAAGAAGAAGAAAAAGGGGGCTCAGGCAAGTGGGCTGGGGGATGTGAGACGGCTTGCTCACGGCGTGTTGAAGGTGCGGATCCGGAACCGCACGACGGCGGATGGCGGGCGGAGTATCATGGCTGCCTGATTTGTCTCTGGCGTGGCATGTTTTGTTGTTTTATGTATGGCGTTCTGGAGAGCCCCTTGGTAAGAGTAAGTGTTGGATGACTCACGTTATGATACCATGTTGGAGGGTTGATGTTGTGTTTGGGTTTGTGCTAGATTAGATCGACTGCTGGCTCGTCCCGCGGGAAAACGGCGACAACGGCGTGACTTTCCGCTACGCATTCTACCGTTTTCTCGCGCAGGGCTTCAGGAGGTGCCAAAGCTACCACTGGCCCATCCCAATCCCAACCCGGGTTGGCGGGCTCCTCCCTGAGCCGGAGCGTGAATCTTCTCGGGCTGCCCGATCGGGAAAGTTGACGGCATATCTCACAGTCAGCACCCGGGCGGGTGCCAGCGGGCGATCAATGTTGAGTAGGTATGGTGCTTTCTTCTGGACGCCCCGGGACCAGCCACTTTTTGCCCGCTGGAGAAATTCTCTGGGATACTCAGAGCGGCAACCGTAGCCTCAGACTTGGTTTTTGGGTACCTAACATGAAACTACACCACTCCAACAGAACTGACGTTGAGGTACCTATGTACTGTACGTACCTTAGGTAATAAGGTACCTTACCAGCTTACCTACAGCCGCTTGAGGTGTTTGGCCAAAGGCAGTCGCGGAGGCCTTACGAGAGGCCTGGGGGTTGTTGGTCTTGAGTTTAGGTGCTACTACTGTACTGTACCTAGCCCCTAAAAGACGTGCTTTCGACCTCAACTTCCCACTGGCCACAGCGGACCCCAGCCTAGATTCAGTGGGTCAGCCTCCGCAACCACATCGCTGGAGTGCCGAGACATCATGGCCGTCAGTGGAACGCACGTCAGTTTGACATGTCAGCAAAACTGAGATTTGTCACCTCATGTCCCCTGCCTTTACCTAGGTGAACATTCGCTTCGTTGACATCGCCGTTCTTTGGAATAACAATCACACAAAATTACCGTCAACACCGGCGATCCCCCCTTACTGCTTGATACGGAGGGTAAACTTACGGTACTCATGCATCATGGCTCCCCGCTTCGACTCCCCTCCCGCATCCCCAAACGCATTTTCCCAACCCCGACCACGGCCATCAAGGTCGCCAGGCCACTTGGCCCAAATCAGGTCACAGAACCGGAGACGGGCCTATCTTGAGAGACATGCAACGTACTTTCAATCAAGTGAACACGAGCTTGCGGGTAGGTAGGCCACTCCACTCCACCGCGCCCATCATTACTACAGTACTCACATCATTTACATGCCGGTACACGATTACCAAACATACAGCCAGCTGAACAATGACCAGACCCCCTCCTCTACGACTTCCTCATCCGGCGCTTCCAGACCCCGGCAGAGCGCGAAGCCGAAGGCCGCGCAAAGGGGTATGCGCGGGTGCTGGAAGGGTCGCTCTTGCGGGGCGAGGAACGGCTGGCCAAGTTGAGGGAGCAGACTGTGGAGGGGGAACAGGGGCGGGGTTCGACACCGGCTTCTTCGTCGTCCGACGCCGCCGCTGTGACCGGCAACGGCGGAGGTTGTGCCAGGAGCAGTGCAGAGACGGACCAAGACGCATCGGGGGACTCTTCCGCCGAGAATTGTACAGCCCGGACCTCGGCGGGACCGGCCTTCAGCAGCCTCAGCGCCGAGCTGACGGCGCCGCCGAAGACGCGAGACGAAGGGCGGGCGCAGTGGGAGGAGTTTCTGCGGGACCGGTTCATCCGGGGGGAGGACGAGGACTTTGACTACGCGCGGGTGGATGAGGACGATGAGTATGATGTGCTAGAGAGGGTGGAGAGGGAGGAGGCGTGGTTCGAGGCGGAGGATCCCGCGTGGGCGACGAGTGGCGATAGCAATGGTGAAGATGGTGGTGGGGGGAGGGCGGAGAAGCTGTTGCAGGGAGAGACGGGGATACAGGATTTTTAAGGGGAAAACGTCGACGAATAATATTTGGAACGGCTGGTGTTGAACGTAAAAATTAAAAAAACGAAAAAAAAAGGGAATTCTTCAATCAAAAAAGACAAAAGAAAAACCCCAATGAGCCGCAAAGGAAGAAGAGCTCTTAAAATTTTTTATATACCTACCCAACGCCGCCCCCCCCCCCCCCCCCCCAACCAGTGTCATGACACACTCTCCCCGTAATAGCTTTCCAAGAATGGTAGTGAATACGGATGTACCCGCCCGATTTTGGCCACTTTCAGGTCGTCCTCCACGGTATAGATCCTCCCGCAATCCAGCCTCGCAATCGGCGCGATAAAGTGCTCCTCGTCCTCGATGATGATGGCAAGGGCCTTCCGCGTGATGCCCTCCTCCTCTCTCGGCGGCATGGGCTTGCCATTGGCATTGTACAGAACGACGTAGTCCGTCGAGCGGCCGCGGTTGGTCTTGGCCGCGTTATTCCCCCCAAAGGTAGTGATGCTGAAGCACAGCGAGTGGTGCAGCCGCCTGCGCACCACGACAAAGTAGCGGAACTTGGCAACGGCCTTCTCGCCGTAAAAGGGCACGCACTCATTTGACCATGACTCTGGCCCGGCTTGCCGCTTGAGCATGTCGGCCGTGCCCGGTTCGAACCAGGGGGTCTTGAAGACGCGGCCGATCGCGAAGAAGCGCTTGGGTTTGGCCACGACTGTGAACTCTGGGTCTGGTCAGCTTACGAATCAACGGGATAGCTTGGGGACATCTGTCTGCAAACACGTTCCGGCATACCATCTCCCAGGGCGTCCTCGTAGGGCCGGGCCTTGGGTGCTACGGGTTGTACCGGTCTTGGGTTGGCCCTGATTCGGGACTCGGGAGGCCGTTTCTGGGCTTCTGAGTTGTGGCTGTCGTATTCGTCGTCTGTCGCTGATGGATGTATTTTCTTGCTTCCTGCCGTCTGATAATCCGCGAAGAGCATCTTTTTGCCATCTGATGGGATATCAGCCACCAGCCTTTCTAGGATTGGATGAATCGGGAGTTGTTGGCATACCTTCCCCGATTCTAGCATAGTCATGCTCCTCTTCATCCCACTCCCACTCCTCATCGTACTCCGTGGGCGGCGGAGAGCATGCCGGAGGCGGCGGAGGGTACTCCTGAGGTGGAAGGGGGTATTCGTGAGGTGGTGGTGGTGGTGGTGGAGGAGGAGGAGGAGGAGGAGGAGGAGGGGGGTACTCCCAGGGTGAAGGGGGAAACTTGTGAGGTGGCGGGGCCGGAATTCCAGTATCGGCTTGGGGTGCGAACAGGCTGGGATATATATGACCAGCAACTTCATTATCGAGGTCATAGTGTCCAGGCGACATTGCCCTCTCTATCATTTTTCCTTGGTTAAGTCAAGCTGCGTTTTGTGTGATTTTGGGCGGGTCTGAGAAGCATACCATCACGCGCCATGTAGGGCGCCTGCTTGAACATATGGAAAGCTGATGGAGGCCAGGGGTCGTGGGAAGCAGTCATTGTCACGCCCATCCCCCCTCGTTTCCACGGTTTGATATCCTGCGGGAGGCCGCAGGTCTAGGGAGCTTGTCGTCCTGAGTCCCTGTAAGCGCGACAAAGGAGGACAGAGTTCAAAGAGGCGTCATGAGCCTAGGAGAAGTGAAGCCTCCCTGTGCTACTCGCTCAGGGACACTGAGGGTTCATGGGGTCGCAAAGTCTCTGTCAGACCTCACACAAAGCACTCGAATCCTGCATGAGCATGTTGATGAGGGAGAGAGGGAAAATATGGCTCAAAGTGGCTGGCCCCATTCTGCAATCGCCAGCGAGCAGCCAACCAGCGGCCAACGAGTAAAGCTGCCCACGGGGCTGGAGATGTTTGGATGATCAAACCGAGTTCAAGGAGATATGCCAAACATCAGGACGTCGAAACCCTGAAAACCCCCCAAAGCTGGCGAGGCAGCAAAGACATGGTTATGCCCCGTCGAGGTGTCCATCCCAGTCCGGGATATCCGCCGGTACCTAAGCATGCAAGGCAGTCTTCGCTCCCAAACTGGCAACTTTTTGCAAGAGGGAGGGAGGGGAGGTGTGGGGGAGGGGGGGGGGGGGGGGGGTGCGCGCCACACCGACACACCATTTCCAGGCCGTATGGTTTTTGGGGGTCGGAAGATCTCCAGCGGGCCTCATTCCGGCACAAGGCGCCAATCAATGGTCGTGAATATTGGGTGCGTGGCGGAGCAAGTCGGGCGTGCCGGTTGTTCGAAGCGCCGGCACAGGGCCACCGACACTAACGTTATTGGTTGCAAGCTGCGAAAGCACAATTCCAATTGCCGTTTTAGGCGTGTGCATACCTGTGTAAGTAGGTAGGGGAAACCGAAGAGCCAAGCAGGCAGCCACGACGGTCCTCTCTTCCCTGGGCTGCCTTGCATCAGACAACAACGCCTTTACTGGCCGGCTCGAGGCTACAAATACTGTACATTACATGGCATGTTTATCAAAGGCTTCCCGTCGCATCTCAACATCGACCACATACTTGACAATTCCAACACGTTTCAGGGCCGGTTGCAAACTCATCGTGACGACGAGTCCACCACTCATCTGCATTGCAACCACGGACGCCTCACTGACAAAACTCGCCCTGCATTGCATCTTCCACACCAATCGCGGGTTGTTGCCAAAAAGCCACAAACGAAGACACTTGGTTGACAGGAAAATTCTGTTGGGAAAGCGACATCATCCATCTGGCCCCAACCACATACGAACCGGGCAGACGAGGCGTGTGTGTGTGTGTGGGTGTGACGCATGGTGATCAACAGAGGACCTCAGGTCCGTCGCTACGAACTCCGAAACCGCACCGTCAACACCCCCCGGGCCTATATAGTCCGCACCCAGCCAGTCGGGCGTAATACACACGCCCGCGGTGCCCTCCCATTCACACGTCCTCAGGTTTCTGACCCTCGCCCGTTTGCTAATGGAATAGAAACAGCACATTATTACCAGGTACAGTACCCGCAGCAAGCCCCCCAGGCCCGCCCCCTTCTACTACAAGACACTCGGAGACCTATATCGACCGACGTTCCACACGCCAACATCATACTCCGCCTTTGATGCATGCATGCTGCGAGACAACTAAGACGCCTAACCGAACCTGGCCACCCTTACCCCTGCGTACCGCTGGGATGCTGCACGTGGCTCCCCATAACCTCCTGCGGGGAATCAGCCTCCCTACCGGCACTCATTTCAGGCACATCTTGTGAGTACCCCTGCTGCGGAGCCTGTTGTTGTTGTTGTTGCTGCTGCTGCTGCGGGTGCTGGGCATATGCATATCCTCCCTGCGGGTTAGGGGGAGGATAATACTGCCCCTGACCCTGCTCGGGGCCCTGCGGCGTCGGCGCACCACCTCCATAGTAGTACTGCTGCTGCGGGTGCTGTTGTTGAGGTGGCGGGTACTGCTGCGGGTGCTGCTGCTGATACCCGTACTGCGGATAATACATCTGGCCCTCATCCGCCTCGGCGATGGGCGCAGGATAGCCGCCTTGCCCGTTGGCTCCGACCGCCGGACTGCCTGTGCCGCTGCTGCTGCTTCCTCCGTACGAGACGCGCGGGTTTGCCGCTGCAGCTGCTACACCGGCGGGGAAGTAGCCGCCGCCGCCCGGTTGGCCGTTGTGGAGAAGTTGCTGGTCGCTTTGGGAGCTCAGCTCGCTGACGCGGCCGCCTGAGGTCCCAGTGTGCTGGGGTGCTAGAGCCAAGGGGGTTACTGGGGTCGCACTGGTCATGATACTGCCGCGGTCGGAGAGCGGCGGCATGTTGCCGGCTGCCAGCATCCCTGCGGGGTAGGCACCGGGAGGAGGGTATTGACCGTTCGGCATGGGCGCTTGCTGCATCATTGGTGGCTGCTGGAAGGGCGGCTGTTGCATTTGGGGTTGGGGTTGGGCCTGGGGGGCAGGGACTGCCGGCTGGACCCCTGCCAGCTTCTTGTTCTTCCTGCGAGACCTCCACAAGCAGATGGCGAGGCCGGCGATAAGAATTGCTGCAACACCCGCACCGGCGCCGATGCCTGCCTTGGCAGCGGTCGAGAGCCCGCCGCCTCCAGGATCGGCGACGGGATAGCGCATCGACCAGACGATGTTGACGACGGCCGACGTGGGCTTCTCCTTTGTCTTCCCGTCCTTTTCGACTGTGAGTGTAGGAGCGTCCATGCGGCTGACGGAGCTCCAACATGGTGTAATGCCGCCCACTTCGCTCGTAAAAGGCCAGAAGCCGCTGTTTGCTTGAGGTCAGGGGCTGATCGAAGATGAAGGTTTAGACGGGCGCAAGAAAAACGTACTTGGGACAGCAACCCCCAGAAATGGAGTAGTAGTCGTCGGCACAGCTCTTCAACAGGACAAGGTCCTTGTCGACTGGTTGCGGGAAGTCGTAGCTGTCCTTGAAGTTGGCTTGGCCGCCGGCCGTTGCGGTAGTATCGACGGCCCACGGGCAACACTCGGGTCGGTCCTTGACACAGCCCTGAAATCCTGCATAGTAGACAGTGCTGCTGGCATCAACAAGCGTGAAGTCGGTCTCGCTGCAGGGGCCCTTGAGCAGCTCTCCCGAGCCCTTGTAATTGGGCTGGCCGGCATAGTTCGGTTGCTGGAGAAGGCCTGTGGCCGTCACTATATCTACGGTTCTAAACCTCTGTCAGTTCCCGCAATAGGCGCCGTGAGAGCGGAGCAATAACATACTCGAAGTACAGGGACACGCTCGTTCTAAATGACAAAGTTAGTCTGAGCAATACGCGGCACCCACGAACGGCAATCAGCAACTTACGGCGGCTGGATGTGCGCCATAGCACTGGGCGGGATCGTCCCACAGTAGTCCATGTAGAAGGACCGCTGGTATTCGCCATAACCTGAGGTGGGTGAGTGTTAGCGCAATGGGATACTCTGCCTTTGGCCTTCCAGAACTCGTGGTGAATTGAGACCTGCCTTCTGTTCCGAAATAATAAGAAGCACAGGAGCCGGTGGCGATCTGAGAGTAGAAGCAGTCGAGATAGGATATGCCATAGTCGCAGAAACAGGACGTGGCGGCAGCATTGTAGTCGTTGGCATTGACGAGGTCGCTGTAGCAGCCATTGAGGATGGTCGTGCACTGGAGACCATCGTAGACATTCTGATCAACCAGCTGTTAGCCGCGGCCCCTTCCAGGTTCCTACGCCAGCCAAGAAGAAACCGAGACATACAAGACAGCCCACGTCGTATGAGTAGCCGAAATCCGTCTGGCGAGGTCTGAGGTCGACCATTCCGTACGCGCTGGCCAGCGTTGGCGCAGGCGTCGGCGTCGGCGTGGACGCTGGTGAAACTATCATCGCAACGTCTTGAGACTCTGGTTTACGGTCACTTGTTGTGCGCAGGGACTGGGAGCGCGATGCGAGTGCGCGCGCCGACGAGATTTTCTCGTCTTTGTAGTTTTGCAGCAGCCTGTCAGCCTCACCGTTCACACCCACCCCGATGGGATGGCAATGGCCTATAGCGCCCATGGCGCCCATGGCGCCCATCAAGGGCCAAAACCCATGGCGCCCAAACAACCCCTGGCGGTTTTCCCATCTGGGGCGTGATAAGGCCCATGATACCCAATAAAAGTTACGGTCAGGAAGGGTCCCGCTTGCTGCGGCGCTGCGCGGCGACGCTGATAGGTTTATCGAAGCCGAGAAAGCTCTTGGGGCTGAGCGTCTTCACCCCGCCCCTCTCAGCCGTTGCTTGGCGGCCACACGTGGGAAGCGTGGTTTGTCCCAGGCAGAAAAATCAATAGTTACAGTGGTTGATTGCCAGATCAGTATGTATAGCACGAGCTGAGAACGGCCCAGAGCCGCCCCCGCGACTTCGCGAATCTCGAAAGACTGCGTTATCTGTCATGATTCCGGGACTCACCAGGCTCGGGAATCACTCTCAGGGAGCTCTGCCACACCGGCTGAATAGTCTCGCAAAGTCGGCCTCGAATGTCTCATATGGTCTCAATCCACCTCAACGCTACAGCCGAGACCCGTCGGTGGAGAATTTGTGAGAGCCTGAAGTCGGAGTGCAAGCGGAAGGCTGTGAGGAGTGATAACCTCGATGACTAAGTTTGGTGGGTTCAGGACGGCCCGCAGATTCCCCGTCGGCCACCCCACAGTCCCGGTCCATTCCTCCCCCCGTGCCTTACCCACACGCGATTGCCTACCTAGGTAGGCACACATTACTAGGAACATCGTCAAGGCACGATTTGGTGGAGACGCCACGAGATTCCCCTCGGCGGCCGGGACTGGCCTGTTCTCCCGCGTTCCGTTCCCGCATTTTGATTACCCGCGTCAAATAATGGCGCACTTCCTCTGCACTGTATTGCACATACCAACGGGAAGAACAGCAGCCTCGCGCACAACAAACCCCATCAACTCCGAAACACCTCGAGGATCGTGATAGTCATGGCGACGGCACGGCTCAGGCCCCGCAGACTCCGCCAAGTCTCTTCGGAATGCTGGCCAGACGGTTAAATGGGGATAAATTGGAAATGGGACCAGACCCTCCCTGCTTCCGACATCCACGCGCCCGGTCAAACCAGCACGCCGGGCCGTCTTGGGACGTGATCCAAGACTGTCTGTTTGTGAGCGTCCAAGTGACTGGACTCTTCCGACGGAATTTCTATATAACGTGAGGGCGTCCGTCTGCCCTGTGTGAAACTCCTCTATACTCTCCGTGCATCGACCAAAACCACCCCCGTCCATCCATCCTCTTTGATCCCTTGTTGCTTCTCCCCCGCACCCCCCCCCCCCCCCCCCCGAACACTACCCCGCAACCCCAACTTTCTCCAAGATCAAACATCACCATCATGGCTCCCTTCATCACCAACATCTACACAGCCGACCCCTCGGCCCACGTCTTCGAGGGCCGGGTCTATGTCTACCCATCCCACGATCGCGAGACCGACATCCAGTTCAACGACAATGGCGACCAGTATGACATGGCCGACTACCACGTCTTCAGCACCGACTCGCTGGACCCCGCCGCCCCCGTAGTCGACCACGGTGTTGTGCTCAAGACCGAAGACATTCCCTGGGTGTCCAAGCAACTCTGGGCCCCCGACGCCGCGTACAAGAACGGCAAATACTACCTCTACTTCCCTGCCCGCGACAAGCAGGGCATCTTCCGCATCGGCGTGGCTGTCGGCGACAGGCCCGAGGGCCCGTTCACGCCCGACCCGGAGCCGATCAAGGGCAGCTACAGCATCGACCCCGCCACTTTCGTCGACGAGGACGGCGAGGCGTACATGTACTTTGGCGGGCTCTGGGGCGGCCAGCTGCAGTGCTACCAGAAGGGCAACGACGTCTTTGACGCCGAGTGGCAAGGGCCCAAGGAGCCCTGTGGTGAGAACGTCTGCGCCCTGGGCCCGCGCGTGGCCAAGATGACGGAGGACATGCGCCAGTTCGCGACCGAAGTGAAGGAGATCGAGATCCTCGCGCCCGAGACGGGCAAGGTGATCCCCGCCGACGACCACGACCGGCGCTTCTTCGAGGCCGCCTGGATGCACAAGTACAACGGCAAGTACTACTTCAGCTACTCGACCGGTGACACACACTACCTGTGCTACGCAGTCGGCGACAGCCCCTACGGGCCCTTCACCTACGGCGGCCGGATCCTCGAGCCCGTGCTCGGCTGGACGACGCACCACTCCATCGTCGAGTTCCAGGGCCGGTGGTGGCTGTTCCACCATGACTGCGAGCTGAGCAAGGGCGTCGACCACCTGCGGTCCGTCCAGGTCAAGGAGATCTTTTATGACAAGGATGGCAAGATTGTCACCGAGAAGCCGGAGTAGGCTGTGGTAAATAGTTGTCCAGTTTGTCTGTAAATCAAAAAAAAAGAAATGGGTATATTCCAACGAGCGTTTAATACGTCTGTCTATCTGTTGTGACGCTGTGATATAGTATCGGGGCATAATGCGTGAGATACAAGCCTCTAGATAAAACGAAAGTCCGGCCATTTTACAGCCGCTATACTCACCCAGCCCGGCGGCCTCCCCAACCATGCCCACCCCCAATCCCAAACAATCCCAACATAAAACCCCCCTCTCTATGCCGCCGTAGGTAATAATGTATGTAGGTCTGTACATGGACAGCATCAACCACTACCCGCGAACCCCAACCCCAACAACCAACCTCTCCAGCGCCGCCTCGTACCGCCCAGGGCTATGGTCCGCCAACATCCCCCTCCCAAACCGCACCTCCCCGAACCGCCGCTCCACGTCCCGCACATACTTGACCACCATCCGCCTCGCCGGCCGGCCCCCGAAATGATCCTCCCAGGACGAGGCGGGCGAAGGGGCGACGAAGGCGTCCCGCCGGAGCACGGGCGTGCTCTCCACGACGAAGACTTCGCCCGGCGGGACGAGCTTGTCGCCGGCCATGTTGGAGCGGAGGGCTCGGAGCTGGGCGTGGGCCCACTCTGCGTCGTCGCCTTCGGCGTGGTGTACCGCGGGGAAGGGTCTCGTCCAGCGGCGCGGGTCGAGAGAGAGGTTCTTGGTCACGGTGGAGTGGAAGATGCGCTGGGCGAGGGACGTCTTCGTCGTCGTCGTCGTCGTCGTCGTGGTGTCGGTGGATTGGTCTGCGGTCCGTTTGAGAGCGAGCGCCGCGCCTTGGATGTCGTGGAGCACGCCTAGGGAGAGGAAGGGGACGAGGTCGGCGCCGTGGATGACGGTGGTGACGAGCCCGCGTGTGGCGGCGCGGAGGGTGGGCGAGACCGTTGCGGGCGGGCCGTAGGCGTAGACGTGGATTGCTCTGTTGGGCGGCAGGCAGATGTGCTTGTGTAACGGGCCGGTTGGGTCGTGGTGCGGTTCCGACGAGGTCACGAAGGGCGTTCCGGTGCCGTGGCCGGGCTCGGATAGCATGATGCCGAGGAGGGAGGTGACGGCGGCTCCGAGCGAGTGGCCCGTTAGGATGAGCCCGTAGCCGGGGAATTCTTCGAGCGCGGCCTTGAGGGTGCACAGAACGCGCCCGTCGCCGCCGTAGAGGAGGCGTCTGGCCGACGCGTGGACGCCCTTGTGGACTTTGTACGAGTTGCCTCGCCAGACCAGGCTGTCGTAATCACAAGCCATGTCTGTCAGGACATCTTCAAAGCCCAGAGTGCCACGGCAGGCCAGCACCACGGCCTTGGATTCGTGGTCTAGCGAGATGTAATGCACGAGTGGCACTCCGGTGTTGGTCTCGCCGGTTCCGTCTGAACCTCCCTGCGGGTCGACGAATGACGACAAGAGGATGCTGCTGGGCGTCGACCTGGTGTGGTGGGCAAAAGCCCGCAGCTCGCGGTGCGTGTCGTCGGAGACTCCTGGCCTCGGCATCTCCGTGGCGATGCCCATGACCTTGAGGAAATTGGACCCGTAAGATGCCGAGGCGAAGCGCATGTAACGAGCAGCGTTGGCCAGAAAGTGACGCTCCGGAAACATGCCGTGCAATACGCCGGCCTGTCTGAGTGCACTCAGCTTTTCGGCCGAATTAAACAGAGTTTCTCGGTGGTACGCGTGGTAGGAGACAAGAGAGGTCTCGGATTTCGCCGCCGCCAGCGTGTATATGCTGGCAGTATAAGACTTCTTGCGTCTATGGTTCCGTGCTGGCGCGTCGTGTAAGTGACCAAGCTCCATGCCAACAGTTTCGACTCTCGGACTCTCGGTGGCTTCATCGAAAACCGAACCACACCAGTCGTCGTCGGTGGCGGCGATGGAGTACGTCTCAGTCAGAGACATTGTCGATTGATGGAGGCTCTCGTGGACTGAAACATAACTGGTGGAAGTTCCGTGCTTCGGGGTCACGAAAAGCTCCTGGGGCTTCGTCTTCTGATTGCTAAAGACGGACATTGACTTTTTCAGCACATCCCGAAACCCACCGCTCTTCCCCTGAAGGACCGGTTGATGATTGCGTCCTCTGCTACTCGTGGAAGGTAACGGCCGGTTCGACGGCATTCTCTGAGATGGTATACTTGATGAGTTGCTCAGTGGCGACGGGGAAATGGCGTTTATTGCTTGGCCTGGTCCCGGCATCGCGGTGGTGTCGACGGCCAAAGACAGGTTTTCCCCAGGCTGACGACCCAGTGCCTCTATATACCCAGCAACGGGACTGGCATCTCTTTCGTTTTTCTGTAAAGACATCCTTCTTTCTTGACGTCTCTCGTGGCGGAAGACGAATTGGGCGCACGCCATGGTGCCACCCTCTTCTTGCGCCTGGCAGGTGTCCCGGTTCTCCTCGACCAACTCGATGCCAGGTGGAGGTTCGAGCTGGATTTGCTGCACATCACCGATAATGTTGACTCGGATGGTTTCGGAGGTGACAATCTCTCTTGTGATGGATACCTTGGCATTGGCTGGTAGAGATTTCAGAATCTCTTGTTCGAGTTGTTGTGTCGGCAGGCCGTCGTGACGCTCTGATCCGTCTTGCTGAATGGGCGCAACGGCATGCGTGGTAAGCTGATGGCGCAAGTTCTCTTCCTGGACATCAACCCTCACTCCGTCGTTGAGGACGACGACATCCCAGACAATCTCTTCCACCTCAAAAGCGCGGCTCTCCTCCTCCAGCAAAGCGCTACACGACCTCTGCAGATATGCCAAGGCGCAGAGCGCCATCGCCAGCTCACCGACGCTGACTGTTTCTCCCTGCCCACCTGCCGGCGGGTTCGCAAACTCCCGGCGGACCATGGTGATGATGCTCGCCATGGCGCGCGATGAATCGGTCGAACCAAAGAACTGGTCGAGGGTCGAAAGAAGCAGCTGGGATGTCTCGGAGACGGTGGATAGCGCCGCGCTCGTAAAGTTGAACCCGGTTGCAGCCCAAAAGACAAGTTGGTCGACCCCTGTGTGCAACCTCTCGATAGTCCTCTCGATGTCGGCCTCGGCGTCTGCTCCAGCGAGGCTCGAGGCTGAACGCACGATGGTGTCCTTAGCGGCGCTGCTCAGCACGCCCTCAACGACGCAACGGCCCAGCTGGAGGGTCGACAGCGTGGTGATCTTGGCGACATCCAAGCCATATCCCCCTATCGCGCTGGTGATCCGGACCGCTAGGCCCGTCGACCTTGTGGCGAAGCTGACCAGGTTGGCTACCGGGGCAGGGAGGAGTGCATTGTTGGAACCAGAAGCAGTCATGTCTCGATGTTGGCGTCTGAATCCTGGCTCAGAAGTACGCGCCAGTTCCAAAAGTGCCGTGTCATTGTCGAGATCACCAGCAATTTGGTTGTCGGTCACCAGTAGTGTCATTCTCGAAGCTCTAGCGAGTATCGCGCCGGCCTCCGCCGAGTCGGTCCGAAGTGTATCTGAAGCAGGCGGTGAGCACGAATAACTAAGGTATGTACAGTAGCTGTCTGGGCCACGCACCCGCCCATGGCCGAGTCGATCGGTTGAAGGGGCAGGGAAAGATTTAGGGTCGGTTTGGATGAAGAGAGTAGTTACAGTAACAAATCATGCACATTTGGGAAAACCATACGTCTGTCTGGTGGTGTGTCTGTCTCGACTGGACAACCACTCAAGCAAGTGACGGCACGCGGGAACAAGTAGCAGGGGGTAGCCAGTCAAAGTTGCCACTCTAGTTCATGCACTCCAGATTCCTGGCGGCATTCCCGTCTACCGCGTAGACGAGATCGCTAACCTCCAGGGTTCGACGGCACTCTGGCATGTGATGACGGGGTGTCATGCTGGCAGTATTTGTCCCCACAACTGCGAATAGTAGAAGGTCAGGTAGACAACTCGCATCCGGCCTGATCCAGTCGCACCAACGGCGGCACTCCATTGTCTTGATGGCTGTGGAACTCTTCAACAGAGTTGCACAATACGCACAAGAATGGTCAGCAGCTGTGCTAATATCCTTTCATTATTAGAAAGGGTGACAACAATGGCGTCGTTTTATTATGCGGACGATGGTGGCAGGAATGCCTCCGTTTCATGACGGGGGAAGGGGGGTGACCGTTTTGGCAGGCTGCGAGGTTGTGAAGAGCCGGGTCGAGTCGGGCGCACTCCCTCCAGCAATCGGGGGTGGAGAATCGAGGTTTCATGTTGCCAGAGTGGAAACAAATGGATCTTTCAAAAAGCATTCGCGGCGTGGCAGGGATTTATTATTACTGCAATACATAGGTAGTAGGTCTCGGTCTCTCGACCATTGATTTGATGCCCGATTGCCCGATGCCCGATGCCTCCCGCCTCCCGCGCCGGCTGCGGAAGCAACAGGGGGTGCAGGCGCTGGGACCGGCATGCACTGCACTGAGCATCCCGCTGATCGCCAACAGGCCCAGCCATCCTTCCCCTGTCGGGGCCAGCTGGGCGGCGTCGTCAGTGCTTGGCAGAGAGCTAACCAAATGCGCCTCGTATTCCATGAATAGACCTGGATTCCGATCGTCCTCCAATCCGGATTTCTCCAGACAAATTCAGTTCCGTCGGCCACCCTTCAAGTTGATTGTGTGCAGTTCAGGGGCTCGGAAGGATCAATTGCGTAACAGCTGAATTGCCGGCGCAACAGCAGCCAGCTCGCTTGACAAAGTAGGCCCGACCAAGCCCGAGTCCGTCCACCGACAATCACCGACAACACGAACACCAACACCAACACCAACACCGCCAACCAATCTCTCCGTGCAATGGCTGAACACGATCTCTTCGCCGCCCAATACTTGTCTCCCGAGGTGCAGGCCGCGCTTCCTGAGGGCTATAAGCTGCGAGCGCTCCGCCGGACCGACTTCGATGCCGGCTTCCTCGACTGCTTGAGAGTGCTGACGACGGTGGGCGACATTTCCAAGGAGAAGTGGGAAGAGCGCTACGACTGGATCGCGAGGCAAGACGGGACATACTTCATTATTGTCATCGAAGACACCAACGCCAGCCCGCCCAGGATTGTCGGCACCGGTGCGCTGTTGGCGGAGCGCAAGTTGTAAGAGGGCCGCCCTCTTCCCCACCAAAACCCGCACACGAAAACTAACACGCTTCTCACCCGCCAGCATCCACAATCTCGGTTCGGTCGGCCACATCGAGGACATCGCTGTCGATAAGGACCAGCAGGGCAAGAAGCTGGGCTTGCGCCTCATCCAGGCGCTCGACTACATCGCCAAGCAGATCGGGTGTTATAAAACAATACTCGACTGCAGCGAGCACAACGAAGGCTTCTACGTCAAGTGTGGTTTCCGGAGGGCGGGCCTGGAGATGGCTCACTACCATGAAGGCCCCAAGAGTAACAACGCCCAATAGCTTGTGTCGGGAGGAACTCGCTGGTGTGCGTCACAGTGTGACTGACCGATCGCATGGCTATTCCACGGCCACAGGCAACGAAACGGCCAACCTTTGATGGTCGAAGCCAGCCATCGCCAGCATGGAGCAGCGCATCGCTGTGGCCGTAACGCAACCGCCAGCGCTGCGGTACCCGCGTCACCGGGGGTAGAGAGCATCGAATTTCCCGCATGCGATGCGCTTTCGGCATACAGTTGGCATGGTGAACCAATCCGCTCTGCAGGGCTCTGCAGGGCTCTGCAGCGCGTTTGGGAAGCCAAGGTATCATTTTGATAAGGAATGGATTGGGGTAGATCTAGAGCAGCGTGTTTTGATCTTCAAATGCTTCTTTGAGCCGCACCATCGTCCGCGTAAGGACCGGAGTACAGAATGGCCAAACCAGTGAGACATAGGACCAGCGGCGCGCGGAAAGGACGCTACCTCGATACCACAGCAATGGTTGAAGCTGCCTCCATCAGCCATCAGCGTCGAGGCCCTGTGTTGACAAGCAACCACGCGTCTGTCAAGCCACGGTTGTCTGTGATAGGACGAGAAGACCAGCCGGGCTTTGGCTCTGCCAAGCTGCCTCTCACATACCCCTGTCGCACACCCATTCTATCTCACTCTGACATGTGATTGTTTCGGCGTGGGAGTCGGAACATCAGCCAGTCAGCCCCCGCGAACCCGAATGGTTGGCCGAAGCACACTACCTACAGCACTATGGGCGACCTGCCCGAAACGTCCGGCATGACCCTCATCGGAGTTTCCCAAGGATGTTACACTAGCTACTCCCACTATGTATGCAGTAACCCCGAGTAGTGTCAGGCAATGTCGGAGAAGTCCCGCATTCTGCTTACTCCACGCAGGTCTGAAAGCGGAGGTAGGATTCCTGAACCAGTCATGGGCACGCGGATCTTACATCGGGGCCCGGAGAGGCGCTCTAGTTCGGTATATAAAGCATGCTCGCCATCCACTACTTCCTTCTGACCCGGCCTCAATGTTTTACATAGGTGTTCTAGCTTCACACTTCACACGTGTGGTTTTGAGTTTTCCTCGTTCTGGTTTACCGCTCACGCGATTCTCTGCCGCATTAGCCTGCGACGTCCGGACTACGGATATCCCCAACATACAGTCTCCGGTGCCTGAGAACACAGGGCGCGATCCAACCAATTGCGTCCTTGATAGAGTCTGCTTCCTTCCTGGTCCTATTCCCAGTCAAAACCGACGCTTCGTCCAGTAAAAGATGGAAAGGGACATCCACGTTGCGCTTACCCGCATTCGCATCGCCCTCGTTCAGCTAGAGTGGGTGGCCCCTTTCCCAGAGCCGGACAGTAAAACCCAGTTAATAAACCCACTTCAGAGCTTGCCAAAAACTCGGAGTTGCTCCTCCTTCATCGTCCCAGCATAGACGGAGACGAAGTTCTGTCACCGCCTATCCCGGTCGCAAGAGCGGAAGCACCGTTATCATCAAGCCGAAGACAGACCGGTTGCTATAACCCCGTATTGCGGTTCTAACTCTCGTTTCGCATTGCCTCTCCTCCGGTTCTCTTTTTGATCGGCTCTCGCATCATGTCTCCCCACGCTACACGGGACTCGATGGCCGGCGGCGAGGAGAGCAAGGCTCCTAGGCACTGGATCATGGGAAAGGAGGCGTTTGAGAAGCGCATGCCGCACCACGACGGCATCAAGGCGCTGTGGGAGACCAAGTGGAAGATGCCGGTACGCACTGTCATCATGCTCATCAAACCCGGGTGTTGTAGGCTCTCTCGTGTGGAGAGCAGCATAAGCAGCAATAAGCAGAATACATATTCTCTTTTTATATATCTTCACACATCACCCAAGACCTGCTCGACAGAATCACTGACCTTGAGCCATCTATCCCTTTCAGTGCTCCATTTCCGTCTACCCCTTTCACGACGGCGCCTACGCGGACTTTGAGCCCATCTTTGAAGAACTGATCAAGGTAAAACCCCCACCCGCCCTCTTTCTCTCATCCACCCCCATTCACCACCCTCCACCCCAACCATCACACCAACTCACCAACAAACAATCCAACAACAACAGAACAACATCAACGACGCCACAACCCCCCAATACACCTCCGCCTTCCTCCCCACCGCCCGCCAGCTAGCCGCCCAAGGTGACACGGCCCTCGCCCGGGGGGACGCCGGCCTCGCCTCGGCCCTCTACCTGCGCGCCTGCGCCGTCTACCGCATCGCCCGCTTCCCCTACATCACGGCCTTCCCGGCGGTGAACGACGCGGTCAAATGGCAGGCGTGGGAGGAGCAGAAGGCGGTGTACCTGAGGGCCGGGGCGACGTGGGAGTGCCCCGTGCGGGAGGTGATGGTGGAGCATGGGCACAGACGGGGCGGGGACGGCGGAGCGATCCCGGTGTACGTGCGGGTTCCGGCTCCGGCTCCGGCCGCGGTTGCGGTTCCGGGGCGGGAGACGGCGGGGAAGGCGGGGAAGGGGAGTCCCGTGGTGGTGCTGATGACGGGGCTGGACGGGTATCGGCCGGATAATACGGTGAGGTGCGACGAGTTTCTGGCGCGGGGCTGGTAAGTGCCTTTTTTTTCATCTTACATACCTGCTTGGACATGGCGAGTTTATGTTTGGTGTGTTTTGGGGGGGAGTAGGGGTGTGGGAGTGTGGTAGGGCTGATAAGCGGCAGGGCCTCTGTTGTCGTCGAGATCCCTGGGACGGCGGACTGTCCTGCTGACAGTGCCGACCCCGAGTCGCCTGACCGGTTGTGGACGAGCCTGCTGGAGTGGATGGGCCGGGACGGCCGGTTTGATATGAAGCGGGTTATGGTTTGGGGACTGAGCAGCGGCGGGTACTACGCCATTCGCATTGCGCACACCCACAAGGACCAGTTGGTTGGGTGTGTCGCGCAGGGCGCCGGGTGTCACCATTTCTATGACTCGGAGTGGCTGGAGAAGGCGGACGGGCACGAGTATCCTTTCCAGTGAGTTGCTTTCCCGCGCTTCTGGCAATCTGCCGGTCCGGTGGGGGGTTGCTAAATGTCACAGGTTGACTCCTGCCATGGCCATGAAGCATGGGTTTGACTCGGTGGAGGACTACAAGGCAAATGTGCAGAAGAAGTTCTCGTTGCTCGAGACGGGAGTTATCCAGAAGCCATCCACGCGGTTGCTGCTCATCAATGTAGGTCATCGTCACTTCTGAGCCGGGGTTTGGGCTTGGGCTTGGCTGACTTGAATAGGGCACTCTCGACGGGTTGATGCCCATCGAGGACTCGATGATGCTGTTTGAGTACGGCACGCCCAAGGAGGCTCGCTTCTTCACCGGTGCACTGCACATGGGATACCCCATGGCCAATTCGGCTGTCTACCCCTGGATGGAAGAGGTCATGGCGTCTGTGAGGGATTAAATCGAGGGTTTATGATTATGTTATCACTTTCATGTGTGCCGTGTAGTTGTATTTTCTTTCCTTAGTTCTTCACTCATTGTCTTAGGCAAAAACAAAAAAAAGCAAGGACAAATATTCTTTACCGTCCCATCCATCCACCGTCGACCACCAATACGTGACCACTCACATACGCACTGGCCTTGCTCGCGAGGTACACAGCGGTGCCCTTGAAGTCGTCGGGACTCCCCCACTGAAAGGAGCAGAAACGTTAGCAGTCATTATGACATGACCGAAGACTTGGAGGCAGAAGTTGACCAAAGACTCACCCTCCCCGCCGGTATCCTCGCGCTGATACTTGCCAGGCGCTCCGGGTCATTCAGCAGCGCCGTGTTCATCTCGGTCTCAATGTAGCCAGGGGCGATGGCGTTGACGGTGATGCCGCGTGCCGTCCACTCGTTGGCGAAGCTCTTGGTGAGCTGGCCCACGGCGCCCTTGGAGGCGGCGTAGGCGGGGACCGTAAGCCCGCCCTGGAAGGTGAGCAGCGAGGCAAAGTTGATGATGGACCCCCGCCGCCCGGTCACGGGCGAGGGGTCCAGCTGCAACATGTGCGCGCCTACGTCCCGGCAGAGCGTGAAGACGCTGCTGAGGTTTACTTGGAGGACCTGGTTGAAATCCGAGTCCGGGAACTTCTCGCAGGGGTGTCTCCGCTGGATGCCGGCGCAGTTGACGAGGATGCGGATCTGATGGCCGTCGGCGAGGATACGCGGGACCAGCCCGGCGACGTCGTCGGCGGAGCTTAGATCGGCTGTGTAGATGGACGCGGTGCGCCCGAGGGCCCGGACGGCGTTGAGCGTGTCGGTCGAGGTTTCATCTCGCTGCTTTGGTGTGAGTCTACCCGTCTCACGAAGTGTGCGGCATGCTATGATAGGTCTCCAGGGTTGCATTGTGCTTCCCACGCACCTACCTGAACAAGCAGAATGTTGGCTCCGGCTTCGGCGAGGGCGATGGCAACGGCCTTGCCAATGCCCCGGGTGCCGCCCGTGATGAGGGCTGTATGGCCTTCGAGAGAGAACATGTTCGGAAGGCCAGTTGTCGCCATTGTGCATTCACTGCCTGTCAGTTTGGGAGGTTCCGTGGCTGTTAGAGGATAGATGGAGGTTTGATGAGATGAGAGATCGGGCAGGTTGTTGAGCTCTCCTCGAAGCTGAGGTACCCGCCTGGTCCCGTCTTCACCATCGCGGTGTAAGTGGGCTCACATGCAGTGGAACAAACCCCTGTATCTCAGCGCTCAATCCCCTGGTATGTATTACTGACGCAATGGTAGCTGATAATCCACCGCGAAAGATTCGAAATACATATTGTAAGTATGTACGACATCGTTACTGTATCTGTAAATTTCCATCCCGCTTTACCGCCGGAATCAGCCCCGGGATCAGTGGTGGGGATAGCGACGGTGGGTCGAGGGAGTCAACTCATACCCGAAAGCGCCTGCCCGCAAGCACTCGGCACAAAGTTGTCACAGCGCCACGCGGGGTATCGTTGAACCTTTCTCCACTAGTGATTGATACTCTAAAAACCCAGGAGACTTTTCAAGCCTGGAGATTAGGCGCGTTCCATTTCGTGGGAATCCAGAGCGCCGTATCTCGGACAAGGATATTAGGCTCCACGCCCAAGTCCTCTGACCCCATGCCGCGCCCTTTCCTCTCTTGATCGGGTTGTTGCCCCCCCCCTTTGGAAGAATCGGTATCGGGCTGGCTGACCCAGGGCAGTGGTAATGGTGGGCTGGTCCAGAAGGTGCCTGAGCCTGGTTGTTGAAACAATGGAAATGGGGTATTTCAGCTCTGTAACGTGGTATAACCTGCATCCGATTTCCCCTCCGGTGAATTTACAAGGTGATTCTCTATTGTATCCGTCTTCTACCTGAACAACCGGGATTCTATCCATATTCCACAAGTTCCTCTCTCCATACCTACCACTCATGGCTGCCACTCAAGTGAACGCCTCAGTCCTGCACGGCGCTCGGGACCTGCGACTTGTAAGTTGCACATTGTGCCGCCAATGTGATAATTCAGCTCACACTTTTGCCAGGAAGGACGGGAGTTGCCACCTCTAGGTGCTGATGACGTCCAAGTAGCCGTCAAAGCAACCGGTCTTTGCGGATCTGACCTGCACTACTTTGGCCACTTCCGCAACGGCGACATCCTGGTGCGGGAGCCCCTTACTTTAGGCCACGAATCAGCCGGCATCGTCACCGCCGTGGGTTCAGGCGTCACCTCACTCCATGCCGGAGATAGCGTGGCCCTTGAGGTCGGCCAGCCCTGTGAGAAGTGCGAGCTGTGCCGGGAGGGCCGGTATAACATCTGCAGGGAGATGAAGTTCAGGAGCTCGGCGAAAGCGTACCCCCATGCGCAGGGCACCCTTCAAGAGCAGATTACACACCCGGCGAGGTGGTGCCACAAGTACGCCTAAAAAGGACCCCTGAGGCACGCTGTAGCTTCCTCTCTGTGTTTTTTCTTTCTTTCTTTTTTTTTTCTTTTTCTGACGCTAGCAACAGGCTCCCATCGGAGGTCTCCCTAGAGCTGGGCGCCCTTGTTGAGCCGCTCTCCGTCGCTCTCCACGCATCAGACAGGGCGCGTCTTGCTCCTCATTCTACAGTCCTGGTATTTGGCGCCGGCACCGTTGGTCTTTTGTGTGCTGCCATCAGTAGAGCAGTCAGCGACGCCAAAGTGGTCATTGCCGACATTCAGGAGGACCGGGTCAGGTTCGCCGTGGACAACGGGTTTGCCGATGCGTCCGTTGTTGTGCCCATGAAACGGCCCGACACCATCGAGGCGAAGCTGGATTTTGCGAAACAGGTGGCTGAGGCTGTCAAGTCGACAACCCTCAACGGCCAGCCGCTGGGCGAGGTATCGGCGACGTACGAATGCACTGGTGTTGAGGCGTGTCTGCAGGCTTCTATTTATGTGAGACCCCTGGTGCAAGCCGTACTACGATCTTATTCTAACCATATCTGACCATATCAGGCGACTGCTCCCGGTGGACGTATCATGATCATCGGCATGGGGAATCCTATCCAAACACTGCCGGTATCGGCGGCCGCCCTCCGGGAAGTCGACCTGGTAGGCGTCTTCCGGTACGCCAACACATACCCGCGGGTTATCGAGCTGTTGGCCAGCAAGAACCCCCGTCTTCCCGACTTTACGAAGCTCATCACGCAGCGGTTCAGCGGCATGGAGAATATCCCAAAGGCGTTCGACATGGCTGCGAGGGTGAAGGATGACGAAGGCAAGCTGGTGCTGAAGGTGATGGTGGATATGTAGCATTCAGGCCGAGGACAAATCGAAATCATGAACAGCCACGACCATAACAGCGTGGCGCTGCCATAAAAAGGAAAACGGACGTCTGAAAACGGAGGTTGCAAGTTATTGGCATTTGGGGGGGGGGGGGGGGGGGGTTTTTTTTTTAGGTGTATTTCCCGACCCACGAGGACCAAAAAAACCAAGGAATTAT
>JAMAKP010000006.1:368086-583962 GCA_023628455.1 Chaetomiaceae sp. B2702 | reverse complement strand
GGCCGCCCCCCCCCCGCCCCCCCCCCCCCCCCCCCCGGACACTTTTTACGTCTATTTCCCTTCACTCGAGGACCAACAAAACCTATGACTTATCCGGGAATCCAAAGTCCACACCGAACGGCGGGTACACAAACCGCTGCAGCTTACCCTCCTTGGTCAACTTGTCCGAGTAGTCATTCAACAACTTCACATCCTCCGCATCCAGGTCGATGAGATTCATATTATCCTGGATCCGCTCCGGCGTGACGGACTTGGCCAGAACGGTGCTGCCGCGGGGAACTACACACGTGCGATGTCAGCAACGCACCCAAATACCCAAACAGGCAATGAGGGAGGAACCTACTGTGATAGCTCAACAAAACAGCAGACGGCTTCACACCGTGCTTCTCGGCGATCTTCACCACGGGCTCTGCAGTGAAGAGCGGACCGCCCGTGCTCCCCAGCGGGCTGTACGCCATGATGTGGATGCCCTTCTCATTGCAGAGGTCAACAATCTCCTGCTGCGGTAGCGCCGGGTGGTTCTCGATCTGGTTGACGGCGGGGACGATGGTCGCGTGTGGGAGCAGTTGCTCGAGGTAGCGTTTGCTGTACTGGAAGGGGGGTTAGAATTGGATTCCGTAAGTGGGAAGGATTGAATCGAGGTAACTCACGTTAGACACGCCGACGGCCTTGGTCTTGCCCGTCGCGACAAGCTTCTCCATCTGCTTCCATGTGTCGACATGGCTGTGCGAGTGGATGATGTCGCGCTCGCCGTTGGGGAGCTTGGGGAAGCGGTCGTCGTTGCCTGGGTGAGCAAGTCAGCAACCAAGCCACATTCTTCCCCCTCCCCCAAGGAACCTAGCGCAGATACTTACCCTCAGGGTTCATCAACAACGGCCAGTGCTACACCGCGCCATGTCAGTCTACCTCTCACCACAGCTCCTCCGTCCCCGATGGAAAGGGGGGGGAGACATACCACAAGAAACAAATCAACATAATCCAATCCCAACTTCTCCAAACTCTTCTGCAGCCCCAGCTCGCACCGCGTCGTGTACGTCGCCCAGACCTTGCTCACGACAAAGATGTCCTCGCGCTTGACGCCCGCGGCAAACGCCTCGGCCAGCCCCTGGCCGACCTCCTCCTCGTTGGCGTAGCAGTAAGCGCAGTCGATCAGCTTGTACCCGGACTTGAGGGCGTGCGCGACGGCTTCTTTGACTTTGCCGGGCTCGGATTGCCATGTCCCTGCGACCGGTGTCAGTGGGATGGTGATGTGGGGAGGATAACCGGTATGGTAGGGAGGGGAGCTGCCTTACCCAGTCCCAGGGCGGGAATGTCCTGGCCGGTGTTGAGTTTGAAGGTCTTGTTTGCCATTGTGGTGATCGAGTTGCGAGCTGGTTTGGTGGTGAGGGTTGGTAGGACTTGCTGTCTGGGTAGGGATCGTGTAAGTCCCAGTCGTTTATGTGGAAGTCTTTTGGTGAGGGATAACAACAGCAGCTTGGCGATGATAAAGTTGGTCACTTACAAATCAACAACCTTGACAGTCCGGAGAAACAAAGGGCGAGACGAGTTCTGGGAGAGCAGATAGGTGGAAGCTGTGGCGGAGGAGCTTGGAGAGCGCTGGGCGCCCAGTTTCAGGTGGGTATCTTGCCCCCCGGGAACCGGCTAAATGGACTCCATCATGACACCGGGCAGAGGAGCGGGACTCAAGGGCTCGGTGCATCATATGCCGCAGCCAGGCGTTTTGAATGCCGGCATCGTGGGGACAACCACAAAGCCGCTCACCGTGGGAAAGAATTGACCTGATGCCGTTGATGCTAGCTTGGTAAATGGCAACTCTGCTGTTGCCTACTGGATGTTTTACCTACATGTATCTCCAAGCATGCCATCAGCCCTCCGAACACGGACATTCACTGCCACGAGACTGCATACACAACATTTGAACGCGGTCCGCCATCAACGTGTCTTCCTCTAAAATGCCCCTCATCTGATGTGTCCCGCGGGGCGAAGGCGGGGATGGTGGGGTGTCTGGCAGGGGCATCAAGCTCTCGATCCCATGCAAGGGCAAGTCTGGTGTGTGTGGTTGGTGGAAAAATGGTTTCCTTCCGAGAAACAAACTGAGACTTGTTCGTCATCTGCTGTTGCGGTCACGTAAGGTATTACCATACAAGCCTCAACTTGGTGTAATTAACGTCGATCCTTTTTTTAGCATTTCACTTCATCCCCCCATCATGTCGGATCAAGCGCATTTCAGAAGAAAAAGCCATTTCGCCAGACATGATCATGACTAGCCTTCTCATTCCCATAGCCTTGCTTTACACTGTCGTCCAACTGATACAGTACACAAATACCCCCCCCCCCCAATCCCCGACACATCGGGGTGGCTTGACCGATGCACGTTCCTAAATCCCTATTACGAATGTCTACCATGCGATAGTCTATGATGACGCCGCCGCCAGTAGTAAAAGGAAGAGAGTTGTACAAGAAAGAAAACTGGCATGCTGCCCATCTACCCGGCGATCAACACCCAGAGCAGGAAAAATATCATCTGGTTGACAAGGTTAGTATAGTGCAAAAAGAAAGCGTGACGAACGGTTGACATACCAGAACACCAAACATCTTGGCTATGAGCCATCGGTTGCCCGAGACTCGGGACCAATATTTGAGCAGCTCTTTTTGCGCCCCCTCGACGTTGTCCACGACATCTTCTCTGTTGTGAAGGGTCAGCCGAGCTTCATCTCACCAAAACGACTAGCAGGACATACGTGTTTGCATCAATGCGCTGGATCATCTCTGATTGTTCGCTGACCATGGCGGCGAGCTGCCCGAAACTGTACATCGTGATTAGCCCGGACGCCTCAAACTCGCCACTCCACGCCGTTTGCTCACATTGACCCGAGCTCATTGATTGTGGACTCGATAGCTTCGATGGCTTGCCCTCGTTGTTGAATATACGTGTTGTTGCCTTCCTCCATCATCTGGAGTTGCAGCTGCTGGTCTCCGCCCATTGGGTTGAGGGAGATGAGGTCTGCGCCGGGGGAGGGCGTCCCCCGTTTTGGCGTGCCGTAGAGAGGGGACGCCGAGGGTGGTAAAGATGCGTGGGCGTGCTGCCCCACGTTTGATACAAACGCCTCGGTCCGCGATCTTGACGCCTGGATGTTCTTCGTCCTGATCTCTAAGACGTCCTTGAAGTTTGCGCTCACGTCTCCCAACTTCCCCTGCAGTAGGAGCAGAATATTCTTGTTATTTTCCCCTTCTTGATCCGGTTTGGGGTGCAGGCGTTTCGATAGCGCCTGCAGGTTCCGAATGTCCTCGTTCAGGCGGGATAGGTCTTGCTTGATGATGAAGGTCAACTCGTTCACCTCGACCGGATTGTCGTCAAAGAGCGATCTCTTCTTGGCCAGTTGCGCCAGCTTCTGCAGTTTGCCCATCGTCGCCGAGATTCCTCTGCCAATATCTGCCGCATGTCGCGCAAACTCTGACCGCCGTGGCTGCGCACTCCCGGTAGCCGCGCCTTTCTGCGCATCGCTGAGAAGTCTTTGTGAGCCCGGCTTTGCCGCCTGCCTCCGCTGGGCGGCTGTGACGATGTGGCGGAATTCTGCCGTGCGGTCGTTGATCGAGACGGCCATGGCGACGGGTCTACGAATTGTCGCGGCGCGACAATTAGGCGGTCGCGAGTGCTCAGTGGAGGGTCCAGTGGCGGTTTTCAATGCGTGTCAGGGGTCGGCGCTCTGAGTGGCGGTTCAGTCGCGTTTGGTGTAGAGGGCAGGATATCGTTAAAAAGCCAAAGACAAAAAAGTGCGCAGAGGAAGACAAGACTTGAGTCGAAGAAAGGCGGGGAACCGAGCGCGAGGATGGTTCGGAATTGTTGGCGATGTTCTGGCTTGTACTTGATTGAGGGAAACGTGGTGTTGCTTCGTGCAGGACGCTTGGGCCTGTTGCAATTCGGTTCGTCAGAACGGGGGTGGACCCCTAACATAGACCGTGCATCTTTAGTGCGGGAACTGTGCCGACTTACTGTGGGGTCGAGGAACAAACGAAAAACGCCGTTCTTCGACTGGACGGATCTGAGAACCCAAGTCACTGAGAAACACCCGTGGCCAGTTCCACCGCGTTTCGTCTGGAGGTCAGGGTTGCGCAGCCGTCTACCGCGCATCAAACCGGTGCCAGATTTGATCTACTGGGTCCCTCGGGCGACTAGACCGATCAAACTGATCGAGCAATGGATAATTCACGTGTTGCCGATGCGAGGCATGGCGGTTGTCCGTAATATTGCAATAGGTAAATTGAATATCGAGGTCGTGATTCGCAAGTTGAGAGTTTTTTTTTTTTTTTTTTTTGGCTCGATACATCGCTTTCTCAACCTCAATACTCGATAGTTTGCCTCGATGCGTGGCAATAAGACTGGTGTTACCTGCATCGTCTCGCGGCAAGACATTCACACCCAACCCCCTTGTGTGTAAACCAGGCTCCGTGAACCCTCGTCTCCTTTACCATAGGGAATTGTGATGGTGTGTCGAAAAAGGATGCCCATGCCCGTATGTATCTGGTGTAGCGTCGGGCACCAGATGCATGGCATCACGAGTGCTCTCGAGTCTCGAGTACTCACGATGAGTTTCTACACGTAAGCTTGCATGGCATACATCCTCCTGTCCAGGTTACAACGGCCCGACGCATCCGGCGAGACAATCCAAGACCGCATGATGGCGGCGATGGGCGGCGGTCAAAAATCGCAACCTTATGACCTTGACCGACAAAGATAAAGATAACCGGAAGAAGTTGGCCAGGATAAACTATCTGCTGCCCTGCGCTGGACTCCATGACGAGTCGAACAAACAAGTTTGTGTTAGTTGTGGTATATCGACCTCAAAAGAATTCCTTCCCAGACCTTCCATAGATTTGACACTACTTAAATTACTAGGATAGTTCCCCAGCAGATCCAGTAGAATAGAATCTCAGACCAAGGATCCGGTGTTGCTACCTCGGACACATTGCTCTCACTTCGAGGACTGGAGCAATTCATCACAATGGAGCCGAGATATACATACCAAAACCCTCCGACCGTTCCGGGGAATTCTTCGCGTTAACATCCCAGCTATTACAAGCTTTGATTCATCCGTCTTGGTTGGATTCTAGCATGGAACGAACTTGGAAGTTCCCCCCCCCGGACAGTAATAACCGACCTCACCAGCTGCGCCGATGTGACTGAAAGCTCTTTTTTTGGTTGCAGATCTTCTTGGCATCGCGCCACGGCCATGTAACGACGCCACCAACCAGGTCCATGTTTTCTGTCTTGAAGCGAACAAGTGCAGCCTGGGGAATTTCAGTGGAGACAATTTTTGACGACGCTCATCTGTTCTCTGGCCCTTTCTTGTTATCGTACTTATTATTACGGTCTGATTGAGCAGCGCGTCAGGCCGGGAAGTCATTTTTGCTTACAGTACCTTATGTACATACCTAGCTACTCTGTCCTGCATTTGTTTCACGCCGGGTGCCCTGTGCCGTGATCTGTGGCTCTCTGGCCAACCGGGATTAGGCTACTGCCCGTCCTACACCCGCCGCCGTGTTTTGCCGCCGCCGTGCCGAATCAAGTCGCAATCGCGCGCATCATCGACACCTCAAGTCCCCTCCTTTTGAGCCCACGTCGAGTGCCCTCTATCGAGTCGGCCGCACGTCTACCACCTATCAGCTCCGCATGCAGCAGCGCCAGGATTTGGCAGCGCACAATTGAAGCCATGGATGGTTCATACGGGAACGTCTTCCCGACGGGCAGGGCTATGTTGGTTTATCCTCTCTGTGCATGCTGTCGTCATAGCCTCGCATTGAGCTAACCATAGTGTGCGACAGGGCCCCAAGCGCTCCAGCAGCAAGCGGCAACCAGTACAAAGTTAATGTGAATCGCCAGAAGACGAGGAAATGGGCGAACTTCAAACCCCAGAACTATGACGGCGATGATTGGGGCGCCGAGGACGACGACGAACCAGCACACGACCCAGAGCCTCCACTGCCGCCAAAGCCCTTAGGCCCCCGTCAACCCGCGGCGCACTCCCCGACTTCGAGACAGTTCCACCCCGTCGGGTCCCCGCCGTTGCGAACACACACCCATCAATACACCAACCCGGCATCGGCGAGGCCAGGGCAGTCCCCTATCGGCTCCAGTCCGTCCTCGATCCTGGGCGGACCCCCCCGCAGGGCAACCGAGCCATTTGGGGCTTCACCACACAATACACCGGGGCACCCTCATCCCCAGCTCCCCGCTGATGCGGTCCGGGCTTCTCCAACTGCGCAAAGCGCCCACCTGCTTCCTTCACAACTTCCATCTCAGATGAGCGGCATGCCTTCTAATACCGCCGAGGACAGTTTGGGGGCGGTACGGCAACCCGGCTCTAACCCACGGCCGAGCGACAACTCAAAACCATGGATGGATGCGCGGTCGGCGTCCCCACAAAGCGCCGGACCGCTAAGTTCACCTAACAAACCGCTCCCGTTCATTCGTCCGGCCGACCTCTATCGGCGGATGGAGGAAGAGAGGGAAAAAGAACGTCGATCGCTGGAGACTGGGCGGCCAAGCATGGAGAACTCAGGCGTGCGATCCGGAGAGCCGGGGTTCTCAGAGGTTCCACCTCTAGGAGACGCCCACGTCCGGGCAACCCATTCAACGGCGGTGATGGGAGACGCTGGGGCCGGCCGGGGTCCGAAGTCCGCCAGTGGCCTACCCCCAATTGACGAAAAGAAGAGCGAGTACGACGTGAAGGGGCTTCTTGCTGGCTATGGCCCTGAGGGGTCCGGTGCCGAGCCTGATAGTACAACGCGGGGTCAGGAGAAACCCGATGCGTCTCAAAAGTCTGTCCAGCCTGTTTCTCTTGACGAGATCCGGCGGTTCTCAAGGAGCCCTCAATTGCCAGATTTAACCCGCATGTCGGGCTTTGGCGAGGATCTCTTCTCCTCATCCAGCTTCTTGCCCTCTTCAGGACTACGCTCACCCGTGTCTGATAGCATGCCACTCTCAGCTGGCGAATCTCTTGGAGCTGCAGCAGAAGTTCCCGGCCAACCGGCTACCATTGTCGCACCGCAAAGTGTGACATCAAGCAGCGCAAGGCATGGGGACTTGCCTTCGAAGGAGGGAACTTCGCAGGACTTTTCGCGCGTTGATGCAGAAGCCGATGCACCGCCACCGCTGCCCAATGAGCCCGACCAGGATCGGTCCGCTGGGCTGCCGTTGCACCAGGGATCAACACAGCCGGCTGCCAGCGTTTCTGAGCTGCAGACGCCCACTGCAGATGCAGCACGGCAGCCTGCATCATCCAACCAGCCTGCTACCCAGCCAACAAGACCGCGACTGCCATGCAGCTGGGTTACCGAGACCCCATCGACGCCTGCAGAAGTCGCCGTATCTCAGTTTGTTGGCTCGTCCGAGGAAGCGCCGGGCGAGGCGGCCGAATCCGAAGGTGTAACCCGTGCTGAAGCCCCGCCTGATGTTGCTTCGTTGAATAAATCATCCTCCCAACATTCAGAGTCTGAAGAGGCCACCGGCGCAACAAGCTTAGCCGGCATGACAAAGGACCCCATCGCCGTGTTGCACCCGCATTCACCACATGGCCTTCCTCCGCTACGAACCTCAAGCCCAGCTCTGAGTAGCAAGTCCGGCATGAGCTCCCAGCAGGCCAGAACCGAAGCCCCGGGCCGTAATGCATCGCCAATTCTTGGGATTCAGGCCGCAGAGTCCAGTAGCCCGATACCAGCGAGTGCGGCAACTGAGCAGTCCGAGATTCCTCCCACAGCACCGCTGAATCCCCGGCGAGGATCGCCAGACGGTGAGCCAAACACACAACACGTTCTGTCTCCTTCATCTGTTCCGACCGAGCCGGCGTTGGACGCATCGGCTCACGCGCAAGACAAAGACAGTGACATGTTGAGTGAGGAAATCATCAAGTCTCTCAGCCCTCATACAGACAGCGCTCAAGGGTCATCTGCTGCTTACCGCCCTGAAGCTCCAGGCCTTGCACGTGAGAGCAGCTATCTTGGGGATGTATACGGCGATTACTGGGCAGCGTCTGAGGACGACGCAGAGCCTGGTCTTCTTACAGTTGGAAAAACGATCGACACGGAAAAGGCGGTGCAGGATCCATTGTCTCTCCCGACTGAGATCCCAGAAGGAAACTCAACTATGGCCACACACACGGCCGGTTCAACCAGTCCGTCCTCCCCAACTCGCGCCGCATCAGTCGTCCAGCCCGGGAACGGATTTGGCGGGCTTCAGAGCCGCTTTTCATGGGAAGCTACGCCGGAGGGATCAGCTCCGGCAGCCGCACCCACTCCGGCGGCCGCTCCCACTCCGGCAAATGCCCCGACCCCGGCAACAGAACACATGGTTGAACAGAAAGCCCTTGGTTCCGGTGCCGGCAATGTGGCTCCTTTAACAGCGGAGTTGGACGCGTCGGGGGCCGAGCCATTGCAACTGTCTCTAGGATCAGAAGGAGAAAAGTCGGCCGAGGACCTTAGAGCTGAGTCTGCACCCGAGTTCGATCCAGCGGGCGCACGCGCATCCGGATCAGCATCAGATCGTCCGATACAGTCGCCTTCACCAGCCTTTGACCCGACAGGTAGATCGGGTGATGGTAAACGATTGTCTTTGGCGGAAGAGAAGATTGTCTTCCAGGAGTCATCGTACCCCGTCTCACCATCCTCCCCGCTCCTGGAGCAGCATCCTGCGTTAGCGGATAATCAGCAGCCACGGCTTGCTGAACCTGCGGAACCTCGTTCGCCACAGAATATAACTAGTTTTCGGAACATTATGGAGATGCCCTCGCCGGCAGAGCGAATCAGGCGCTACAACGAAACGCGGTGGCAGTTTTCTGCGGTCGACACGGGTCTGGATGACTGGCTGAAGGCGACGATGTCGAGGCATCCCGAACATGCCAACGTGGTGCTGTCGTATCAAGGGATGGCACCGCATACGCAGCAAAGCGGCCAAGGAGCAGCGCAGATAGCTCAGGGTGCGGGCCAAGGCGGAAGGGCGCCGACACACTTACACATGCCGCAACTGCAACATGGTTTGAGCGGTCTTGGGCATTCGAGTAACCAGGTGGGCACGAAGAGCAAGGAGCTTTTGATGGCGGCGGGCAAGGCCGGCAAGGGGTTGTTTAGCAAGGGAAGAAACAAGCTTCGGGGGACGGGCGACAAGGTGTTTTCGAACTGATCGACGGATAGCGTTGTTTTCAAACTGATAAACGGATAACTAGCGTCTACAGCGTTTACACAGTAATACATGTCGGGCAATGGCCCAAGCGCTTGGCTTGAGTGAACCGATACACACTAGGTACATACACTTCGAGGAGCTTTCCATCCGCTTGAAGGATGCTGACGGGGCATGGCCTGACGAGTCATTGGCTTGGCCCCAGCTGCTGCGTTGCTACATTGCGGCGATGCGGTGCGTGACAGTTCAACAACGTCTCGCCATTTTATCAGCTGGAGTTTCCGGACCGGCTCGACGGGCTCGAATGCTACTCCAGGTCCGTCACTGAATCAAGCAGGGTTCCGCGGCAGGCTGTATGTCGAGGCGGCTGGACCCGTTCCCCGTCAGGGTATCGGCACCTTATTAGCGGCCCCTCATTTTCCTCCCTGAATTAATTTTAGGGGACGATCCCCGTTTCGACCTGCGAACCAAACGCTAGAGAAAGACGAACGAGCTTGGGGGTCAATCTCCACCCCCGCGCACAGCACACGTGGTGATACCGGTGAAGCGTAAATAGCAGGGTGGTATCTCAACCTCCACGAGCGCGACTGGCAGCGACGGTTTGTCCTGGTGAAATAGGATGCGTGAGCGGCGGTGATGGATTTTTATTTTATTTTTTTGACGCATTCAGCAGCTCCCTACACACTCATTACACAGTACATTACGAACTATTGTACAGTACACTACCAACGGCTGGTTGTCACTTCGCTAGAATTCCTCAATCAGGCTGCCGCCTCAGCCCGGCGTCAGCAGAAATGGAGCTAGTCTTCAAAGGCAGCTGCAGCTGAACCCTGTGCCTGACCAATCCCCACCCCCTCACAGCACGCCTCTTTGGCTTGTCCTGGGGTTCCCGGCCCGGGGGGTCTGACGCCCAGCCTTTTTCACCTCTCAGTATCCCCGATCTGAGCTGTCGCCAGAAATCTCCTCGGCCGCGTCTCCCTCTCCGTCTGCCTCAGTTGCTCCGAACCGAGTCTATCCCTTCGGACCGGACATCTGTGGTGGGCGTCCACTCCCCCGATCTGCCTCCCGCAAGACACGCCGGCAGCTGAGGGCAAGTAATAACTAATTTTGACGTTACAACCGACCTCAGCTCTGTCAGGCTTCGTCCGATTGAGCGCGCTGACTGCGGCGGAGCTCGGGTTCCCACCTTTTGCGACAAAGTCTCGGTTCGCGAGCCTTCGGTCGTGGACAAGCGCAACCCGGCCGAGGTCAACCGCACCACGCCCAATTTGCCGTTTACATAGACTCGATTGAAAGAGGAATTTCCTATCCGCATAACGCTTCCGCATTGCCGTGTGCGATCGCAGCTCAGCTCGGCGCAGCTACCGCTGACCGCGAACAGCTGAGGTGCCAACAATCGCGCAACGACCCCGCGCACCGCCGGCCATCCGCGGCACAGCGACACAATTTTGATCGACAACGCGCGCTGTTGACAGATAGCGCTTTCGACGCCCAAGTTATATAACAGCGGCGGCTGCCGTCTCGATACCACCACACGGGAATTCCTGGGCCACGCATCACGACCCTCACTCCGAACGCCCTCGGAACATAGCTTCCCCGAGGGCAGCCAATCAGTGCCCATGGCCGCATACGCGCAGAATCCAAACCTCAAGCCGCTCCCGCAGCCGGGCAATTACCCCCAGGGTTACCATCTTCAGGTTCAGCAGCATCAGCAGTACCAGCACTACCAGCAGCAGCAACAACAGCAACAGCAACAGCAACAGTATCAACACCAGAACCAACAACATCCCGGTCCAGATGGCGTGCGGCGGCCTCCGTCGTTTGAAGGTCTGCCGCCCATCCGCCGCGCCTCTACCTTTGGCTCTTCCCTTGGCTTGACCGCAGAGGAATTTTCCACCACCGATAACAACGCCGAAGCCGCCCCTCGCCAGCAACGGTCTCCCCAGCCCACTCCTTCGCCTCAGGGAGCCCCATCGCAGCCCACCATGGCCCCGCCGCAGCAGCAGACGGGCCAGTTCATACCTTCCTCACAATCCTCTGGCCAGTTCGTACAGAACGTCTACCGGCCGACCCACGGCGCGCAGGGCCCGCAAGGGCCTCAGGGAATACCACACCAAGGTCAAACATGGCAGCTGCAGGGCCAGAACCCCGGCCAGAGACCGGCCCAAATGCCACCGAGAGCATTCGTGGGTCGTGCTCCCGGAAATGCCGCCCCGATGATGAATGGGTCGGCACCGCCTGTGGCTCAAGGTCAGCAATTCGCCCAGGGCGGCGGTGGCCGGCCAATGATGGTCCCTCCCCATATGCTGCCCGGCAATATGGTACAAAGATTCCAACCCCCCCAGGGCGGTGGCTGGAATCTGCAAGAGTCACATCTGTCTGAGCCTCTGCAGCCTACGAGCCGTCATCGCCACTCGCCAAGTGATGCGTCCTCACAACAGCCGTTTTATGGCTTCGACAAGGAAACCGGCGGCTCCTCGACAGCTTCGCCGGCGCAACGCCAGAAGCCCCCGCAAACCGAGCAGCCTCGAGAGGACCAGCAGAGCGAGCAGGCCGAGACTCAACAGCCCCCACCGGCGCCCAACCAGAGCGGCCAACCGGTTACACCTCAGCCGAACCAGGCAATGCCAGCGAATCAGCGGAGCCCAACCAGTCCGCACGACGGAGGTGCTCTGGCACGCTTCCAGTCCCATCAATCCCACCAGAGCGAACTGGCACGGCACGGCGCTATGCCTGCTACCGAGGACGGCCAGACGAGACGAAATTCCGGCCTCTTCTCCAGCCTCCGCGGGAGGCTTGCAGGCGGCCACTCAGATGAGCACCGTGGCGCCGAGGGCGTATTCAAACCCCATGCCGTCAACGGCGACTCTGCCTCGGTAGCAAGCATCGCGACGGAGGAAACAGGACAACAACCGAGGCGGAACCCGGTGTTTGGACCGAAGGGTGGTGTGCCTACCCCGGACAACCTGTCTTACAGCCAGAGCAAAGATAGTATCGTTGCCCATGGTTCCGGAACCCCTCTCGGCGAAAGGATGCACACCCCGCCTTCCCAGTTTGCGCCCCCTGGGAGGAAGCCAACAGGTTTCTTTCATATTGGTTCGCACACTACGCCTGTTCAACCTGGAGCCCAAGGGCGACCAGATATGCCTAGGACGTCGACGTCAACAAATGCTACAGAGCACAAGCATGCTGGAAGTATTGGCGGTCCCCCGAAAAAGCGCTTCTCCGCTCTCAAGGATGTGTTCCGGTCATCTCCTCGCGACGGTCCCAAGAACTCTGGACCTTCGTTTACGGTCAGGATGCCAGCACAAAATCCCTCGCAGATTGCCCCCCAAGGCCAATATCAGGGCCCGCCTCAGGGTCAACCTCAGATTCAACCACACATGCCATCTCAGGGTCAATATTCGGGTCAGCTTTCGGCTCAATCCCAAATGTCGCGTCAGGGCCAAAATCTGGCTCAGCCTTCGGTTCAACCCCACATGCCACCCCAAGGTCAGTATCAAGGAATGCGTCAAGCGCAAGCGCAAACTCAGGCTCGGTTTCAAGGCCCAAATCCGCCGGCGGCTGATAGCCCCCCACCAGCCTCAATGCAAAGTCCGCCGTCTGGCCCTGGTTCCCAGTCGAGTTCAAACAACACTCCGGCGGCAGCTCCTGGTCCCCAGCCGGGCTTTATGAACGGACAGCCCGCCGCCGGACAAGACCGCAACCCACTTGCTGCTGGCTTCAGGCAGCCTGAGTATCGCCTCCCAGCCAGCTTGCCTCAACAAGGTCCTAATCACAACCAAACCCAAGACCGGAAACCTAGCAATGGTATCTTCGGATTCTTGAGGGGCCGAGCGGACTCCAAGTCCCAGGAGACGCCGCAGCCTGGCCATCCGGTTGGCCCGGGGCAGCCGATGGCCTTCCAACAGCAATTCGGAGTGCGGATGCCTCTGGGCCCTGATGGGCGACCGCCCACAGGGGCTGGCCAACAACTTCACCCGGGACAGTTCCCCTCCCAGGGGCAGTTCGGGCAACCTGGACCTCCAGGTACAGCCGGTTCTCTGCAGTCCCAAGGTCCGTTGGGAGGGCAGCGGCCCATGATAACGATGCCACAACAGCATAGCTTCCCTCAGGATCAACAGCTCGGTGCGCAGGTTCCCGGCCAAAGGCCGCCGATGCCAAGACAGCAAACTCAGTCGTCAATCCAGGCCGAACCCGAGAACAGTCTAGCTCCTGATCATTTGGCCTCAGTCCAACAACTCCAGCAGCAACCGACGCCTCAGCAAGAGTTGGCCAAGCCTGTTGAGCCGACTCCCGCAACATCCATTGTTGACTCCCCTGTGTCCCAGCATTCTCAGCCAGCGAACCAGTTTGTCATGGAGCAATCCCGGTTCCAAACCGAATCCCCAGGCAATCTGGGGCAGCCGTTCGTCCTGCCCCAAACCGCCCCGAACCAATTGTACCGCCCGGGCACCAGCGGCCAGAGCGCCGCCGTGGCCCCATTTGAGCAGCAGGCGTTCCGGAAGCCTATCCAGCCACCGTCCGCTCCTGCCACCGATCGGTCTGCGCTGCATAGCGCCGAGTCCGCAGATGATAGTGATATTCAAAGACCTGTCTCTCCGTCATCGCAAGCTCAGGCTCCTCTCTCTGGTATCCCGGGCGAGGAGATCGAGCGCGCAGCACCAGCACAGCCGGCTACGGGCAGCCAGCTGCAGAGCTCGGAAACCCGACTCCCATCACGCCAGTCACCCTCGGCCGCTTTCTCAGGGCAAAATTCTCCGCCATCAGCTCATGGTCCGGGCTCGACAATTGGAGAATCTGGGCCGAACTCAGGGCCGACACAGCGGCCACCTAGTCAGCAATCCAGTCAGCCTAGTGTCCGGCCCGCTGCCGGTCAACAAGGAGGGCAGATGGCTCTCGGTCCTCCTAGCCAAGGATACCCAAGCGGTCAGCCACAATGGATGGCATCCCAACCCGGTGGTCTCCCCCCTCCTCAGTTCCGCCAGCAGTTTGGACCCGGCAGCGCCCGTCCGAACGGTGTCCCAATAAACGCCCAACAAAAGGAGAAGGAGCAGAGCACCTTCTCTAAGTTATTGTTTGGCGGCAAGTCATCGAACCCGGCAGCGCCCGCGCAGAAGGCCGACAAGGAGAAGAACCCCAAGCCGTCGCTTATGAGTGCATTCAAGCGCGGACCCAAACACCCCGATGCCCAGTCACCAGCCCAGATGCCTCATGGTCGTCCTGCTCAAGGTCAGCCCCCTGCTGGAGTGCTGCAGCTCGCCGGAAGACCTCATGGAGCAGGGCCCCCTCCTGGTATGATCCCACTAGGCGGCCCTGCCGGCCCTCAAATCCAACCCCAGGCATCGCTACAGTCAAGGCCGGGTGTTCCGATTAATCAGCAAGGGCCACCCCCACAACAGGTTGCTCGCCAAGTCCGTCCGTCAGCGCCAGAGCCCAAGTATGATCAGGTACCGATTCCTGCTGGGTACGGATACGTCCACGGCGAGGGACGAGTAGCTCCAGCTCCAGGACACATCTATGTTGGGCCCGGTCTGCCGCCCATGCAAGCGCGCCCTCCCGGGATCCGTCAGCAACAATGGGTTCAAGCTTCCGGTGCTCCGGCGGCTCAAGCCGCTCCTTCGGGTGTTTCTGGACAGCCGGCAATTTCTCAACAAATCAATAGAGATCAGGCATCCCCGGCGCCGCTTGTAACCTCAACTCCGCAGTCCCAGACCCCTCAACCCCGGGAGCAGGACCAGACCCCGCCCACTGTGGTGTCTGCTACTCAAGACAGTGCCGGTGATGCTCCAAAAGACGAGGAGACCCCCCCTCAGATGGCTATTCAGGCGGCACAGCGGCCCAAAATGGCGCCGGCTCATGCGGTCACACGAGATCCCGAGACTTCGCCTCCGTCGTCTACCCCGACTTCCGCTCCACAAGGTGGTGAACCGAACGTTTCACCTCCGGAAGAACAAGCACAGCCTCGACTAGAGCCGGCCCGTACGTATCTTCAAGCGAATAACATCTCGCCGCCGCCCCAGATTCAGTATGCCGCTCCTCCGCAGTCTTCTAACCCGTCATCCATGGCGCAAGGCGCGAGCCAGACGCTGCATGGCCGGACTGTGAGCGAAGATGGAATTTCATCGCTTCCATCGCAACGACCTGGCCGGATGCAGACCCTGGTCGCCGACGCCACCTCCCCTCCTCCAACTGTTGGGGTCGCTCCCCGTTCGCTCAACGCGTCGCCAAGTCCGCAGCCCACCCCGGGATGGACAGTCAGCCCTATGCCTTCGGCGCAAGCGAACTCTGACATTGGCCGGGATTCGAGAGCTGTCAGCCCCGAGCCCTTTGTCCATTCAGTTTCGCCTCCTGCGAACCAATTGGCAACCCCGACACAGCGTGTTGAAGAAGACAACCTCTATGACGCGACCCCGCGTCAGTCGCAGTTCCCCACGCAGCAACAACAACAACAGCAACAGCAATCGCCGTCGCCGCCACCGCAACAACACATTCCTCCCCAACAGCAACGGCAACAGCAGCCTCGTAATGATGCCACCACCATCATCATCAACGGCCCGACCGAGCCCAAGTCCGCCGGCCTCTCGCACGAGGTCACCCGGCCCAAAGCCGCCGCGGGAACACCGGAACCTCCCGCCGGCGGACAAGTCTCCTCCAGCCCAGAACACGACCACGACCACAACGACCTCGACTTCGACTCAGACATGGAATCCCCCATCATCCAGGACGCGGCCATCGCGACGGTGCAGCAGGCCAGCCCGAGCACCAGTCCCACAGCACAGAACGGTGGCGCCGCAGCCAAGGACAACGTGGCCATCTTTGAGCGGGCCAAGAAGAAGGCCGAGGAGGAGCGCGAGGCCGAGATGCGGCTCGTGCTGGAGGAGAAGATCCCCGTGTTCCCCGCCGAGCCGGACAATGTGTTTGGAAGGAGGAGGGAGGAGGAGCAGTTGCCACAGATGAGTGCCACGAGTTATCCCGGCCAGGAGTGGAATCCGTATGGGGAGGGCGGGTTCGAAGAGTGGGAATGACCTTGTTTCGTTTTTGAGGGGGGTTGTTTGACCGGTTTCCATTTCATAACACCTTTCTCGCCCCCCTTTTTGGAAGGATTTTTTTTTTTTTTTGATTCTCACTCTCGTGCGGGTTTCTCTTTGTTGCTTCTCTTGGATAACCAGTTTGCTCCTCTCGTTTCAGTTGGACATCTTCGGCTCTATTTCGTGTATTTCCTATCTCACCCCAGTTGCGTAGCCTCTCTTCTCTGTCTACATTTCCTTCTTGTTCTTATGGTTTCCTTGTTGGCTCGCAAAGCTACATACCCAAAAGCGACAGACAGACAGACACACACACACACACACACACACACACACACACAATTGGTTGCAGTAATCGTAGGTATCAGAGTCTTGGTTATGCTTCTTGGTTTTCTTCTGTCCATAGCAAAAAAAGCACGGCCATTACCAGCCCATCCATCCGACTTGGAGGAGGCGATAGCGAAGTTCCTAAGTTCTAATACTTACATACTATTAACTACTGTTTATCTGACATTGTGTTGTTGTGTTGCCTGATGGGATGATTGGGCATTACACGGTTGATGTGCGGAAGCACGTATTTTTTTCTTCCGACCTTCTGTAGTGTAAATCGTATGATTCATAAAACAAATCCTCGTTGTGACAAGACAACTTTGTTTACGGCCCCCGTCTCCGATCCAGGTTGAGTCGGATCCGGGTAAAACAGCTGGAGGTCGCACCATCGATACATAGGTAACTTCATACTCATCCCACTTTGGCTCACTTTGGCATCGTATCATCGTTCACGGAGCCTGCGTTCCGGAACGTTCCCGTCGGCATATCCAGGTTGCCCACGTCATATAAACATTCCAATTAATCCAACCCCAACCTTTACCCATCCACGCCGCTTCTTGGTTCTCATTAATACAAGCTACTACTGAGGTAGTACCAGGCCGGCCGTCCTCTTACCCTGCGGTTCCCAAAACCAGACGAGACAAGGACAAACAAGAACAAATCTAAAAAAAAATTTAATAAAAAAAATGCTCCCCTCATAGGCCCGGCCCAGTATCCCCAAAAACGCCAGACTCGATAGATGCTGATGCTGCAACCCTTTCCCTCCCCTGACTGATTAAGACGAATGTAATGGAAAATTGAAAGTGCTGCCAGCCCAGCCCGCCCTTGAAACGCCTAAATGCATGCATGCTATGCTGTGCTCGTCTTGTCACAACGCTCTTGCCCCGGGGTGAGGCTGTGAAGGAAAAGTATTAAAATACAATGTAGGCAGTGTCGTGGGAACCTCAGGTATCAATTGTTGAGGGGTTTGTGTGTTTAAATCCCAGGTTCTTCGTCTATTCGCTCCTCTTGGTCATTGTTTAAAATGTGATGGAAATGGGTGCGGTGAGGTCCTCTTGGTCATTGTTTAAAATGTGATGGAAATGGGTGCGGTGAGGGGCACCTGTTTCTGACTTCCGGTGTCGGCAACGGCTTTCGGTTCCGGTTGCTGTTCGGCAGGGCTGTCGACAGCAGGTTCTGTGGGGGTTTCCTCAGCGATGGATTGCTCCTCGGTAACGGGTTTCTCTTCAGAAATTGGTGCCTCCTCAGTAGCAATATTTTCTTCAGCAGCGGGTCGCTCCTCAGTGACGGGTTTCTCCTCGGAAACGGCTTGCTCCCCAGCAACGGGTTTTTCGGCGGTAGCTTGATCTACCACGTCATCGACAACCGGCTGCTGTACTGCGGAAACAGCCTCTTCTGGCTGTTCTTGATCCGGTGTTTTGGGCAACTCCAAAAATTGCTTCGAAGTCTCTGTTGGCCTTTGCATGCCCTCATGGCTCGGTCTCGGGCTCCTCTCTCCTCGAAGGCTAGGGGCTACGCTAGAGCTAGACGGGTGGCGATTATGACCGGTAGGCACAACTCCGCCGCCGATGCGACTCCAAAACATCTGCTCCCGCAGGCGGACACTCTCTTCCCACGCCGCCTTCTCGGCGTCTTCGTCATCGGCCCGCCAATGGCCGTCTTTGATGATGCGGAGAAACCCGAGAAACTCGCATGTTGATCGGACGCGGCCGAGACAATACTTGCAAAGCGGATATCCGACCTGCGTAGTGTCCGACTCGCTCACACGGAAACGGTGGGTTCGGAGGTGTTCTTCCTCTTTCCGAGCCTCGCCGCAGAGAGAGCACGGGTGCAACTCGGGCTTGATCACCCTACCGAACCTCCCCGTCGCCGTGGAAGGAGTCGGTTCGACGACCAGCGATCCGTCCGTCATGGACGTCAAGACACCGCGACGGGCAAGCCAAGAAAGCCCTGGCGCCGTGTCAAGCCGAAGAGTGGGCTCGATGTCCTCGGTAAGAACTCGCTTGTAAAACTTTGTCTCCTTCAGATGAGGAAGAGGAATCGGGGTGGCAGTGGACGAGCCACTGCTGACGGACGATGCCGGCGTATTAGGCGTCTGCGGTGACGTTGCAGGCGGGGTCCCGGTCGTGGCAAAAGATGAAGTCGACCCATTGCCTACTGATGCATGCGAGGTAACTGAGCCCAGACCAATCCCTAGGGAAGCCAGCCCGGAGCCGGATGAGCCAGAAGGGAGCCGCGGCGCAGACAGCCTCTTTGTCGTTCGTAATAGCTCCTTGAAGTCGTTGTACGCCGTCAGATCGGTACGGAGGACTGGATGGAGGAGATGGGTGAAGCTAGTCGGATAGGACGGAGACAGCGGTACCGACAGGCTCTGATGGCGCGTTCCCGTCAATGAACCCGCAGCCTCTCGAACATCGAAGCTCTCGACGCCTGGGGACGACGGGACGGTTGGCGGCAATTGCTCTTCCTTTTCCAGGGTCATCTGCTCCATGACATGCTTGAGCTCAACGAGCTGCTCTTGCTGAGACCGGAGAAGGCCTTCTGTGTCGGCGAGCTGTGCCCTGAGTTGGTCATTCTTGCGTTGCAGAGCCTCCTGCTCCGCCCGCGCGTCCTCTTTTGCCGATATGACCATCTTGTTCGCTTCCTCGAAAAGCGCGGCCGTGAGGTTCTCCAGCTCTTGCTCAATCTTCTTCTTTTGTTGCTCCATCTCGAGGCGCGCCCGTTTCTCGTCGGCTGCACGAGCCACCAGTGTCGCCTTCTCGGCCTCCACCGTCTTCCGTCTCACCCACACATCGCCCGCGAGCATTTCCCTCTGTTCTTCCACCTGGGCTTCGAGCTGCCGTATCCTGTCGTGCGATTTTTCCAATTCCATCCTGGCCGCCGAAAGATTGTCGTCTAGCGTGGTTTGGTGGTTGATGGCATTGATAAGCTTCGTGCTGAGGGTGGTGACTTCATCGTCGGCGTCGGGCTGATGGGGGCTGCCCATACTATCTCCATCGGCAGGGCTCATTGCCCGGCTTCTCGGGTCGGGTATCGTGCTTAGATCATCATCGTCTAACGAAGTCGCGACGAAGCGTCTCTTAGGCTGTGGTGTCGATGGGAGCGAGCGAGCGAGGTCACCCGTCATGTACAACTCGGTAGTAGAATTCGATCTGGCGTGCGTTGACGAAGGTTTTGGAGAAGCGGATCTCAAGATGCTGGATAGCGACCTATGGTGGCCAAAGGCCGGCCGCCCATTCGACGGAGGCTGGTGGGATGACCAGCCCGGCCCGGCCACGGCAACAAATCTTTCGCCACAATCTGTTAGCAAAAAACCGCCATGTGACCCCTTTTTGAGTTTAATGCACCACAGCGCGATAGCCCGCCCGCGTGGGCTTTCATCCGTACAACCCGGTAACCAAAAGGTGTGCCAGCCATGATCCGAATGCGGGAGGTGACTGGACAGTAACAACAATGGCATGCACATACGGGTAATCCAGCTTGAAGGTGTCTGGCGGACCACACCAGAAGTTGGCGGGTCCCTAGAGCGAAAAAAAAGTATTCCCCGTTGTTGTCACCCCGTCTCCGAATTCGTTGCGCTGTCTGGGATAGCTTGCACGGAGGAGGCCCGTTCACGGTACGCTCGGCGAGACGAGACGTTAGATATTCGGAAAGCGTCGTAGACGGTCGAGGACATGAGCTGTCGAGGGAGATTGGAGAAACGAGGCTGGATGAAATATCATCTAATTGACCCCCGAGACCAAAAAAAGACGAGAGAGAAAAAGAAACAAAAAGGCTCGCAATGGCAGTCAAAGTTCGAACATCCAGACACGGAGCAGGATTGGCAGGACGCAGGCGCAAGACGGCGAGACAGGACCGGAGGAAGAGGCGCCGGCGACTAGCGATGCGAGGATACGAGGGCGGCCTGTGGTTGCAGCGATCGAGAGCGGAGGGCAATGGAGCCCAGGCTTGAGCCAGGCACGCCAGGCTCTGCGATAGGAAAAGCGGCCCTGGTCAGAACCAGGGTCGTGCAGCTTTTATTGGATCCCCACGCTGTCTACGCGCTAAGAACGTTCGGGGCCCACGGCAAACACCCATGTGGTTCGAAGTTGGCAATCAATCTTTCCTCTTCCGTCTTGAGTTGTTAACGCCCAAACTTTCAAAGGACTGTTGGCCAGCGCAACTTTGCGGCACGGACAGCCCAGAGGTGGGCAAAAAAAACCAATTGCCCACTTTTATTAGCGGCTCAACCGGACAGAAGGCCTTTTTGCGTATGTACCGAGCTCCGGGCCGGTTTTTGCTGTTTCCTCGAGCCACACGTCATCGATCCTCTTTTACCGGGGTTTTTTGTTTCCCCAAGGATGCAAGTTCCATGTTCCATCAAGCGGAGTTGCAGTCCAACCCGGATGCCCGTGGCTTAACTCAGCAACTCCCCCCCTCCCCCCCCCACCAGGCAGGAGTCGAGTGTGTTTCGCATACGCAGTGCAGTAACTTACCAAGCAACTGTGAAACACAGACTTGGCTCAATTGAAGCCAAAAGGCCAATTACTTCAGTTCTCCCTCCAAGTTCGCTTACTCAACTTCAACACCTTACAGTAACCCACTGGGCGACGGGCATAAGCTCAGCTCAAAGTGTACCGTTGCTGCTATATACAGCCTGATTTCTTTGATGCCCGCCAGGGGCACCGGAGCGCTGCCTCTTGTTTTTGTTTCTGTGCTGCAAAGCTGCGGATCCAGTAATCTCTGAGCAAGGCAAATCTGGCATCACGGCAAGTTGAGAAGCAAGATGCCTTGAACTAGGCTCCTAACTCATGTATATATACCTGGGTAATGCCGCACAGAGAGTGACGGGTATGAGTCGTTGTCTGCTTCAAATGCAAACAGCCAGATCAGTATTCAATCTCGAACCTCGGACCTTCAAAAGTCTAAACCGGCAAGTCCCGTAAGAGTGACACATTGTTATGTACTGGAGATGGGATGACAGAGGCTTGAAGCTACACTACAGTGGCAAATTCCGATCGAGGCTCGAGGTTGGGGAACCCGATCAGGGGGTTGTTTGGTTTCAGAAGGCGACCTGGGGCAACACGAAAGCAAGCCAGACTGTTCATTGCTGGCCAGCGGAACAAGAATCAGACGGGCAGTGAGCAGCACGTTGGTTGCCCCCGTCCCACCGTTGTACTGTACATACAGGCTGGGAGCCATTGGAGGGGCCAGGTCAAGTTGGAGTGATTCTGCCAGCGTCCCGGCGCCAGGGACAGGAACTTTGATACAGAGTATCCTCATGAGTATTCAGACACGCAGCTCGAGCATATGCGTGAAGTCTCTTCTTCCCTCTATCGTCTTTTAGAGTTGTTTTCGGCTCGCGAATCCGAACCTGAGACCACGGAGGAAGAACTTTTGTCGCGAGGGTCTGGTCTACTCAGCGTGAGCCATGGCAGTGCAACGGCTGTTGTTACCTCCCCCTCCGCAGCTATCATGCTTTGCCGCATGATATCAAGTGCCAACCCGGAGATCCAATATCTGGATACTTCCCAGGCAACAGGGGTATGCCCGCCTTTCTTTGGCCTCAATACCCCAGATTCATGTCCGATCCCTCGGCATTCTTTGAACATAGCTAGGACCCCTGCTCGAGCCCTGGCAGCACCTTGTGGCGAACAAACGCAAAGCAACCCTCATGGCTGGCGAGTAGCTTGGGTACCTATGAATCACATGCTCAAGAGGCTAGTTAGGGGAAGAGAAAGTATCATTCGCAACTCCCATGTTACCCCTGTTGCTTTCGGAAAGTCAATCTCGCCCATTGAACGCAGCTTAATAAACTGCATTTCACATTGTTTGCATGGATCGCCGGTTGACCTGAGCTGGCAATGATCAGCATGAGCATTGATGATGACCCCTACGGCAGCGGGGGTGACTGGGCTCGCGATGACAGCATCACAAATCTGCGTACGTCTTCCACGCGGACATCAAGTTTCCGCGTTATCAGCAGCCACTCGTTGATCTAGTCCAGACCCCTCTCGGGCTTCTCTCCGTTCTCCCTGAGAATGTTGCCGATATATGGGATGTCCCTGGCCAAGGGGCAGCCCCCTGACTCTGTTCAGGAGACTGTGCACCTGCCCAGGATGTTCTTTGCTTTGACCGTTGGGGACGAGGGCCGTGGAGAGGATTAGCTTGTTTAAAAGAATCGCAGGGATACCCGTTCTGCCATTGCTATCTGGTAAGTCACGACGTTGTGCCAGTCAACCACAAAGCGAGCTGACCGAGGAGAAAGAACGAATGCCCACCGGCAAGGTAGACTTGGTGGAGTATGCTCACCATAGCTCTATCGAGGCCGGCTCCCTGAGACATATCTCAGTTGGCGCCTAGTCAGAAAGAAGGGGAAAGGCGAGTGCCAGTGCCCATTCCATATGTTACCGGTATCTTCCAGGTTGTGTGGGAGATTATCTGATCTAGGCTTCTCGCCTGTTGGTTGCGTGTTGTCACACACGGACTTTGCCTTACTCGCGACGGCTGCGAATAATTCATCGCCACCTATAATATGTGAGTCAGGCTCCGCGGAAAGCACACTCAGGTGGGCAGTGTGCAGGGAAGAAGCCGGGCCTGTCCTGCCTGCGATGGTGAGCTTGACAGAGACCCAACGTCAGTGCTGTCAACGCCGGGTGTTTCCAAAGGGATATAAACCGGAAGGACCCAGCACCTTCTTTTGGCCTGTCTTGGTCTCAATCGTATAGCAATATTGGGTTATGTGGCCCCTGAGCATCCCGTCCCTCAAACTCCAAGGAAAGTCCCACAGCGAGCAACACCCCGTTTATCATGCGTTGCATCCTACCAATGGAACCAGACACGTCTTATCCTCGCCGGCAAGCCACTCAGGGAGAGCGGTTCGACTACTCGGTCGTATCCCTGAAAGACACAAACCTGTGCTCTCATAGCGGCGTAAACACCGTTGGCCAGTCTCAAGACAATCTTGTTCCTGTATGATCCCCAAAAGAAATCCCCCAAAGAATTAGCGCAGCTAACATTTTTGACAGCGCTCGCAGAGGGTAACGACTTGTGCCACCCCCCTCGATGATCTGGGGATTGCCCTTTCCGAGCCAGACCCCTTCCTGCCACAGCCACAGCCCAGATCGTGCCGGCTCTCTCGGTATCAAGCCAACAGCCTCACAGAATTCATCTCTGTCCTCGACGCCACGCCCAACCCCTTCGCAACCACCAGCCTCTTTGCAACCACCACCGCGTCGGCGTCCGTCCCCCCCACCGACCGTTACCCCGCGACACCTCGCTTCAGCCAGCCTACCTCCACCACCAGTGGCAACAGCAGCAGCAGCAACAACAGCCCAGGCTTCATCCCCATCATGCTCCAACACGGCACACACTCCCATACCAACACCCCTACCCATGACCATCTGACCCAGCATCCCAACACGGACTGGCCAAACCCAGCCCAGGGCCACAACAATGATAACAGCGACCCCCTTCGCACCCAACATACCAACGACACACACCCCATCACTACCCCAGACACCTCCAACGAGAGAAGCACCCACCACTCCCCCGCCCGCGAGGGGGCAGGCAGAGACACAAGCAGCATCGCGCAGCTCCGGCACCCCTCACCGGCCACACGACGACTCAACCGCAGCCGGACGCTGAGCACCGGCAGCCGACCTCCCATGTTCGTCCCCACGCTTGGCGGTACATGTACCGCAGCGACAAACAACACCGGAGCAGCCGACGGCGGCAGTAGTAGTAGTAGCAACAGCAGTAGTAGCAGCAGGCTTCCGAGTCAAGCAGGGGCCCGGGTACGCTCGCCGGTGCCGGGTTCGGTGTTCGATTTATGGTCAGACTCTGATGTTGGGTCCGAGTCGGGATCAGAGTCTGAGTCCGAGTCCGAATCCGAATCTGACTTGTCGAGTGTGTTGGGGTTGGATTCGTGACGATTCTCTGAGGATGGCTGGATATATGGTATGGGCGCGGGTGTTATTGGATCGGTCTGGTTCGCTCGATTATTTGCTTTGCTTGTAGTTTTTGTTTCATTTCCCTCCTTTCTCTCCCTCTCTATATATATCGAGGGGAAAAGGGGCTTCTATGTAGGTATTTAGCCAACATTGGAGCAGGAACGAGATTTGTATGTACCTGGGTGCTTGCTTGTCTTGGATAAAAAAACCAAACGAAAAAACCGCCCAAAAAAACAACAGCATGAATTTGTAAAATTCATATGCCAACCATGGCCAGATAAACAAATCAGAGCAGAGCAGTGCAATTCCATTCATCTAAGTGTAAATAACCAAGGAAATTTAGGACAGGTGTGTCGTCCTCTTGTGTGTGTGGATTTGTAGATGACTGCCTGAAGCAACATCGACCCTCCACAGTTAGTAATGATGACAAAGAAGATCGGGAAATTCATCCTCCGTTCCTAACAAGCCACCCAGATGCTTTTACCGCGCCCCGACAACCACCCGCTCCCTTCCGTTTCATTAGATACCCGCCGGTAGGAGGCAATACAACAGGAGACTGATAGGGTAGACGCCGACGCCCTCCATCATGATTAATCCTACACCCACTCTCTCGTCAACGCTCATATGGACGATAGGCTCAGAGCTCATCCACCTGAACGCTGGCCTCGTTCTTCTCGCTCGCCGGCTTGGCCGCCTTCTCCTCACGCTCCTTCTCGCCCTCAACGCTCTGCTTGGGCTCAGGGATCGGCTCGTCAGCAACCAGGTTCACCCGCTTCGCCGTCTCGCTGTTGGCACCTGAAACGGGATTACGTTAGCAAAAGACACCGCAACACGACTGACGCGCAGGGGTCAGGACATACCCTCAACATCCGGGTGAGGCGGCGCAACGCCGGCTGCGGCAGCCTGGTCCTGCTGTTGCGGCGGCTGCTCACCAGGGGGCAACAGAATCTCGTTGCCCTGAGCATCCACCACGCGGGTCCGTGTCTCGTAGCGCGTCTTGAACTCAACCTTGCCCTCGAGAGCCTTGACCTGCTCCTCATTCAGGAGGTTGCCGTCCTGGTCGCGATACTCGACGCGCTCCTCGGTGTGGACGAGCCGCTGGCCGGCCAACTTAGGTGCGCCCGAAACCGCCGGCTTTCCTTCCTCGGCCTGTTGCTGCTGAGCATCTACGATGGGGATCTGGCCTTGCTCTCCACCTGCCACTGGAGGCTGAGCAGGCGGTGCCTTCTTAGCATCGACAGATTGCTGAGGGGTCTGGGCAGCCGCTGCGGCTGAAGGCAGCGTGTTATACGCGTCATACTAAGCAGTCAACCAAGACGTTAGTAAAAGCCAAGATTTGTGAATGTCTCAAGCGCATGCATAACTGCATCTCTATCGGCATAATCGTGATATATGGCCCATCAAATTGGCACTTTTCCGACGCCGTGCCAGCACAATACAATGCCGGCCCTCACATCACCGCGCCCTCTGACGCAGTTTCCTCTCCGGAATCGTTTCAATAGGGAGACCACTTACGCTGTCCAAAAAGGTGTTGCAGTCCCAGTCCCAAGTGTTGAAAAGCTTAACACGTTTGCACTCCGCCTTGGTCCAGGTGTTTCCGTACGCAAGAGGAGAAAGGAGCGTGAAGGCAACCATGGACAGAACCAAGAAGCCGACAGCACCAGCCTTGCCAATGATGGGGTTCTCCCTCAGGCCGATACCGGAGATACGTGCCGTAGCAAAGTCATAGATCTGGCAGAAGGCCATGATGCCAAAGTAGAGAGCGGGGAAGTAGTGGTGAAGGAAGAGCTGCCGCTGCATGAGATAGAAGGGGAAGTAGTGGAGCGCCCAGCCAAGCACCGAGGTGCCGATCTCATAGTCGAATCGCTTGAAGACGGGGATCGAGTAGTCGTTGCAGCTGCGCTGCCACCGGAGAACAGCGATGCCCTTGAAGAGGACGTAGAGGACAATGGACGCAGTGGCGCTCCACCAGATGATGGGATTGCCGATCAGATAGATCTGACGGTGGTCCTTGCCCCAAAAGTTAATGCCGCGGCGGAGAATGGGCCACGAAGGCGGGCGAGAGTCCCAAGCGTGCGACTCGACGAGGCCAGCATTTGTCTTCCACATGACCTTCTGGAGCTCCCAGAACTTGCCAAAGAAACCCGGGTTGGCGTAGTTGACCGTCTCAGCATCCGCGCCCAGCTTAGGATGATCGTTCGACTCGATGTACCACAGGCTGTTGGGGAGAGTGCCGCCGCGTGCGCACGTCACTTCCTGCTGCTCCGACGCCCAGTCCGGAAGTTTGACCTTGTGGGAGAACAGCACGCAGCCAGTCATGACATGGACGAGCCTGAACTTGGTATCGATGGTGCGGAGACGTTGCTGGGCGACGCCCGACTTTGACTTCGACTTGACGATTTCGACGCGGAAGAAGTCGTTGGCATCTCCATCGAAGCCCTCGTAGCCGTAGGCCGAGACTTCGTTCTGCCAGTCGGCTTCGGTGACGGGCGGGCGCACGTCGTGAGAGTGAAGGCGGCGGTGAGTGGGAAGATGGTAGAGACGGAGGACGGCACCATTTTCGATGTACGGGATGTCAGGGATGTTGTACCAAGCGTTGGTGCCGTTGATGGGCTGACCGTTGATATCGAGCGGCTGGGTCTGATTCTCGAGGAGCCAAAGGTTGTTGTCATCCTTGTGGGGATAAAGAGTGATCTGCTGCTGCTTGGATCCCGTGGGATACATCAAGGGGTGGGAATGGAGATAGCCGCCCTGTGTGTTGACGTGTCTGATAGTGACCCGGCTGCCCATGAGGACATCAGCGGGAACGTTCTGCATGCCCTTGGAGTTCAGAGTCGACTGGAATTCGGAACTCATGAACCCGTCGCCGTCGCCAGGGTTTCTAAGGCAGAGGAAGTGGATCCCGAACATGGCCATGTAGAAGCCTAGGGGAATGATAATCAGGCAGAAGATGCGGGCCATAAAGTGCTTGGAGAAGATACGCTACGCAAACATTAGCTACGACTTGCGTGATACGAAGGGGGGCTGGGAGGCGTACGATCGAGACGTTCTTGTAATCACCAAGCATAACCCAGAGTTGGACCAGAGTCAAGGCACCAACCCAAGCGATGGTGAACAGGCCAACCCACTTGATGCTGACAGTCATGCCCAAACCGAGACCGGTCATGACGAGCCAGAACCACCAGCTCAAGCCAAAGGCCCGAGAGGGCCCAAGCTCCTGCTGGTTGGAGAAGGACGTGAAGGCAAAGGCGGTAAATGCGGTCGCAATCATCAGGGGAGAATCAAGAAGAATCAGGCGTGCTTGGGTAAGAAGCCCGTTCTCTGCAGGGTAGGTTAGCTTGAGTCCCAAATTGGCACCCAGGCGCAGCAGCACTGACCGAAAATGATGAGGCCGGCACCCATGGCGGCAGTGAAAGTACGGCAACCGGCAGCCTTGAGGGTCAGGAACATGGTTGGGGCGAGAAGAATGCCACAGATGGCCGGGAACATGCGCATAGCCACATAGGGAACGCCGGGTTCGAGGTAGTCCTTGCCAATGTCCTTAAAATCGAAATTTCCGTCGAATCCGGCGAGCCAGCCGAAGAGCGTGATCATCAGCTTCGCGAGCGGGGGGTGTACGTCCATGAAGAACCGGCCCTTGATGTACTTGGTCGCAAAACCGCCGAAGCTGTTGCAATGGTCTGGTCAGTTTCGGTGTCACAAGCAAAGGGCAGTTATCGTGAGCACATACTGGACCTCGTCGAAGACGACGCTGCTAGGCTGGTAGATGCGGAACAAACGCACAGCAGCAGACAACACGGTGATGGCAAGGACGAGCTGAAAGTCGGAGCCGGGCAGCAGGAAGACGTCGTTGTCGTCGACACCCTCCGACGAGTAATCATCCTTGCGCTTTATCGCGTTCGACTTGGGTTTTTGGCTCAAGTCCGAGGCTGGCGGGGGAGATGCCCGCACGGCCGGCGGCTTGGAGCTCGCCGATCGAGCCATGATGGGCGGTTCGCGGCAAAAGTGTTAAAACAATTGACACCTCGACCTTGATGTGGAATTTTCGGTTTCGAGATGCCCGGTAGAGCGCGTGGGTCGGAACGGCGTGGCAGTTGCAGCCGCAAACACGCCGATCATAAAACGGGTGGGATTAACGAAAGTCGAGAAAGGTCAAGCTTCAATTACAAGGTTATCATTTAGTTTTTGCAAAAGAAAAAGGGTAAAGGGTCCAATCGACAGCCACCGAAGAAGAACAATGGGTGTCGAAGAAAAGGGGGACGAGGAGACTCGCCAGTTGTGTAGGTCCCGGTTTCGACCTCGAGGGATAGCTGGGCTGGAAAGGGGGTTGCAGTTGAAGCCGCGCTGACAAGCAGGCATTCATCAGAATAAATTGATCGAGCTGAAGTGGCCTTAACCCCTGTATTGCTATAAACGGCCGTAGCTGGCGGGCCGTAGCTGGGCCACGCGTCGATTGGTTGTGCTACGCCTGGCACGGGCCACCAATCGATCCAGCAGGCTGGGGTAAGCCCACTGATACGAACGTTGTCCTGGCACGTGCAATCGGTAACTTTCATCATTTCTGGAAAACTGGCGCAGATAGATACCTAGGAACGGCAAGGGATTACGGAACTCAGATTACTCTGGCAAGAGGTCCAGATATTGGATTGAATAACTATTTGTAATTTGTTTGATTGGGGAAGTGGTCTTCACACTTTGTCAAGTCTCGTAAGGAGACTGCAAGACCCAAGAAAGAGACCTGCGTGCTCGCAATTAAATTACCAGACAACGTTACGCGGTACGATCAGCAGGGGTCCCTTGTTGCACAAACCCAAACGGGCCAGCCCCAAATCGGCAAGGACTTCGACATTGGCATTGGCAAGGTTCTGACGGAAGCTGCAACAATCCGCAAGTTAGCAACCACATAGTACAAGATCGAACAACCAAAGTCCAACCCAACGATCATTCCAAACAACTACACCCGCTCGCCATGGCTGTTGCGACGACGAACGGCGATGCGGTCGCGGAAGCTGCGGCTGCCCTCGAAAACCTCAAGCCGCCGCCCGGTGTCATCATCCCGCCGCCGGGCGAGATTCGCGAAGCCATTGAGAAAACGGCCGGCTATGTTATGCGCGGCGGTGCCGGTCTCGAACAGCGAATCCGCGATAACCACGGAAAGAACCCGAAATTCAACTTTTTGATGACAAGCTCCGACCCATACAACGCGTATTACGAATGGCGCAAGCAAGAGATCAAGTCTGGGAGGGGCACCGCGCTCGCGGCTGGTCGTGTGGGTGAGGCAGCTGCCGCGCCCGCTCAGGAGAAACCGGCGGGCCCGCCAAAGCCGCCCGACTTCCAGTTCTCAGCCCGTATGCCTCGAATGAGCCAGAAAGACTTGGAGATTGTGCGACTAACTGCCTTGTTCGTCGCAAAGAATGGGCGCCCCTTCATGACACAGCTTGCCCAGCGTGAGGCAAGCAACCCCCAGTTTCAGTTCCTGATACCCAACCACACGTTTCACAACTTCTTCCAGAGCATGGTCGATCAGTACTCGATCCTTCTGCGGGAGAGCGGGGTAAATGGCGAGGGAAGCAAGGCGCAACAGGAGCGCGTCGACCAGCTCCGGCAAAACGCCGCCGACAAGTTCAAGGTTCTGGCGCGCGCAAAGCAGAGAGCGGCATACGCCAAGTGGCAGGAGGCGGAGAAGGCAAAGCAGGAAGAGGAGGAAGAGAAGAAGAAGATCGAGTTTGCGCAGATTGACTGGAATGACTTCGTCGTGGTCGAGACCATCGTCTTTACCGAGGCCGACGACCAGGCGAACCTTCCGCCTCCAACAACGCTCAATGACCTCCAATACGCTTCACTGGAAGAGAGAAACAAGGCGTCGGTCAGCTCTACGCTCCGCATCGAAGAGGCGTTCCCGTTCGAAGACACCAGCTATAATGCCTACCCTCCGCAAACATACGGCGCACAAGCACCGGCCGTGCAACCCCCTCCGTCGGTACCGGCGCAGCCGGCTGCCGGTACATCTCCACCACAGTACGGTGCCTCTGTGCTTCTAGCCTCTCGCACCAGAGCGGCTGAGGAAGAGGCGGAGGCGCAGAAGGCACAGGAGCGGGAACAAGAACGCCTCCGCATGCAACAGGCGCATGCCGAGGCTCGGGGTGGCGCGGCGCCGATGAAGATCAAGGAGAACTATGTCCCGCGCGCGGCGCAACGGGCGGCCAGCAAGTTCGGCACGCAGACAGCCATGTGCCCGAACTGCAAACAACAAATCCCGCTCAATGAAATGGACGAGCATATGCGAAGTGAGTTTTTCCCTGCATAGCTGTGACAGGCCGGATGCCCGTGCTAATATCATTGCAGTTGAACTGCTCGATCCTCGGTGGAAGGAACAGAAGGCCAAGGCCGATGCTAGGTTTGCCACGACCAACCTGTCCACAGCAGACGTGGCCAACAACCTCAAGCGCCTGGCTAGTCAAAGAAGCGATGTGTTTGACACGACGACGGGCCAGCCCATCTCGGAGGAGGAGTTGGCCCGGAGGAAGAAGGTTGCGCTCCATGCGTTCGACGGCAATCCCGACGGAAAGAGCCAGGCGCACATCAACCAACTGCAAACCTTCAACCTCGACGAGCAGATTCGGGCGATCCACCAGAGGTTTGCTGACAAAAAGTGAGACATCGAGGCCCTCGGCGCAACAACAACAACAGGCCTTGGAGGAGCACATCTGAAAGACGGCGTTGGGATTTTGGAGCACACATGAGATTGTTTCGGGCCGAAGGTGAGAATGTTGTCTTTGGGACTGTCTTGCGAGGCTCATACCAACCGGCTTCACAGCAACGCACGCAGACGCTTGCGCAAAGGCATGGGGGTTTTCGGCGGACACAGAACGGAAATTGGTATGTATGTTTGTACGGCAGTGGCATGGGAATACAATACAGATGTTCTTGATAGGTTTACATGAGCAATGCCAACTCGTCGAGTGGTCCTGCAGTATTCATAACTCAGACGCCCTAGTCCCATACAAATTACATAGTGCTTGCAAGAGGGATGCGTTCGATGACAGCTGCCCAGGCCGATGTGGTCATAGCCTCCTGCAGATCCGCAGGAAGAATTACCCCACCTTGCCATCATTCGGTAACTCAAAAGAGAGCTTGGCTTGGCTTCGTCCACCACTCTACGGATTAGCTACAGTAGTCCCCGCTGCTCAACAACCGACCGTGGTTTCCAGAGCATCCCTGCCTACTGGTAATCCCACCGAGAATAGCGCACCACGCGCAGCGCATAGGCGCACCGAGAAGAAACCCCTCCAGAACGCGGGAAACCGACAAGGGTGCGCATCTTCACCCCGCGGCAAAGAGCATCCATCATACATACATACAAACACCCAGAATGACATCGCACGCCGACGACACAAACCCGGCCGCGGCCGGCGACGCGGCCGCCGAAGTCTCCAAGCCGCAGCTGTCGCCCACATCCCCGACCTCGCCGACCTCATCCGTATCCGCCGCCGAGGCCGCCGCCGCCCGCCTCCACCGACCGATCCTGCAGTCGCTGCCAGACACGCGACAGCAGTCGTTTGACGAGATCTACGGGCCGCCCGAGAACTTTTTGGAGATTGAGGTGTGTGACACAACTCATCACACCACATCACCTCATCACATCACCACCCCACAAAAGCCAACTCAACTCACGCTGACCCTCCTCCCTCTCCCCCCCCTTTTTCCCCCGCGAACAGGTCCGCAACCCCCGAACGCACGGCATCGGCCGGCACATGTACACCGACTACGAGATCGTCTGCCGCACCAACATCCCCGCCTTCAAGCTGCGGCAGTCGACGGTGCGGCGGCGGTACTCGGACTTTGAGTACTTCCGCGACATCCTCGAGCGCGAGAGCGCCCGCGTCACCATCCCCCCGCTGCCCGGCAAGGTGTTCACCAACCGGTTCAGTGACGACGTCATCGAGGGGCGGCGGGCCGGGCTGGAGAAGTTCCTCAAGATCGTGGTGGGGCATCCGCTTTTGCAGACTGGGAGTAAGGTGTTGGCGGGGTTTGTGCAGGGTGAGTTTTTTTTTTTGTTTTTTTTTCTTTTTTTTGTCTGACGCCATGGGGAATGGGGATGGGAATGGAAATGGAAATGGGGATCAGACGGGTGGTGGATTGCACCTGAGGGAAGGGAGAAGAAAGAAGAAAAAGAAGAAGTTGTTGGCTGACACCAGTGCAGATCCTAACTGGGACCGCAACGCCTGGTGACGCCGCCCTCTTCGACAAGAAGGCGGCCCTCCGCCCCCGACAGATTCTGGCTCTGGCTCGCTAGCCGCTCTTTCCAGATGGAGATTCTTGATTACCGGAGGTGGAGATCGAGAAGACAAAGTGAGGAGGGGGGACGGCAGACACGAGTCAACGGGGCGGCCGCCACAACCGCCGCGGCGGATCCCGAGAAAGCTGAGGAAACGGCCGCCTCGGGGCTGGTTTGAGGCGCACAAGTTTGGGAATGGCGATGATGATGATGATGATGGCTTGGACGACTAGTGGTAATGTGCGGCAGTCTCTACTTCCCGATGTTGTGGACAGAATGCGTTTGCCTATTGGAAGCGGATGGGGTGGAGGGGGCGCTTTGGAACTGGCCGGTTAGGAGGACTCTTGCTCCACACGTTTTGAAGGGAGAGCGAAGGTGCAAGGATGGCGGTGTATTTGCTGTGTGTTTAACGCATTCGGTGGGATGAAGGTTTTCCGTTTTCCTACCTTCCTGCTGTTGTTGGCCCTTGAGTTATCCTTTGGCTTAGCATGAGATATCCGATTTTTATCGTCTCATTGATGGCAAGGGCAAGGTTTACGTTGCATTGTTGCGTTGCTGCCTGGGACTGACCGACTTGAGCGTCGAGAGGTTATGGGACGGGGATTGTATTGGTTTCAGTTGATGGACTCGTCATTCATTGTTTCGGGAGAGGAGATCCATCCATCCATCCATCCATCCATCCATCCATCCATCCAAACAACCATCTGTCCACCCCTACAGCGTTACTCCCCTCTCCATCCTCATCGTGATATGCACATCATCACCCCCTTCCCCTTCATATATATACGTGTACATGTACAGCGTTGCTTTCCCACATCAAAAATACACTGCAGGCCCCTCTTTGAGGGCTGCCAAATCGTACATGATTCCCAAAAATGGGACCCCTCTTCGTACTCCCACCCCTTTGAACGCCAATGCCGCCCCCTTTCAATGCAAACAGAAGACAAAAATATACAGTATGCCAGATGTCGCCCCAAACCAACCGGATCCGTTCTATGGTTCCCCTTTGTCTATAGGTGATCTCGTAGATGGTACAGAACAGGCGGATATCTGTCGTCGACAACCAACAAGAGGTGCTGAGGTGGCGATGAAGTGTATTTTTTATCGGTAGCCTTCGTAATAGAGGGAATGGAGAACTTCTGGCCCTCTCTACATGGCGATGCTCAGACAGACATGCTTGCCCAAGCCAGATTCTAGATAGATTAGTAGTAGGTTGTGTTACAAGGTGATGTACAGTGGTTCGGGTTTGTGTCGCAGTCGCAGAAGCGGTTCTAAGCCGGGGTGTTCAGGAGTCGGAGGATGCCCTCGTACATGCCGAACATGATGGCCGCGCTGGGGACTGTGCGGAGCAGATGGGGCGTCATGCCACCGTAGAGGCCGAGCATGCCCTCCTCTTTGAAGACCAGCTTGAAGCATTGGGCGAGACCGGTGTATTTCGGTCGGCCGTCGGACATTGGCGCTTGGCGCAGACGGGTGCGGGCGACCTGGAATAGTTGGGTCAGAATTTTCACTTGCAGAGACAAAAGAGTCAGCGGCGGTCAAGCATACCTCATGGGGGTAGGTGATGACGGCCGCAATCAGCTTCGCGAAGCCTGCGGCGCCCACCTTGCCTGTCCAATCGACCGTGTAGTCCCACCAGTTCTTCGGTCTGCCACTGAGAACAATGCGCTCCTCTCTCGTAGCCAATGACCGCTTGATCTGCTCGTACAGCATCCAGTGCATAGTCGACTCGGCCACGCCTAGGTAGCTCGCGCTCATGCCCTTGTAGAGCCCGCGGATCCCCTCGTTGCGCAGCACCTGCCGGATGCAGTCCAAGCTGTTCTTGTACTTGCGCTGGGCGGCGCCTCCACTCTCCACAGCCATGTTTTTATCGAGCTGTAGGCGGGTCTTGACCATCCAAATCGGATTTGTCGCTGTGCTGGTGACGACACCAGCAAGGGCGGCGGCGCTGAGATGCACCCAGGCGGAGTCCCTGCCGTTGTTGAGGTGCTCGCCGATGATGCGCTTGCCGTTGCCATAGGTGTAGAAGTTGATGGAGCGGGCGGGGATGACGCCAATCAAGTTAGGCCCGAGACCTTTGAAGAGAGCGCGAGGCCCTTCCTGGCGATACACGGAGCCAAGGATGGATACGGTCTCGTTGAAGTGAAACACGGCTGTTCGGAGGGGGTTCATCGGCGCAGCGATCGACGCTCGTGAAGCTTTGATCTGGGCTTGGTAGAAATCGGACTGTAGCCTCGTCTTGAGAACGTCCAATGGTGCGGTCAGAGTCGCAGCCGTCATGCCGCCAATCCTTGAAAGCGAAAAGGCAGTGTCAGTATGCCGGTGATTTCTCCCCGTCCCCTTTTCTTTCCCAGCCGGGCTTATGGGCTTACCCTCCTGCTACCATATGCGCCCATGATTTCGCAAGAGGCGTCGCCTTACTGCGGTTGACTATCGGAACCCCTTGCCGCGACTCGGGATTTACGTCGCCAGTCTCGCGTGATTGTGTGAGCGGGGCATCGCCGTGCGACGTGCTCTTTTCGCGGCCGCCAGGCATCGACCTGGCAGCAGAGGCGGAAGCCATGGCTGCGGCTCGATTTTGGGCGAAAGCTTCGAGTTGGATCGGTCGGAATTATAAGTTTCGGTGATTCAAAGAAAGTAAAAAGAAAGATCCCTATTACAGATCTTCGGGTCAAATGCGTTGTGTCGCCGGTTAAAATTGGGAAGTGAAGGCCGTGATGGGAGAGAATCGGTTACAAAACCCGGGACAAGAATAATCGGGCTCGGGAATCGCGATAACGAGCCCGCTACGTGAACTTTTTTTGCTTGAGAGCCCAGACGCGTCCGTGAGCTTGCATCGGCTATTCTCCGGAAGCAGCAGACGTCATCGTGCTCACATCAGCTAATCCAAGTTCTCCTGCGCACGGACCTCATGTGCCCCTTTTCAGCCAAACAACAACCTCCCCAATCCCCATGCTCTCGATAACACTACTGACAGCGGCGAGATGCAGCAGCAACAGGGTTTTTATAATTAGGGCTTGGCTGGTCCTCATGTGTGATGGGAGCTTAAGTCCAGTATTGGTGCTGCTTACAGGATCCTAAAACATGGCATGGTGTCACATTGTTTACCAAGGAAAAGGGGCAGAAAGGGATAGAAAGGGGCAAAAGAGCTGAGTGAACATTGGGCGGCTTTCGCCCAGTGTTGATGGACAATCAGCTTTTCAAAATATAATCTCCAGCCATGCTAAGCAAGACATGCACACTTGTCACCACCCTTTGCCAAAGGGAAATTCTGTAAATTCAACCTGTATTGATAATGTTGCGAGACTATGAGTATTAAGGAAATGTCGAGGCCCAGAAACGATTTACCAATCTGAAAGCCGCCAAGTATGTACATGGCGGGTCAGGGTCATTTGACTCGTTTTTTGTGATGTGAGCCTCCTTCTCGCCATATCCTCCAATTTACCGGCCATGGAAACCCTGCCATTTCGCGATGAGATGTCTTCGTCTTTTTTTCTTTCAACTTTTCATGTTTTTTTTTTTTTTTTTTGGTTTTTTTTTTTTTTTTTTTTTGGGGGGGGGGGGGGGGTTTGGGGGGGGGGGGGGGTTGTGATTTGTTGTTTTGTTGTTATGTTTTTTGGTTTTTTTCTGCTCTGGCAAATGCAACGGCTGTCTGCATGCTGGGCCGTTGCAGACCATATCAGGTTGCCATCCGACAGCTGATATCGATACAGCCATCTGGCGATTACCTGTGCCCTCGGTCTTCGGGAAACGAGGTATCGAGAGGACGACAAGACCTGGGTAGTCCTGTGCTGTGTTGTGATGAAAAGCAGAACTTAAGGGACCTAGGAAAGAACAAATGAAAAAGAAATTCTTCCACTCCACGCTTGTGGGTGGTTCTCGAGACACCTTGGTCCTATCTTTCTAGAGATGAACGAAGCTGATGACTTCAGGTCGCGTCCGGTCCAGATGCCGAGAAATTTCGGGGTTGAGATCGCGGCCGCTCGAGGACTTTGGAAAAAAAAAAGAAGAAGAAAGAGCTCTGCAGCGTCCGGCCATACGGACACATTCAATGCTTCTTCTCCAGTTTCTCAATTCAGACCCTGTTCCTCTAGAGGAGGGGCAGGAGGGAACGCCCGGCAGAAGGCCCGTTCAATGACAGCCAGTTCGCGCCGTGCCACCTCATGCAAGGTAAGGTTCTCCAACTCCTTGCCAGTCGGCAAGCCAATCTCATACCAGATGTAGCCGAGGTAGAGAGACGTGTAGCAGCTGGTGCGCTGAATCTCGTTCCGCTCGAGAATGTGCTTGCGGTGGATGTACCGAGTCGTCTCCTCGCGAATGATGGCAATGTACCACTCGAGCACGTCGAGAGGAACACCAGGCTTGGGGCAGATCCCATGCAGGTGCACCCACTGCTCGGCGAATCGGGGTTGATTAAACATGCGAGCGCGGTCTTGGTCCAACTCAGCGAGCACGGCGATGTTGTCCTTCTGCACGACCGAGAAGCCGGGGCACAGCATGGCTGCGGTGACCAGGCGCTTCATGAGCTGCTGGTTGATGGTCGTCTCTTGGTTGCGGTTGTTGCGCTGCAATGCCTGCTTGAGAAGTGTAACGAGCTTCGTGGTAGCGTGGTAGATGGCATGGCGCTGGCGAAGCGTGATGCGGTCTGCCATGTACCAGGGCAGCTTTTTAATCGTGGAGATCATACACTCGTAAGGGCGTTGAGGGCACTCCTTGGAATAAGGGGACTGTGACAATGTATAAAGTCAGCACCTTGGATTTTGTTTCAAGCGGGAAATTTTGAAGGAGTTGTACTCACGCGCTGGGGAATTTCGACGTGCTTGACCAGCATGGTCATCTCTTCCTCAGTCACAAAGCCCTTGAATGTCTTCCACGGCTGGCCGTCAATCGGCGCCTGAATGATAGGCTTGCCGTTGTCCCACCAAACCCCAGAAGCGAGAGGGAACAGATCCTTCATGAGTGCAGCCTGGCTTGACAGCAACACCTCAACAGGGCGCTCGCCCAGACGGCAGGGGCGTCCCCTGTTCAGGCTCTCACGGTGCCGATCGACTGCCCGCACGGCATCCTGAGTCGTCATGAACTCGACATAGCAGTCTTGAGTCTTGGAGGAAACGCGCTCCATGATGATGTGCACAGGCTCCTGGTTGTCATTCAGAATCTTGGAGTTCCGACCGAGGAACGCAATGATCTCGGCGCGCGTGGTGCCAAAGGGGATCTGAGAACAAAGTCGGTCAGCTAGAGCCATCCGCACCGCTAACGAGGAAGAGAAATGCACATACATTCTTGAGCTTGACAATCCCATGGCCGACTGGTGCGGCCTGAAGGGTACTCTCCATGAAGGGAAAGTTCATGGGATCCAGAGCAACATCCTGAGTCGGCAAGCCCATGGGGCCGTCGGTGATCTCGTTGAGCTTGGCCGAGCGCATGGCGCGGATCTCGGGAGGAACTGGGCCATAGGCCAATTCCCGAGAGGTCGGAGCCAACTGGTTCTCCTCAGGAACCGAAGGGAGCACAAGGGCCTGGGAGAAGATGCTGGCGTTCTTGGGAGGCGGGGAAAGGAAGGGGTCGGATTCCGAACCCATAAACTGGGACTCTTCATGCTTGTTGCCAGAACCCATGCGGCTCAAGTTGAAAGCCGGAGGCGACATAAACATCGGTCCAGCGCCGAGTCGGGGTGCGAAGTTGCGAGGCTCAGTTTGATTGTACTGGCCATAAATGGAGGCAGAGTGGGGAGTGACCGTTGAGTTTTGGCCCTCCGTCTTCGGCATGTGAGATGGAGTTATGTCTGACTCCCTGGAAGGGAGATTGGCCCCCGCCGCCGTTCCCTGAGCGGCGCGGTATCCAGTGGTCTGAGGGGTGCTGTATGCGGCGCCAGCAGGACGGTATGCTCCAGGCGTGGTGGTGGCCCAAGGATATCCGGTAGGGTTAACCAACTGGGGGTATTGCATTGCGGTTCTATGGGCAGCTGGGCTGTTCAGAGTTGCTGCGGTATCAAAGCCCGTGGTGTAGCCGAGCTGGTCGGAGATGGGCTCTGAATAGATGTTTGACTGTGCGTTGTCAGTTCCGATTCATTTTGTTTTAAGACTATATTCCGTGATGCCCGTTACCATATTGCCAACCTGGCTCGGAGCTGTGGCCGCAGTAGAGCTCTCGGCTTGGTCAACCGACTGGTTCTTCTCACTGACGTCAGGCCAGTTGCTCTTCGGGTTCAGCTAGGTTGAGACTATCAGCAATGTGCTATTGAGGGATCACAACCATGGCGCGGTAGGGCGCCGGAGCTGGCCCATACCCAAGTATTGACGGCACCATTCAGCGCAGCGCCACCGCTGACATTCTTGGTGTACTCAGAGTAACGACCGGTACCGATGGGCGCAATCGTGTTGCGGCGACCCGAGGTGGTCGGCCTGGTGAAAGAAGCCGTGGCCATATTGGGGCGAGGGTCTGTCGCGCAAGCATGGCCAGAGGAAGTGCTACTACGAGTAGCCATCGGAGTCGAAACCGAGCCGCTGGTATGACTGTCGTCTTCGAAGTCACGAAGCATGACGCCGCCGCCGGTATTGTTGTCGTCGTCGGGATCGTCGTGGTCATCAGCATCGACAAAAGTCGCAAAGTGATTTTTGGGGTACTCGGCCGACCGATTGTTTCGCATGGCCGACGAAACTTCGGCGACCGACTTGTTATGGTCAGTCGCGGTCACCATTGTCGATGGCGGAGTCTGCGAATGCAATGGAGAATAGTAGCCTAGAGAACCGAATGTTAGTCAAAATCAAGTTGGCAAGATCAAGCAAAGATGGCAGGAAAAGCAAGGAAATCGGAAGCCCAACGTGTGTTGAACGTGTGTTTGTTCCACATCGTGACGATTCGGCGATGTCACCGGCCCGCCGCAATGAGAATAAAAATAAAAATACTGCGTAGTGGGTATTTCAACCGGTGATGAACGAGAAGTGAGAGGAAGAGCTGCGGTCGAGCCCGTGAGCGATGAAGCGGTTGTGTAAAGGGCTCACGCACTCGGTTTAAAAAGAATGTTGGAAGGAAAGAGGAAGAGGAAAGGGAAGGGGAAATGGTGGAGAGGTACTTGCGTCAATAAATACCCAGAATCAAAGCTTGTGACTGCTGGGCTAAACAGAAATAGAGACGGAGTATGTGATGGAAAGGGAAGGCGGCTAACATGTGTGGTGGTTGCGCAAAGAACGGACGAAGTAGTTTGTGATGGAGGCAACGAAGAGGAAGGAGAGTGGTTAAGCTGCGCGCGGTTGTCTGATGTATGGAAGGTGAGGATTCCATGAGCGAGGAGAGGAAGGGAGACAGAGTCGAGGTCTGCGAATATGCAGTCATACATACCTGAAGCGAGGAATGGCCGTGATGGTTGGTCTGGTAAAGGGAGAAGGGGGTTTGCCGCAGATGAAGCCAGAAGGGCCTCAAGCCACTCGAGTGTTATGCAAGGGTAGAAGAAATGGAACCAGAGATGAGTTCGGTAGAAGTGGAGGATGTTGGAGAATTTGTAAAGAAGAAGTGGTGAGAACGTGCTGGAGCGTTTACATTGCAGGACGGCCAATCGGTGGCCGTGAGCGATATGAAGGCTCAGTGACGATGCCGAAACTTCAAGAAAGGCCGCGGAAGTAGTTCGAGTTCATGTGGGGAGGAGAGGAAAAAGGCAAGTTGGTCATGAGTGTGCCTTAGAACTCGAGAGGCCTTGCAGCACAATCTTATTGTTGTGTTATATGAGTAGAATAGGGAGAAATATCCATAATAGAAAACAAACGCGGGTGCTCAGTCGAGTATTATTGATGGAAATACACGGTCAAGTCTGGTTTATTCTCGAGCAAACTTCGGATGGTTCTCCGGGCGAATACAATACAAGATCAGTGACCTTCACAATAACCTACCCGAAGGCGACGGAGGAGTGTGAGCCGTCGAGATGCGCAGAGAGGAGGGGCCTTGCGCTCAAAGTGAATCGCAAATATTGAAGAGAACCGTGGTTGGTATTGTGAATGGCGTCTGAATAAACTGAAACATTACACAGAATGCCCAGGCCTACCGCTTCGTATTGCAATGTTGCAGGGCCGGGAAGCAGCTACAGTATATCTCTGGAAACAGAGTGTGCAAGCTTGAAGGTCTTTTGACTGACCAAATGAATGGCAACCCGGTCCCACAAACTCAAACCATGAATTCGTTGGATGGACGACTGGTAGAATAATACTTTCAAAGAAGTACGTCTGTGAGAGTAATCCTTTCATGGGAAAGTTGGGCAGAGATATAAGGGCAGCAAGGCAGACGGCGACCCCGTGCTTAGTTAAAGCAGTTAGCTGCGAAGAAATACTTGCAGCTGTTGTGAAGACAATACAGCACTTGGCGTCAGCAGCCCCCGGAAATTTTCAAAAATGGGCGCCTCGATGGAGTGAAGGAGCGGAGAAGGGCCATGGCCAGGCTGGAGGCATCTGTATGAACGGGCCGCTTCAAGTGTCATGGGAAGTAGAAAGCTGTGGCAATTCGCGAAGGACCCGGGATGCACAGCGGAGCCGGCGTTGGAGGCTGGTTCATGAGAGCCCAACCGACTATATAGCCAGATGGGTAAGTGTCCGTCAACATAACGGTCACTATCTCGGGCTATGCACAAGGATAGAGATGCTGAAATGTGTCTAGTTTTGGCCGTAAGTGCTTCTGGGAATGGGCGAAGTGGCGACATATTCCCAAGCATATTGGCGTAGGCGTCGAACGCCAACGGTCTCCAACACCTTTTAAAACTCCGCCTGCAAGTAGGTTCACCCAAACGTTGAGCGCAATACTTTTGGTGCTTCAGAACGCCTGTTGAATCTTGCAAAGCATGCTTTCCCGAAGCTGAATGTATTGAACATGTTCTCATGGCTGTCATAGACTTGCTCCCTCAATCGAACTGGGATAGGTCAGACGGGGACGACAGAAGAGTTGGCGACAAGGGATATGGCTTACTGGTGTCAAGAACGATTCTGCTACAAACCGCGCCCGCGCGTTCAACTGTTGCCGCGATGTTAGCCGGTGTCACAAGCAAGGAGAACGCGAGGCCATCACCTACGAATAGCTTCATCTCCGAAATCTCCTTGTCCACCTCCTCCATAAACTGAATGATAAAGTCAACCAGCTTGTGTTTCAGCATCTCCTCGGTGTGGAAGTTCGTAATGAGGAACGAAATATCGTATCCCTGGAATCAGTCATGTCAGCGTCTGCAAGGAGGGGGGGGGGGGGGGGGGTTCTCTCCGCCGGCGGAGCAGAAGGTGACAGGGACGGCCGAACCTTGATGGGCTTCCTGCGGAGAATAAAAAAGGACTCGGCACGCTGCGTAAGGAAGCGTGTAAATTTGTGGACGAGAATATGCTCGATCTCGTCGGCCTGCTTGATCTTGATGCTGATTCGTATGCTGTTGATGCTGGGCTCGATGAGGACACGCTCGTTCTCGTTGCGGGCAATGGTTAGTGGCGTCAGCAGCACCTCCGGGGATGTCCGCGCCTCAACCTCGGGGACATTGTGGCGTTCTGCGGTTTGTGATGCGAAGTTCGAGAGACAGAGCGCGGCCGTCAAGCTGCTGCGGACAGCCTGGAGGTATGGCCGGAGGGATTGCGACTGCGGGGAGGACACAAGATGTCAGCTTGACTGTGTGGCTCTATCGGATGACCCTGAGCTAGAGCCGTGTTGACCCAGTCTCACCATTGTTTTCTATGCTGAAAGGTGCGCCCCCGAATGCAACAATGGCCCCAAACTTTAGCTGTCGAGGTTGCTGTTGCTGATGTCGAAGTAGTTCGGGGGAAACTCCTTGGCAGTCAGCCCGGCGGCGGGCAGCAGCGGGAGAGGCGGGGCACCAGGGGTGCCCAAGTTACGTAATCCTACCTGGCAGCGCTGCTCGGTGACGCGCGCCTATTGATTGCCTGTTCCTGTTGGTTGCCCCGCGCCATTCTTTCCTCTTCCACAACGCCCGCCACTGCAAAGTCAACGCAGCGCAAGCTCAACTTCGGCGAATCTGACATCGAGTATAGGACCTTTGAGACGAGGCCTACTCTTCTTTCCTTCCTTTCTTCTTCCTTTTTTTCTTTCTCTTCTTATTCGTGTCCTTCCCTTCATCTCGGCGCCTTAGGTCTTAGAGTTCACGATGGCATCTGTCAACGGTAAGCACGCTGGCTTCGGTCCCTTCATGATCGTGATACTAATCTGTTTGTTGTTTCAGTGGTGATCAAGCACCAGGGCAAAAAGTACGATGTTGAGGTCGACACTTCTTCGACCGGCGAGGTCCTCAAGTACCAACTCTTCAGTCTCACCGGTGTCGAGCCCGACCGACAGAAGATCCTAGTCAAAGGCGGCCAACTCAAGGATGACGCCGACATGAGCAAGCTGGGGCTGAAGTCTGGCCAGGTCATCATGATGATGGGGACACCGGGGGAGGGCGGAGGTGCGATTGTGCGGCCGACTGAGAAGGTCAAGTTCCTCGAGGACATGACTGAAGCCGAAGCCGCTCAGCAAGTGGGCGCCACTCCGGCGGGTTTGGTAAACCTCGGCAACACCTGCTATCTCAACTCGACGCTCCAGGCGTTGCGCTCCATCCCTGAGCTTCAAGATGCGCTGGTGAAGCACAAGCACACATCCATGTCGGAAATTCCTCAGCTTGATTTGACGAACCAGCTCAAGGACCTCTACAAGAGCATGTCGGAGACACAGGAAGGCATGTCGCCGTTTACCTTCTTGAATGCCCTCCGGCTGGCCTTCCCTCAGTTTGCCGAGCGCTCCAAGAAAGGCGCAGGCTATGCCCAACAGGACGCCGAAGAAGCGTGGTCCCAAATCGTCTCGCAGCTGAGGCAGAAGCTTCAGTTGCCGAATCCTACCGACAGTGAGACCGCCAAAGCCAGTTCTTTTGTCGACAAGTACATGGCTGGCGAATTCTCGAGCACGCTCGAGTGTGACGACCCCGCGGCCCGTGAGGGTGGCGAGCAACCAACCTCCGCCAAGGAGCCGTTCCTCAAGCTCAACTGCCACATCGACAACCAGACGGCCCACCTGAGGGACGGTCTCGTCAATGGGCTGTCAGAGAAGATTGAGAAGAAGTCCGAGGTTCTGGACAGGGACGTGATGTACACCAAAACGTCCAAGATTTCGCGGTTACCCAAATATCTCACAGTCCACTTTGTGCGCTTCTTCTGGAAGCGCGATGTCCAAAAGAAGGCCAAGATCATGCGCAAGGTCACATTCCCGCACGAGCTGGACGCGGTCGAGTTCTGCACGGACGAGTTGAAGAAGGCTCTCATCCCGGTCAGAGACAAGGTGCGCGAGGTGCGCAAAGACGAGGAGGATGTCGAGCGGGCTCGGAAGCGCCGCAAGAAGAACCCGCTACTGGACGGCGAGGCGCCAGAGGAGAAAAAGGAAACGGCCAAGAAGGACCAGAAGAAGCCCACCGCGTCGGCTGACGCCGATGTTGAGATGACGGAGGCATACAAGACGGACGCCGATTGGGAAGCCGAGAAAGACGCCGCGCTCTTGGCGGCCAAGAAGGAACTGAACGGGCTGATTGACCCCGAGCTCCGCAAAGACGATGGCGCCAATCAGTCCGGCATTTACGAGCTCCGCGCCGTCGTCACCCACCAAGGTGCCAGTGCAGACAGCGGCCACTACACGGCCTATGTCAAGAAGACTGGCCCCAAGGACCCCGTGACCGGCAAGGTCGGCGAGGAAGACGGCAAGTGGTGGTGGTTCAACGACGACAAGGTCACGGAGGTGACGTCGGACAAGATCGATGCGCTGGCAGGAGGTGGTGAGTCGCACTCGGCGCTCATCCTCTTGTACAAGGCCATCCCACTTCCCACGGCGGAGGGGATTATGGAATAGGGTCACTGTGTATACGGGACAGCATTGCAGCGTGGGTGGCGAAATAGTCAAGGGGCGCTGGCGCATGGGAGTCACGGAAGGGAAGGTTATGAAAATGGCCTTGGTAGACCGGACCGGACTTAGTTATGCTAGACAAACAATGCGACGAAAGATGACCTGTGTTCAAGTTACTCTTGGTCCCTATTTGTGATATGATGTGGGTTGCTGTGGTCTGTACTATACTCTCCACCTTTTCCGCAGCCACGACACGACGACCGGGGGGCTCCGGCTTGCTCGTCCAGCACAGACAGGATCCAATCTTTCTTCTTAACTACCATATCTCCGCCAGCCATGGAAGTCGCAGGCGACGCCCGGGATTCTCCTTCTCACTCACTGCTATGGTCTGTCTTGCGTCTCTAATTCGGGAGTCTGTCTCTGAAACTCAAACAACCGGCGATCTATCTCTTCTGCGGGCCTGTTGAACGTTGCGTCTACCCTCACCGCGGATGCATTCAACTAACTAGGTAACGACGTGGGATTGTAGCAGTTGTAGTATTTGACGACTGTGTCTTGTATTCCTCTCGGGCTATCCGCAAAATGATGTACTCGGCCGCTTGATTGGACGATCCTCAGGGTCTTGGTTGAAAGTGTTTTTTGGTTGGGCTCCCATGCATTGATAGTCTTGCAGAAACAGACGAGGTTGCATTGGATTGATGTTTAGGGAAATCGAAAAGGTTTGTGTAACCATGGGGTGTATGTGGATGCAGCCCCAACGAAGTAACTGGAACCCCAGTTGCGTTGTACTACAACGCCACCACCCCAGATATGCGGTCGGCGCATGTAACTCAAGCCCGACAGACGTGCACATTTTGGCAAGACGGCGGCAACAAGAGGATGATGTTCGGTTTGGTAAGTTGCCAATCCAGACCGTTGACTGAAACCCCGTCTTGGGTTGAGAGCTGGAATAATTTCCAAGCATTCTGATGAAACCAACGATTTGCACGGACAGAAGAATGCTCAGTGACCGAAATCAAACAACTTCCGCTTCTGAGAACCCGCACACCGGGGTAAAAGAAGGTAGAACAACAACGAGTGTGCTGCCTACGCCCAGTGCGTCCTTGACGTCAAGGTGTGTGGCCTGACTTTTATGTTCTCCTCCAGCTTCGCAACTCGGCCTGGGCACTGCGAACTGAAAAATGAAAACTTCCCAAGTTCTCTTCACAGCTCGTCAATTGAAAACCATTGGAGGCATCTTTGCTCAAGACTCCACTCATGGCTTGTTACCCTCGCAACCCCAGCTTGTGCAACCCCTTGTTGATACCCATGCTTGAGTCTCCACCCCGGCGAGCGGGATGAGCCCAAGTCCGACGATGTCAACGAGAGCTTGTTTGAATAATACGGTGCAAGGATCAGGACAAGGACACTTTCTTCATGGATAGGGGGGCCATCGATAGGTTATCGTGCGTCAAGGCTTGGGTGAGGAGCAACGAAACCCTGGTGCTCTGTCAGCATCTGTTGATTCCGCGGTGCCCCTTTTAGAGAAAATGGGAGGGGTGAGACTTCAATTCCCAATCTTCTCCTTCTGACTAAACTTCGAGAACAACTGCCAGTCATGGCCAGCTGACTGAACACGCTATGGTACCGCTTTGGCACGCCGGTGATAGCAACTGCGACGGTAATAGGGAATTTCGCTGCTCGTTGGACCTGATAGAATTCCTAAGTAGAAACTAAGCATCGGTAGCCTGCCAAAAGGAACTTAACTGCCATGACCGGGCACTAGGGACAGAGACCGCGAGTGATGATGTTTTTTTTCCCCTTGTCACCCTGGGTGCAAGTCCGGCTTGTCTCCATGTCTCTTGTCAGCCCGCTCGTCAATGGCAAAAGCCATGTTTCCCCTGTAACCGCGTATTCGATCTCAAATCACCCGCCCGGTGCCGTCGGCCCGCGTTGTTACTCCAGCTAATGATGCGTCTTGCTGGGGTGCCCCGATGTCGTTGAGTAAGCTGACAGCCGCTTGGCGACCTAGTTTTTGGATATGGGGGTGTGCGTCAAATGTCGACCGCTCGTTTAGGTAAGAGATCCCAAATGGGGGGAGGTTGTCCCCCAACGGGCCATGGCCTTTACGAACAGCCACCAGTACAGTCAGAAAGGCCAAACGGGGCGCTGTCGAGGCCGTCGGGATTCGGCGGACCGGCTCCTAAAGGAACTTGTGACGGGTTTGGGACGAGGCTGTGCGTGTTCAACTTTGAAACCATGCTCTTGGCGCCCGAGCCTCGAACTAACGCCGCAAGGCCCAAGGCTTCATCTCCATATGGCCACGTTCGGGGGGGGCGGAGAGACGGGAGGTGAGGTGGTAGGATGTCGAGACGTGCTAAAATTAAATCGACATGGCGAAGAGTAATGGTCGGTTCGACGGAGAGCGCTAAACACTGCTTCTAGGTGAACGTTATTAGCCAGTGAATGCAGTTATTTCTGGGGGTATGACGAATAATCACCGGGATACAGGAATGGGGGTTGGGGGCCGATTTTTGAGTTTTTTACGGACAAATTTGGAAGTCCCAATTCCGATGCGGCGAGGTCTTGTGCAGATGCTGTGCTTCAGGTAACTTGCTCGATCCTTCCGTCTTGGAAGGCTCAAAGGTAACCAACCAACTGCCCGATTGGAACAGTTAACGGTGTAGAAGCTGCCCTCTGCTCTGGAGAACTGGCCTTGACCTTCGGTAATTACCGGCACCGCCTCTTTCCTGCTTCCTGTTCAATCTGAACAAAACTGGGCAGTTTTTACAGCCTGAAGATACTGTATTCTGACACCGTTTTCAGAAAGTCAGTTCTCCACAGACCTTTGCGACACGGACACCTGAGTCGAGTCACGGCTGTGTACTGCGTAAGCGCCCGGGATGTCCCTCGGATACCAGATACCTTTTGAGGGCACACCTCGGGGTCTTTTGCGCAATGCGGACATGATAAGGTCAGCTTCTCCGTTTCTTGGAAGGGCTGGGAGCATGAGCACAGGCGCGAGCTTACGCAGTTGCTCACGTGTCAGTTATCTACCTCAGTTGGTAGCCGGCCACGCTTGGTGGGCGTGCGTCTCGATGCTCGACGCGCGAACGAGATGGTCGACTCGTGGAACGTTTATCATTCGTAGATATGGGCGTCATGGTGGAAAGGAACTGACGGTCGATAAACTCTGACCATTATTCTGCGGAGACGTCTTCACTGACTCATGCCGCCGGGGCCGTCCAGTGGACTTCAGACGAAGGCTCCCGCCTCGGATCGGGCGCCCGGACCGCTCCCAAGTCTCTACGCGAGTCGGATCATCAGTCTATGAACACCCCGCTCCGTTTGGCGCAGTCAACTCCTCTCGGCTACGGCTCGGGTCTCTCTGAGATAGCTTTCGCACTACGCGATGAATAGGGGCGACAAATCGGCCTGGATTTCGGGCACTGGTACGGCCGTGTATTGAAACCGTTCCCAGGTACGCCCGCACGAGATTCCGTGACCGGAAGAAGTCCTCTCCCCTTTTTCTCCAATAAGGAGGCTCGGCCCGCCCAGGACTGGTTTGACTTACCTAATGTCCACGCCCGCGTACGCCTGGGAACCCCGGATGCCGAACGTAAAGCGGGAAGTCCCACTGACATGTGGATGCTACCAAAGCAATATGTAAGGATAATGTTGTATTTTAAGAGTTTTGCGAGTCATAGGTACGTGAATTCACAGATTGGCCTGTTGCTGCTGTCTGGCCCGAGTTGGGCGACGGGAGGGTCAGAGGAGGGGGCCGCTGATGCCCGAAGGATCACATTCTGTGTTCGCAGCACGCCGCGATGCCGCAGCAGCAGCCGAGCGTTGGTTCTCGCGCTGGGGCGGCTCCTTTGGGTACCCGCCAGCAGCTGCCCGAGGGCACCCATCCGGGTTTGCGAATGCGTTCTGATTGCTGCAGCACTGCCTGAAAGCGGCAACCAAGCCCCAAGCATAATCCCAGGTTACAAGCGCCAAGGTCCTGCTTCGCAATATGCGGCAAGTGACATGTCACTCGGCGCGGTCTTTGTGAGCCTCCCTCAAGCGCCGCTTGCTTGCGCGGCACAGCGAGCCCAACGTCTCTCGTTGCGTCGCATTCTGCAAAACCCTATTCGCCGAGGAACGAAGAGGAGGCATGAATGCATGGCGGTGCCATTTGAAGGAACATGAGCAGAAATCAGAGAACAGAGCAACCCCCAAAAAAATGCCTTTTGCGGGTGCCGCGGCACGCAGTATGTACAGTACCGGGTAGGCAAGCTTGTTGGTGCAGTTTATGTGTGCTCATGAGTTGATTTCACACCACACAGCGCCTTCTCACAGGCGGGCTAGACCACCACCGATGAGGCCTGAGACAAACGGCGAGTGTCGCACGACAGATGCCGGCATCAAGACAGGGGCGCATCACGAATAGAGTCCGTCACAACAAAAAGAACATCGGACTCCCGTCGTAGTGGAGGTGGGAGTGGTTGTAGGGTTGGCGTGAAAGCATCAAGTATTGTGATCAGACGCGAAGCAACCGGCTGGGTCTCGATTCGACTGGGCCGTCCGGCAGTCGCCTAATATCGACATGCTTGGTGAATGGAGGGATCAACCCGCTTGCCCGTGCATCATCACCGATGGCACTCCCTCCTCAAAACGCCGACTCGCAAAACGAGTAAGATACATGGTAGGGAGTGGCTCACGTTGCATCGGCAAGCGTGAGAGTGTCTCGACATGGCGGTGGGGACTCCGTCTACTGTACATTGAGGGAGAGTTGGTGATAGCCAGGGATGAGTCCCACCATCATGCGGTGTTTCCAACGCTATAGTTTTCTAAAAATCCATTAGTCCCAACATAATGGGGGGTCTGGAAGGTGCGATTGCACAGTAGGGGGGCTGTTGTCTAGTCCGCGGTGGTCTTAGCGGCAATCAACGGTGCATGGTATTGCCGGGATACCGCAGCATCGGGACCAGCTGCTTGAGGTAGTTACTGTGTGTTTCTCCCGCGAGGGAGGAGGGGGGGGGGTGAAAATCCCGTGGCCATTTCGAGGATCATACTACTTTCGGACAAGTCGAATGGGGGAGAGGATCGAAGAACCCCCTTTTCTTTACTGCGGCGAGTTCTGCGGCGAGTTCTCCATCTTTCGTCTTTTCCGCCCATTTCCCCGTCTGTCACCCTTTGCTGGCCACGGGACGGCCTTGATCGTTGGTTTGCTGAACAGTGCCTTAGTTATGGGTCCGCGGGTAACGGGAATTGGATAACATGAACGTTTAATTTCGTAACACATTTGCAAATTGATGGTGTTGCTCGAAGCTGAGAGCCAAAGAAACCCCAGGTGCTGCCTCGAGCGTCTGGGACTTTATTATCGCTTTATTTCCTTGCTCCGAAGCTGGCAGGGAGATCAGTGTTGCGAGAAAAGTTTGGTCGCACACTGAACGCTAAGAACAGCTGCATGACAGGCAAGCGAAAAGAAAGCTCAAAAGAGAAGGAAAAAAAGTTGAACCCGACAACCGCCGCGTGCCGTGAGGCGATCCCGTTCTTCCGTCGTCCATTCGTATAGTGTGAAAATGAAAGAATAAAGCGTGCAGACCAGGTGAAACAAGCAAACAGACCCCCCGACCTTTTGAGGGATAGCGCCCACACAATATGAAAGCTAGTCAATCCATCCGCCTGCGTGCTGGATTCCAAGAGGCAGGGCTTGAATTTCGCGACCGCCAAAGCCATGCCCACCATGGGTGGCAGCAGAGAAGATAACAGGGGAAAACATAATAGAGAACTTGAGAGAACATTAACCTGCATTAATTATACGCTGGGTAGTCCAAGTCCCTTTCCAGCAAGCCTTGGAGAACCCTCGCACAAGGCGGTATCTCTTTTGAATTCCGTTTCCAGGTCCGGGGCTAAGATCCTCGATGAATCATGACCGCCGATTCAACCTCCCAAGCATGTTTCGGTCAATGTCGTTAGATGGACGAGGGCCCGGTCCTATCAAATTATCCAGGCTCATGGGATTTGGATAACCGCTAGATTGGGCCTGCGGTTGACCTTTCGGTTGGGGCGGAAGTTGCGACTGCGACTGCTGCATTTGTGGCGGTGCTGCGGCCTGCGGAGTTCGTAGCTGCGATTGCGGCGGCATGGCACGGCCGGGGCTGCTCTGGCCAGAGCTCGAAGGCCGGTCATAGGGGCTTTGCTGATACGGGTTGTAGCCTGCTGGGGGCGTGCCGTTGCTGTCGATCGAAACAGGAGATCGTCTTCGAGGGTCGTCGTCAAGAGGATAGTTCGGCGGGGGAGGCCGAGAGCTGTGCTCCTCCTCTAGGGGACGCGTTCGTCGCCGCCCCGCGTCTTTCTCATCGTACGGCACGAATGACCCCGTGGGTGAATGCATTGGGGGAGTGTAATCAGACGGCGGGTACGGATAAGCGCGGCCTTGCGGGGCTGGGGCTGTGGCTGGGGGCAACGGCTGGCCGTATGCTCCGTAAAGCGGTGTTCCCGGCGGCACTCCTCCGGGGACGGCCGACACAGGAACAAAGGCAGCCGAAGAATTGGACGACACGGGCTGGAATATGCAATCGATCCGAAGCTTGTCACAGTTGGTGCATTTGCCGTTAGTGGTATGCGTGTAGCCGCTGCAGCGTATCTACAAAAAAAAAAACCAAGTCAGCCCGAGCTTTATCGCTTTGGGATGCATCTGGATGCCTCTTTACCTTTCTCTTTCGGCAGTAGCGACAGGCAATCGACGTCCTCTGCCTCGGAGCGGTCTGCTGCTGCGATGGCGGCGGCGGCGGCGGCGGGCCCATGCCGTAAGGATAAGGTCCGGGGGGGTACCGATAATAATCGGCGCCATATCCGCCACCCCTTCCTGGCGGGCCTTGCTGGCCGTCATAGTAGGGGTCAGGATATGGCCTCCGGTCGTTGTACCTCGGATCGTCGTATGCTCTAGGATCGTCGTACTGCCTCCGGTCCTCGTATGGCCGGCGATCGTCATACGGCCTCCTGTCGTCGTAAGGCGGTCTGCGGTCATCGAACTGCCTCCGATCATCAAACTGCCTCCGGTCGTCGTACTGGCGTGGATCCTGCGCGGGAAACGGGGGAGGATAGCGCGCATCCGGCTGAGAGGGATAGCCGTTTGGGGCGGGCGGTTCTGGTGGCCAACTCCTCGGGTCCGATTGATATCTTGGATCTGACGGATAACCTCTGTCCGGGTAGCGTGGCTCCGGCTGATAAGAGGGACCCGGGGGCGGATACGACATTGGAGGCAGCGCTGCGCCGTCTGCACCTACAGCGGGTATCCGCCTCCGATCCTCGGCGTCCGGAGGAGGTGGGTAGCGCATCTCTTCGGAGTTGTCTCGTGGCGGATCCATTCTCCCTCTTCGGTAGTCGTCTCCCATCTTGCAACTATTCCCGTTGCGAAGGTGGTTGTGGTCCAGGCAGGATGTGATAGCCCCCCCCCTTGTCAGGTACGGTTCGGCGCTCACCTGCCCGAGAAAGGTGAGAGGACTGATGGTGCGGTGATCCCTGGTACCAAGCAAGCAAGGTCCAGGCGACGGAATCCCGGCGAAATGGGTGTAAACGAGAAAAAGTTCACGAGTTTTGGCGGGGGGTGGGAGGTGGGTGGGAATGGTCGAATAAATAGACGAGAAGATGGGGGCGGGTCAGCTGGGGGGGAGACGGCCGGGTAATGATGTATGTTGCGCCGGGGCGGGAGACTGGAACGAGCCTTTTTATTATCAAGAGCGGGAGTTCCCTTGTTGCTGACGGCCTGGGTCCCGAAGTTAGCGTGGGATGCGATGCGGGCGGGCATGACCAGCGGGGCTGAGAAAGGGAAAAAGAAAGCAAGGGGGAGAGGACTGCATGAAAGCCAGCAAACCCCCGGGAGTGGAACGACGCAGCCTGTTCTTGTGCAGCGAATCAAGCGGCTTCCCAAGCGTCCCAGAAGCTAGCGTGAGCAGTTTCGATCGTCCACGGTAGGTAACCAAAGAAGGCGCCCGGCTGACAGAACGACAGGGGAGGAGAACATGGATAGCGACATGGACGGGAACATGGATGGGAAGCGGGAGGGAAAACGGAAACGGGCGTAATGTGCAGGTGCTAGTGCATGGACTGTTGTGGTGGTTGGTGTGGGAGTGGGGACGGGGTGTGGATGCATCAGCATGTCGCAGAGTTGGCATGGGAGGGTGGAAGGGGGGGGGGGGGGGGGTGTGTGCGAGGAAAAAAGTGAGCGCACGGCCAAACGCTGGAGCTGATTCGACCGAATGACCAAAATGGAAGGAAACGCAGAAACCGAAGACCAAGCGCCCAAAACTGACCGCCTCCCTTGCTTTGGTCCTTGTTGCTCCCACTTGGCTCGCGCGGTTCCCAGCCGCCACCGCTCGGCGGACAGCCGGTGATTTGCGATGCAAACAGACTTGGGAATGCAGATGCTCACAGCTTGTGTGCAGGTATGCATTGGTCGGTACCCTGGGCACATGTAGTGACAAGGCGTATACGTACCTTGCAAGGGGCAGCCGGATGAGGGACGGTACCCTGCTCTCCCGTCTGTCGCTTGGCTGCCGCGAAGCGTGACTCGATCCGTCTGTCGTGTCTCGGCGTTGGCCGCAGACTCTTGGACCTCACTCAAACTGCAGCTGAACTGATGGTTCGCCTCCACCAGCGTGTGTTGCCGCGGTGATTAACGCGATTGTCGTGAAGCCGTTTTGGGGCAGCGAAAGATGCCTGAACAGCAGCTGTGACAGCGGCAGAGGAGCAAGATATTTCAAGATTTCGGGCTGGCCCAAAGTGGCCAGGGAACTGACAGCAGACAGGTTGGGGGAGCACACCAAAGGCTAAATCTCGCCGTTGCCTGGGGTTGGGCGTCTGTGAGAACACGCGGCTGACTCAACGATGCACGACCGGCTGAACAACGCTGGTAATATAAAAGTCGGAAAGAATGGAGAACAGGAGTGCGAACATGAAGTGGATGATGGATCGGCTTATGATAGAGATCGGTAATCCCGCAGGGGCCGCAGCAGGTGTTGGGTCACAGGCTCAGCGGCGCATGCACACCAACGTTTGGTGCCCTGGCACCGGTTTGCTTGGACTGCTGATGGGGTGCGCAGGCATTAGAACCGGTCGGGCACAGCAAAGAGCAGACGTTTCAGGGGACCCTAGATCGGTCCCAGCGACGGAGTGGGTGGCTTGGGGCGAGGGTGGATCATGGAAGCGACGGAACTTCTGCTGGAGAGGTGCGGGCCGCCGTCCCTGTTCAGGCGATTGTCCAGGGTCCGAGAACCCATCGTTCGGGCTGGGGCTGGAGAGAGGTACTGCGTATACTACCAGGTAATTACGGTGTATCATACGGACCATACATGCCATGGCTGACGCTTACGCCTGCCTAACGGTATTCCTTCGGCAAATGCAATAGTTCCGCTCATTTACGCGTAGCTCACGTAGCAATATTTCGGTTACATGAGATAGTCGGTTATCAAACTATAAATCAATTATCTGATCTCAGTGTCGCTAGAGCTCTGTGAAATAGTACATGAAAATGTGTTGATTTGGGCGTACTGCGTACTGTATTGCGCCACGAAAGCGGCAGCGGCCCCAGGCCGCAGTTGGGGTCGCATGAGGAGGGTAGTTTGATCTGATTTGTTACGCGCTCTTGCACCTCCCTGGCCACCTCCGCCAGGTGCCCCGACAAACAAAACAACAACAACAACAACAAAAAAAAAAGGAAGAAATAAAAACATCCAACCCTCCGAACAATGCGCAACTCGCACGCCGCCCAACTTTATTAAAGCTGTTTCTCGAGGATGGCATGGATTCATCTGATATAGGCGCTGCGCTAATCGGCTCTAAAACGGCTACGCCGTCATCCTCCGCTAATCTCCTGCACCGTGTTTGGGGGCCAGAAAAAAGGGCCATCGGCTGTGTTGTAAACATCGAGAGTCGGCAGCGATAGGGAGCTAAGCTGATAAAACCAGGGACCGAGATGTATAGAGCACGTCCTCTCCAGATGCCGTTCAGACAAACAAATGCGGACTCGAAGCGCTGCCGAATCGCAAAGCGACCCGAAAGACATCGCCGAAGTCTGGGGGAGCTCGGTAACACAGAGCCGAGTGGCATGCTTGGCTTCGGCCCGGGGCTCACTGGAATGCGGTGAGGCGCTTCTGGCTGCTCGGAGAGGGGCGACGACCGGCCCGTTAGGTGACCAAGGTCTCATGCTGTCATGCATTCAGTCTTATGGTTACATACATACATAAGAACTGTGTCTCCCAAGACATCCAGTGTGATTATGGAAGCACAGCAGCACCTGAGACAAGGTCTGGTGAACGGGCGCTTCAACGACTTGTGTAAACATGGCAGGGGTTCCAATTATAGTACTTATAAACACTCACTAAGAAAGATCCAAGTGTTTGAAACTAAGATGCTACGTAAATTTTGACCCAGTACTTGTGCTGTTAGGGTGCCGAGAACCTAAAGACAACTCCGGCATATCCGGTGAATACGCTACACGGCTCATGATAAAGCACAGTACGCTTGTAAAATGAGAGGTCTAGTGACGTCGGGCCATCAGGATCACGATGTCTTGACAATACGAAGGGTACGCATCTCCATTCACCAAAGCAGCTTCAATGTCATCACTGTGCCGAATCACCTCCCTGATGCGTGATGGAGCTGGCTAATTCGGTGCACGGTGAGCGTTTCCTCCATGGCTGAGCAATTGCATTTCCACGTCAGCGTGATCATATGGGTACAGGATGTGTGATACGGGGTGGCTCGCTTGCGCATTCTTGCATGTTGCCTGCATTGACGCTCTCCGCCTCTTGATGCACAATGGCAGACATCTGGAATTTTGTGTTTGTCAAAAGTTCGTACGAGATGACCGTTGGTCAGAAAAACTGGTTTTTACGAGGGCACAGACAGACGCAGTGATCAGCCTCCCCCTTTGCTGTATCCAGTCAAGTGCCTCGAAATCGACATTCGAACCGATTAGGACGAGTGCATCGATGGGTCGCGCACACAAAGACCTTCACCACTAGCACGATCGATCTTTCAAAATTGACCTACCCATCGGACAAAAACAGAACGGGACTCGGCAGCATCGCGCAACCAAAATTCCCGTTCCGTCCCGCAGGTTTGTGTACGTGTCGCTGTCCCTGCTGACTTTGCTGCTTGCGCAGCGATGGGTTGTAGTGTAGCACTGCTCTTGAAGCCGAATAACCCCGCCTCGTACCGCATGCCGGTCGTTTATTGGCATTTCTTCCGTGTTCCAGACCATCCGAGGGGCACCGGGCCGAGGTCTCTCTCCTGCGGACAGCAAGCCGTGAGCCTCTGCCACCGAATTCCCTAATATCCCACTTGGCCCGGAGACCAAAGCGGAGACAAGGTGTCAAACGGCAAAGCAGGATGCTGCCGGCTCTCCGTGAGTACACAGGAAAGATCAGATTGTCCATCAGATGGTATCTCTGCCGAGCCGTGGCCGATATCTGACAACGGACCCATCGAAAACACCCGGGCAAGGCACAGACCAAATTGCCGCCGTCGGCCAGCACATGCATGACGCATGCAATCGGAGCACTGCCAGACTGACATGGCACCAGCGACATCGCAACGGAGTGGACGCCCATCTGGATCAAGCCGGCCCCCCTCCAGCTGAAAGAGCGGGGCTCGCAAGCCACACGCCATCTTTGTTTTCCAGGCCACTGGGAAAACCCAGCCGAGGGTGTGATCGGGTTGCGCTCGGAAAAGGCGTTATTACAGGGCCACTTTCAGAATCTTTCCATTTGGCGCCTTCCCTTCCACACGTTCTTATTAGCCCAGTCATCGTGTCCTCGTGAGCGGTGGGTCGCCGTAGCGGCCGTGCTGCGTTACGCTGCTTTGGAAATGTCGCAGTCCACCGGCAAAGGCAGAGACATGCATGCCATCCTTGCTCGGGCCTCGGTGATGCCTTCTTCTCGCCATGCTTGATCTAAAGCCCCAGTGCAGCCCGAACGGATTGCGTGTGATGGAACAGATTCGTTCTGGCGACGTGCAGTTGGCTTCAAAGACGCAGCGTTTTCACTAAACCGACAAACAGACGGCCCATGATGAAGTGGACGGCGAAGTCAGCCAGAGGGTGGGAAAAGCAAGTCGTCGCCGCCGTTTTCGCAGGCCGTCGCCCGGGGCCGGCCCAGCCCGCCAACAAACAAACACCCAACAAGCCACGAGCAGGTCGAAGCAAACGATCGACGAAAAAGCAACCGACTCCACAACGGACCACCTACACTACTGTACATACAACCACCCGATCAACATAACTCTCCGAACCAAGCGAGCTGAAGTGGGCATCCATCCCCTTTTGCAGGAGAGAGATGACCTTGCAACAAACTGCAGGTAAGCAAACGATGGTCACATGCAGGTATGGGAACCACACGACTTGACGGGGCGGAGCAACCAAAAAAAAAACCAAAAGGGCGGGTGGGGAAGCCTTCGTCGGCGGAAACACTGGACCTCGCGCAACATTTGAAGCCAAGGAATGAGTGGTTGGTGGGTCGGCGCTGTGTTCCCGTCCGGCAACCGTGCCTCCGGCAACCCCATAAAAGCCGGCGGTGGTCCCGTCACACAAAGGAGTTTGGCGACATGTCACAAGCCCGTGAGACACATATTGCTGTGGTCGACCACAAACCGCAGCCCGCGTCATGCTAGCGCACAGCCAGGGAAACCTCTTCGCCATACCTGCGCATGCAGACATGGCACCTACACGGCCCGTGTTTTCCCACAGAAACGAAAAAAAAAAAAAACACAGTTGCCTACCGCAGGGAAAACACCCGGCTGTCGGTCCAAATGGCTGGCGGCGAGGCTCGTCTGTTCTTCCCCACCGCCAAGGAACTCCCCGCCGGTGGAGACAAGGATCGGATGGATCGATGGGAGCGATGCGGCATGGATTCGCGTGCCGCCCGCACCTCTTTTAGGCTCATCCCGTTGCCCTTCTTCCGGGTCCAGCCTCTCATTGGCTTGTTTGATCTGCATCCTTGTACGATTTGGACCGCTCCCGCATGGGTGCGCCGCCGCGGCACATGCGACCCGTGGCGGCCATTGGCTGTTCAGCTTTTCTGGATCGCATTTTGCCCTGAGCCTCGCTTCTCTCCCGGCTCCGACCATGAGCCAACCTTGATTGTGTCATGTACAAAGTACCCCGTATCCGTAGTTTGGAGGCAACTGGGCCCGGTTGCATCCACGGTGCCATGTCGCGGTGACGATACAGTGACACCCAAGCTCGCTTCCCTGCATAATGCCGATGAGCAGAAGCCAACGCCCCCTCAAATCTGCCGCTGCCTGCATACCAGAGCACATATAGCGTTACCGTATGGACACGGTTTGCGACAGATAGCAGTCACTGTGTGGTATGGGGGCATTTGGAGTACCGGACAGTGCAGTGCAGTTGAAAGTTCCACGCAGTACGGAGTATGTATGTAGCAACCTAGGTAACGAGCAAGCTTCAGAGCCGCCACCGCAAGCAGGCCGGTCGGTGACGACACCAGCACCATGGGCAGCGGGATCCTTCGAGACAAATATGGTCACCTTGACCGACACACCAAACGAGCTTCGACAAGCCACCCATCCCACAGGCGAACACCGGTGACGAAACCATGGCTGGGCCTGGGAGAAGGGCCACGGCGTCCCGGCTGGCTGGTTATTGGCTGAAAGCGAACTGGGCGGGCGCTAGCTGAGATTAGGCCGGGAGGTCACCCAGAGAGGAGTTTGATCACAGGTTCACAAGAGAGAAAACCCCAGGGCTGACTCGCAGAGTCGCAACACCAACAACTACCTTACATTGCTTTGCTTACTTGGCATAATATTGTTTGTTTGGCTTCTGAGCAGGCCGCTTAAAGGAACGCCTACCCTACCCTTAGATCCCTCATTGCAGCGCCACATCGGTCGAAGGAAGCTGTCCGGCGGTTAGGAAAGTCAGCCTTGCCTGGGCGTCACCACTCACCAGTGCAGCATTTTCACGGCCACATATGCATATACACATATTGTGGCCGATCCTCTCAGCGCCTTCAAGCGCATTGACATGAGCAGGTGCGTTGGCAAGGCCCAGCGCCAAACTTCCAATATGTGCAGAAAAAGCAAGGCCAGACATTGTCTTGACAGATCATAGCTCCATTCCTATCGGGAATGCCCCAACCTCCGAGTCGCGATCCGGACAGAGGTGAAACAGAGGCCGCATACCTTACGCCAGGCCGGACTCTGGAAAGAAGTTTTGACATGTCATGTGAACCCTTTCGTGAACCCTTTCGATTGAAATCAGTCATTTGGAGGCGCCTCGATGGCGTCCCCGGTCCCAGCGAAACAAAGAGCATGTCAGGTAAATACCGCCTGGTATAATGTAATGTTCAGGTATTTCAATGCTGGTATCAGCCCGGACGGAGACGGCTGTGGGGACAGGGACGTCCCGCACCCGCCGTTCCTCTGTCCTGGGTCCTTTCTTAGTCTCCGTCCAGAGGAGGGGGATACTTAGCGAAAACGGTCCCGCCCAGTTACTTGAAAGGCGGACGCGCATTAGCGTGGTGAAGGAAGGATCCAAGCGCCAAAACACGTCCAAATAGAGACGGGATCGAGCAGATGAGCCTTGTTGCCGACAGCGGTTCCGAACTGAAAGCGAATCAAGGGATGGACAGCCCGCCCGTGATCTGCTCTGCAGTGCATATGTTGGCCACGAACCTGCCTCCCTTCTGCGGTTGACTCACGCATGCAGACGACGACTCGGTTGGCGGTTGGGACGCCTCATTTACGCAGCCCAACCCGCAAAGACTCTGAATCTCGGGGTGGGGGAGAAAAGCAAAGACCCCCAACTTCCCTCCTCACCCTCGCCAAGCCATCGTCTTATCTAGGTACCTATCTATTCACAAGGTGCCTAATATCCGTAATGCGAGGAGAGCCGGATCCAGGGTGGCTGGCAGCATCATACATCATGACATCTCAAATAACAGGTCAAACTCACCAAGCCGTATCCCAAGAACCGACGCAGCGAGGCTGCATAAGACCGGTTCCGTCGATGACTAATGAATGATCCACGTACAGACGGGTGCATACCTCTGGACTTGGATGTCAGCTCGGCTCCGGTGAAGCCCCAAATCATGACGAGTCCGCCCCCATTCTCGCTAGGCGCTTCCCACATTCGGTTACAAAGGTTACAAAAGGTCAGAAGTGATCTGTCAGATCTTGGGCCCTCCAAACGCTGCATCCATCACAAGAATGCAGTGTTTCCGTTGGTTGAGTGCAACTCCAATCGCCTTTCATCGCTCCCGAGTTTAGATGCCAACGGCATGCCCAGGACATTGGTGGAGCTTGGCATCGACAGATCATCTTTCTTCACCCGGAGTTGTAACGCGGTGCAAGGCGTTGATCGCTGTTCGCTGCTCACTGCTGGTGCCACTCGGGTTCGAGTCCCAGGCGGTTGCGGCGCATGAGGCCTTGGTGAGCTGGCTCCGTTTGAAAAAAAAAAAAAAAAGAAAAAGAAAAAGAAAAAAAAGCATGATGATCGGATTTCGGAAATGAAGACAAATGCGGCCTTGTTTGAAATAATTTCGGAAAGCAGAGGCAGCCCGCTCGGATGAGACGGTGCCTCACCGTCTGACAATTGCGCGGCACCCAAATCCCATGATAAAACGGGCCAGGGCTGGGCCCGAAGCCAACCAACAACAGATCGCCGACGCAGTCAAGCGGCGCGAATAATCAGGCGCCGGGCTGGATCGCTCCTTCCAGATGCACCAAAAAGGCGGTCAAACCGTTGGGACTTCTCGCCCCCAAGCACACCCAACACCCGTGTTTGCACACCACGATCTCGGGACGCGCCACCATCACAGAAATGGTTCGATGTGCCGTTCTCTGTCAGGAATGGCCGCTTCTGGTACACCCACCACAGAATCCATCACAAACAATGACTGGCGAATCAGCACGCGTCTTTTTTCTCACGTGATTTAGCCGTGCTGCACTCCACATCTTCCTCCCGTCGCGCCAGTTCCCGAACGAAGAGAGGAAATCTCGTGTTGGCGGGGCTGGAACCTGGAATGGGGGTGGCCAGCCGAGACGCCAGCCCCGGATCCCAGCCATCAGCTCTCTCGCGTGGAATTGCACTTTCCATCTTCATTCTGGTGGGCCGTGGCCCGTTCTCTGTCTGCTACTGCCGTTGCTCCCGGCGATCCACCGCGCGACAGCTATCAATCTATGTAGTAGCAAGACCGGAGGCAGCTCCGGTCTGGCTACCTGACCATTGCTTCCCTATTTGTCTTCGAGCCCAACGACAAGGAGAAACGGCATATGATGCGTCACAACAGCACAACTTTGGGGGCTGCACACACCCATCAATGGTCTGCTGGCGCGTTCCCAAGGCGGCGCAAAAACCGCGGGCAAGCGTTCCAGGCTTGTTTCGCTCCAAGACTCCCGATCCTGGCTGATTGGAACCCCAACAAACCAACCAACGCCGCTTTCCCGCTCTTGGCCGTGGCGGTCGGGGTAGAGAACGATCAGGGGTGCCCTGTTGAGCCACGTTGCAGTGGGGGCGGTGAAATTTACACGGTACCGTACATGGTATGTACTGGACTTCCCGTTCCGCCCTTCCCGGTATCGATGCCCGTCATTGCCTCCTTCTGGCAGCGCGACGCTTGTTGCGTCAGCACCGGCTGACACGGCCGGAAAGAGGAATGGATTTTATCCCCCATGTAGGGCTGAGCAACATACCCTGACTCTTGACCGCCGGAATCCGGCGGCCAACAGAATCCTCAGAGCTGCTGTTCACCAGCAAACACACGAATCCGGCTAAAAGACCAGCACCCATCTTCGCCGTCAAATTATTGCGTCCGAACCTCGTAGCCCCGACATTGCAAGGATGTTAATAAAAAGGCTTACCGACTCCCTGGACTCGAGTATCGACAGCAGGACCGGGGAGGCAAGGGACTTCCCGCGTACGTACCGTAGTAGTAATGGAGATGTTCTGACCACCCAGCCACGGAAGCTGCCCGCCCGTGAATCGAGAGTCAATCAACACGGCTCGGCCGGCCGTTATTGGATATCACCTTGGTTGCATGGAGTGTCCTGCAGGGCTCGGCCACTCCTTCGGTTCGCATCTCATCGGCAATACAGACTCGCAGGGAGATGCTACCCTTGGTTCATTCCGGCCGGTGTGCCTCTGCCAAGTCGTCAACCCAGAGCAGATGACGGTGAGTGGGAATCGATTGGCAACTGGCCCAAGGCATGCTCTGTGCTCGTCGATCGGTTGCCCGGGTGTCCCCGCTACCGGTTCATTGGGCGCCTGATGCCGCTCCATGTCGTCGACTCCGGGCCGTGAGACTGGCCTCTGCTGTTGGTGATGCGCTGGCACGGAGCGACGAGTCCTGGGCGATGTCCAATGGTTTTTCTGGCGGCATAGCCTAATCTGGGCCGGTTTCAGTCATCGAATCTCAACACACCAACGGCGGTGTTCGCTGGGCCGCAGCGGCTCGGGTAAGACGTCTGGTATGTATGGGCATACATATGTACCTACATACAGTGCATACTGTACGTACTGTACCGAGAGCCCTTCGATTGCCCCTGGCCGTGGTTGGATCACAGCCGACATGCCGAATCAGCAGCCCCGTGGCACAACTCAGACCCAGCACAGCGATTCCCACGTCTCGACAGTGTGACTGATTTTGCATGTCGGGTCCGGTACCAGCGCTCACGCACCACCTCGCAAAAACCGCATTGGCGACGGGGCCCCAAAAGGTAATCCGGGCAAACGGCGGTGAGACTGCCCGCCTCGGTCGTTCGCCCCTCACACCTTCAACGGGACCGACGCCCAGCTTGGGCGCCATTTATTTCGGCATGACTGTTGTTGTTTTATTGACGCAAAGGATACTTGACAGCTCGGGGAACACAGCATTCTGCTCTTGCATTCCCAAACGCGCCGACCGCAGGCGCGACTCTGGCTGCCCATACATCTCAGACATTGCCAGGTGCTTGTGCGACAGAATTGGGGAGGTTGTCACGGGCCAGTCCAACGGTCAGTCGATCCAGCCACAAGGGCATGACGCCTCTTACGGCCCAACGGACGGCCTGAAAGGCCCGTTGGAAGCCGCCCAATGGCCCCGACTGGGGTTGCACCGCACGACGTTTCGAGCCAATGATGGGTGGCGCAGCTATTATCCAAGTGCGCTGTAACACGCTGAAGCGTACCGAGATGTGCCGCCGCAGAATGTGGGATCTGACAGCTCCTCCCGAAGCGGGTACGGACGGGAAACAGGTCTTGTGAGACCCCACGGGCGCACATCATCAAGGCACCCCCGCCCCGGCAAACGCCAGGACCAAGCGATACGGATGTTGAGAAGGCCTGTTCCCGGAGCACTCGTGGGACTCTTATTACTCCGTACGCAGAACCCTACGCAGTAACTCACCCCGTTCTTCCCATGATTGCTCCGCACAACAGGGAGCAAGGCGGTCGGTCCACTGGGAAGGGGAAGGGGAAGGGGAAAGGGGGGGGGGCTTCGCACCTGGCCGTGCCGCCTGCCGCTGCTTCTCCTGTTTCGCGACCCTGCTCCGTACTCCATCCATCCCATCCTCCTCCCCCGCCCCGCCCACGGGCATGCACAGGTAGGCCAGCTTGCAGCAAGCCTCTTGCCTTTCTGCTCGTCTTGCAGCAACAACAACATGCCACAGCCATAGATAGATCACTTTGGCACCAGAACACGGAGAGGCCACCTTTGCAATTCTCAGACATTCACGGTGCCACAGCAGATTCGATGAGGCATGGAAGGCGTCGCACAAATTCTTGCGCGTGGCGTGCGAGACAAGGAGAAGATTATAACTCGTTATCAGTAACGATGATGTATTTACCGACCGGTATTTGCAGCAAATATTCTGAAGGTAGCATGTACTGTATGTACTCTATGTACTCAGGAACATTCGTCCCCAGGCACTGGCACGGGCTGCTTTTTTGGCCCAGCCACCCCGGGGGCGTGTCTTCCCTGTGACTTGGGACTGACTGCGGACCGAAGGGCGGGGTCATGCATTTCCCTCCCATGGGATCGCCGGTGCGATCGCTCGTACCCGTTTGCCAGAACCCCCCCCCCCTTCCCACAAACAAGACGCGCTAAAATCTGCTAGTCGGGAATTTCGCCTGTCCCACGTCTCCGGGGCGGCGGCGTCGTTGCCTATCAGGGCCAAGGGTGGGAAATGGCGTGCTGCGAATCGGCCCTCGAATCGAGTTTACCCAACCTCTCAGGAGGCAGCGTCATATTCCAGATTTCTGTGGCTCGGCCTCCTCGTTTGCGGGGGCTTTGGGGTTTTTGTCGTGAAACCCAAAGGGATCAGAACAAGAAAGAACCCCGTTTTCTGGTTTTCCGTTGGTTGTTTGGCGCCCGGCCAAAAGCATCTGCCGCTGCGGAGGGCTTCCCGCTTCTCATTGGACTCCCGAGACTCGGACCCTCCGGTGCGTCTTTGGTTGCATTGTCTTCCCATTTGCAATTTCGCTCGTCCCGCTCCCGTCCCGTCCTTGCCCGTCCGGCTGCGCTGGCGCGCTCAGGCGTCCCTTCGGTTTGTCTGCTCAACAAGGCAGTAATAATGAGGGTTCCGTTTGTTTGTCCGGCTTTTTTTGGGGGGTAATAATAAAGTGAGGTAGGTGTAACTCGGAGGAGCAAAGGGAGCGTACAGATCCGTAATTCATCTCATGTGTTGCACGTAATTTACAGGTACCGTACATACACCAGACGGGTGTCACGACGTCGAGTTGCGAGTTTCGTCAGCGGACTACGCAATGCACTTCACATCTCCAGGGCACACAGATGGCCAATTCCTTAACCTCGCGAGTCATCCTCTTGGAAACTTTTCGCCAAGTTTTGAATATCGCGATTTCTCTCCGAGTGTGTTTCTGAGGCCTTTGTCATCTCAATCAATTGCCCGCGCCACAATGAGTCGAAAGTGGCCGAGATGTTTCCGCCAAAAGCTGAATGTGTATTTATATAGGCAGAAGAACGCGTGTCACAAAAGACCAGAGTTCCAATGCACTGACATCAACATCAACATCAACATCAACATCAACATCAATTAATCAATCACTTTTTCGGCCAAACCTTCTGTCATACAAGTAACTTTCAACTCTCGAGTTCAAGAAACCCCGTTTGACGCCGTCCCCTAAAATCACACTCAGCCTTGATCCATCAATATGTCTGCGCCGTGTACCCATGAGCACGCCCACGGGGCTGCTGTCTCCCAGAACCAGGAATATTTCAAGTAAGTGTAGGCTTAGGCATATTAGGTTGCTAGAGTCTCAGGGGCGGGAACAAGTAGCAATCTACAGAGACAACAGAACTCTAACACAACAAATCACGCACTGCTTCCCCCCTCTTTATGAGGCTGAGACCAGCTTCAAGAGCTAACAGATCTGTTTGCTTAGCAAGGAGGCTGCCAGCTACGACAGCAAGCATGAGAAAACGCTGAATAAGCTGATCGAGGAGATACGGGAGAGGGTGGATTTCATTGGGGTGGACTGGGTGAGTGACGATGAAGGCGACGACGACGACAACGACAAGGCCGAGGATGGTGAGAAGGCCAAGGAGGGGGCTCAGAAGAAGAGCGTGAGATTGCTGGATTATGCCTGCGGGACTGGTGTTGGTAAGTCTTTTTTTCTTGTTCTCTCTTTTCTCAGACACGGCTGTGTCTGAACACTTAACCCCCCTATTTCAACCCTGATTGCACCGAGACACTCAGTTGGCCTCGAGTTGGCTGGGTTCGTCGAGCGATCTTGGGCACGATGCTCCCTCCCCACGCTCCCCACGCTCCCGTCGACACTGATTGTCAAACACCAACTTCATTGTTCAACTGCTGACGGGGGGTTTGCTGCAGTATCTCGGGTAAGATACCACGATATTCTGCTCGGTTGCCTCCTCCAACTACAGATTGGGCAGGGCATCCGGATGATCTTTCTGGCCACTGACCGCTCCTTCACAGGCTCTCGCCCCTTACACGACGCAATGTGTTGGCATTGATCTGTCGGAGAACATGGCAAGTTATCCTGGACTTTGTTTATTGGACACTTCGCTCTGATGTGCCCAACTCATTACTGACCCTCAACAGGTTGCCGCGTACAACGGCCGTGCCGAGAACCAAGTACGTAACGTTCAACACCACCAGAACCACACCGAAACTCCAGAGCTAACATCGACCCGCCAGGGCCTATCTCCCTCCGAGATGCACGCCTACCAAGGCAACATCTGCGACCCCGAGGACCCTCGCCCAGCGGCCCTCACCGCGCCCGAGTTCTTCAATTTTGATGTTGCCGCCGTGGGCCTCGGATTCCACCACTTCAACGACCCGTCCCTGGCGGCGCGCAGGCTGGCGGAGCGGCTGAAGACGGGAGGCGTGTTGATGATCCTGGATTTCTTGCCGCATGAGAAGCCGGACGTGAGTCTTTCCCTTTTTACCCTTCCCCCCCACCCACTGCCCCGGGACTGAAGACGTATCCCACCCTGAAGAGAAAAGTAAGGAGGAAAAAAAAGAAAGAAAAAATAAACTGACATCAAGGGACAACCAGGCGTCACACCCCGCCGCGTCAACCATCACCCACCACGGTTTCACCAAGGAACAAATCCAGCGCATCTACGAGGAGGCTGGCGTGGGCAAGGACTTTGCGCTCGACGAGGTGGCCGTGGTGTTCCACTTTTCAAAGGAGAGCGGCTCTGAGGTTCGGAGAAACATTTTTATTGCTCGTGGGACAAAGGCTTGATGGGTTGGGATTGAATCGTGTGCGGTTGAATAGACTAGGGTTGGAGACATGGGGTGATTTTGCTTATTGGGGAAATCGAGATCTCGTTTATATCAATATACAGGCTATCCTTTTGGTCATACGACATTTTGAGCATTGCGTCGAGTCGCACCCCAGCGGTTTGGCAGACCAGCTCAGTTGATCCTGTTTTGGTTGACCCTGTCTTTCACCTCTTCGGAACATGCATTAGCAAGCATCCCGGGTTTATCAAGAGGCAATGTTGTCATGGCAGGAGAGCTGGGCATACCGGGAATGTCTACGATAAAGGCACCGCCCAGGAGAATCGCGGGCTCGTCAATACTGTGATGTTCATAGCTGTCAGGCGAGCATCAGTGAGAACTAAGGGCCCCGTATAATGAATGGAAGGGACCTCTCACCTTAGGGTGCCGACACCGCCCGCTTCGAGCAGAAAGATCGGCCCGCCATGAAGCGACTGGCCAGCCCAGCGCTGTGCAAAAGCGCGCAAGATGTGGCCGTGGGCTACGATCAGGACGTCGGCATTGGCGCTCTCTGCCTTTTGTTTACCCATCACAGGGGCATGCCACTTTTCCCGGATCTGCTTGATCAGCCGGTCAAGACGCGCCGAGATGTCAGCTGGGCTCCTGCAAGATTATCAGGACATGCTAACTCGTCAAAAGAATAATACCGCCAGCTGCCGATGAAAAGGGAGGGGGGGGGGGGGATTTACTCTCCCCCTGGGCAACCGTCTCTCCAGATGTCCCAGTTAGGGTCCAACCCCTGCTGCTTTCGAAGCTCCCTGATATCGGGCGAAGTGATGCCCTCGTAGTCACCGTAGTCCCATTCGCGAATGTCTTCGGTGACCTCGATCCTGGCGTCGCATTGCTGACCCTCGCAGTAGGGCTCACCATGGGCTTCCCATGGTAACTGATCCTTGTAGGCCAGGTTGAGCAGCTCCAGCGTCCGCTGCGCCCGTTGCCTTGGAGACACATAACTGTAATGGAGTAGTGTGTTAATTACAACCCTGTTCAAGCGGCGTAGGAAAACGGATTATCGTGAACGGAGAGGGAAACGGTTCGACTTCGGACTGAGCATATCTTTCGGTAAGATCGGCACGTTGCCGGGGGATCCGGTCCATGCCGCTCAGAATAAAGACTAGTTAAGCGTTCCGCGTCATGGAAGCCCAGCCATGGCCCAGGATCAAGGAATGAAAGTGCGATGTGAGGCCCCGGCTCCCCCCCCCTTCCCCCCCTTTTTTTTTTTTTTTTTGGGCACGAGACTCACATATGAGCCAGCTTACTGGGAACAATCAAGCGATCGTTACCAACCAGCGCTTTTCCCGTGGCCAGAACCCGCTTTTCTCCATTGGCCGTCAGAGGAATATCAGTCGACCCTGTGTGGCGGCCGTTGAGCGACCATTCCGTCTCGCCGTGGCGGACGATGAAGACGCGGGGAGTTGACATGTCGAGGAGGTTTGACAGAAACAGACTACTGCAAGACTGAGACAGCTTTGGTGTGACCAGGGGCACGAAATTGAAGTGATAGTTGCCGGATATTATTGTTGAAGGGTGATGACGCCCTGACTTGGGGACTTGGGGTTTCCGAGGGAGTCGAATGGCTGACCTCACCCCCTCCCCGAGAGACAACGAATGGCAGCCGCCGGAGAAGCTCGCTTATCTCAGTTGCCGGAAACCTTGGAACACACCCAGGCAAGCGTCCCGTCGGGCGATCTCAGGGGTGCAGCAGAAGAAACAGACAACGAAACACCACAAAAGTCCGAAAGTCCAAAAGTCCAAACAACTGGGGGCCCCTGGACTCCCGTTATCCATGATTTAAATATAGGATATAACACCTCTTCGTATCGCGTCTCGAAATGCACAGTATGTACATGGTACATTGTAAGCCACCCTCCCAGATCAGCACTGCTGTGTACATACCAAATAACACTACAGGGCGATTACTCAGGGTTCTGTTCAGAGAGGAAACGGGAACAAAACGCCCCACCCGAACGCACTGAGAGAGCATGTGGGGCCTTCTTCTCTTCGCGTCAGCAGGCGCTGCTGATTCGCCCGGCGATGCCAATGAATTCGAACTTACCGCGTACCCCTGCGGCCGTTCGGCACGGTTACGTCAAGCTCCGCGACATCTTCGGCCGACATTGACATGCCACTCTTCTCGACAAGATCGTCGCGAACGGACGTGGGAAGCAAGACGATCACATCAGCGCGGCAGTGCAGGAAACGGGCTAGTAGTCTCTGAGGGTCTCCCCAACCCGCCTGCAAAGGGCGTCGGCGCCAATTGCGCGAGATCCTCTCCGCGAGGGAGACCTGCCAGGACAAGCACCGAAGATTGTGCGGCCCTTCTCTGGCGCCAGCACTGGGATTGAGCGCAAACACAAACACAGCCAGCCCTATCGGGCAAAAATTGGATAAGCCCAATTCTCGCCATGCCGCAACCACCAGCAGCAGCAGCGGTGCGAGCAGCCGCCAAAACCGCTGCCACCGCCGCTGTCAGGAGAGCAGGCCCCAGACCACCACCACCACCACCGCCACCATCATCACCACCACTACGCCGATCCCCACCATCAAGGCCCATACCATCCCAAGCAGAAATCGCCGCCCTAAAAGCCGAGACCACCAAGAAGTGGCGCCGCATCATCTGGACCGTCGCCTTCGCCGCCGTGACCTTTACCGGCACCATCTACGGCGCAGGCCTCAAGACACAGCAGGAATGGAAGGCCGTAAGTGCGCTCTCTGTCACATAACCAACCATCTACGACTCCAGAAGAGTTGCTGCTGCATACGCGACCATGCTACTCACACTGCCTGCCAGGAGAAACAAAAAGTCCAAGAAGCCAGCGCCGACGACAAGGTCGCCATGCTGGAGCAGCACAAGGCCGATCTCATGCGGCAGAAGCGCGAGATTGAGGCCAAGCTGGGAGAGATCAGGGCGAGGATGGAGGCGAATGCGGCGACTGCGGAGGGGGAGAAGGGAGTTGTTCACCAGGGGAAAAGGTAGTAAGGCGGGGATGGGTCGGATGCGATAGCGAGGACGGGAACCTTCTCGGCGACCTTGGAACCTCGCCCTACAATGGAGTGCGTGATGCATTCCGTGCCGGGGGGTTGGGGGGGGGGGGGGGGGGCAACCGACCAACACAGTTGAGATTGGATATGTGGTTGACCATGCCGGTCTTGTTTGGCCACCGTGCCGTCGGCTCGTGAGCATAGAGCTCGTTCTTCAAAGAGAAAGAAAGAAAGGGCCAACACAAATAGGGGATATCTTGGAAGCCTGGTCAACATACAGGAAAATAGAAGGATACATACATGTTCTCATCGACCATAGAAAGCAGTCCAGGCTCTCAAAGAGAAAGGGCATAAAATGGAGAAAAGAGAACAGAAAAGCCGTAAATCGACAATTGTGACGCAACCCGCGTAGTGTATTCCCTCCCGCCTGTGCAAGAACGCGAGCACACCAGAGCAAGGACCGACGCCCCTGACCTAGCGACGACCAAAAACGAAAGGAAAAGGGGGACAAGACGGCAAAAGTCTGCCAGCCAGCCGGCCGGTACGGTACACCACACCAACCTAGATACCGCCACCACCACCACCACAACAAACAACACTCACCAGCGAAGAGAAACCAACCCTCACCGGACGGCAAAAAGAGTACCGCTCAAGCGTAGAAAGGCCCCGCCCAAGGCAGTCTAATACCGGTAACTCCCCCCCTCCCTCGGCGTCGCCCGGTACGCATCCGAGGACCCGTCATCCGACACGGGCGTGACCGGCTCCGCGGCCGCCCCGGCCCTGCTACTGCTCCCCGCCTTACCGTCCCCCGCCGTCGTCCCCGTCGCAACAGCCGAGGACGACGATCCGCCACCGCCGCTGCCGCCGCCAAACCCGGGATGGAACGGCTCAAACGACAGCCTGGGCGGGCCGTTGTCGGTCTGTTTGCGAGAGCGGTGATGTTCCGGCGGCGGGTCGCGGAACGGGTCCTGATTGTCGTCGTCGTCGTCATCGTTGTCGTTATCGTCATTCGCCGAGTCGTCGTGACGGGGTGTGCCGCTTGCGGAGCGGGAGGGCCCTGCGACGGTGGGGCCGAAGTCGAAGTTGGCTTTGCCCTTTCCGTTGCCGTTGGCGGCGCTGCTTCCGCCGACTGCTTTGCGTGACGGGACGGGGGCCGCGGGGCGGGATTGCGCGATGGGGGAGGGCAGTTGCGGCGCCGGGCTGGAGGTGCTGGACCGGGCGTCGTTGAGGCCGAGGTGTTTCTTTGCTTGGAGGACGGCGCGGTGGTGCTGGTTGAGCGCTTGCTGCAGCTGCTCGTTGGTGTCGATCAGGCTCTCCATGGTGTCGTTGTCGGGGCCGGGGTTTTCGGCGGACATGTAGCCCTGGATGCTGCGGGATGCGCCTGAGCAGCGGTCCGAGAATTCCTTGATGAGGTCGTTGGATAGGACTTCGGAGGGCGGCGTGCATGCCACGACCTGCTCGAGGAGTTTGGCGGAGGTCCGGGCTTCTTCTAGCCGGTTGGCCAGCTCGACTGGGTCCGGGAGACGCTTGCTGTGCTGATGGTGCTGCCGGGGGTAGAAAGACGAGGGCGGCGGTTGGTGAGGGTTGAAGGGCGGTGCGACCAGCGTTCGGGGGCCGGGCTCAACAACGGGCATTCCCTACGCGCAGCGGGGTTAGCAAACGACCTTGGAGCTGGCACGGCTTTGGAGTTTGGCATGCGAGCGCTCACCCCATAAGCTTTGTACGCCTTCTCCTTTTCCTTCTTCCACATCTGGATGATCAAGGCCAGCCCCTCGTCGTCGCTTTTGGCACTCTCGAACCAGTCCAGTGTCTCCATCATGATCTGGCGCACACTTGCATCCCGCCCTGACCTCAGTAGCTCTTTCGCTGTGTCGGAAAACTTCTTGTCTATAAACCGTGTGAAACCCGGCCCGGGGTTGTCGGCCAGGATCCGGAGGAGCATGATGGCGTTGTATTGGCATGACGGCTTCGTCCAGAAGTCTCGGTACATGAACTTGCGGAGGAGGCGGGCGCATTCTTCGGCGGCGGCTGGGGAGGCAACGGCAGCCTCAACGATAGAGGGTAGGAAAATAACATCGTCGCCCTGATTCCACACAGTTTCCCCCATGTTAGCTTCCGATTCTTGAAGGCGACCAACAACCCAGAACAGGTCCTGCGATAGCGAGCTCCTCTTGACATACCGACGAGCTTCCCACGGACTGGCAGAATTGTTTCTTGGGTGAACAGTTAGCGTATACGACGTGCTAGACCACTCAGCGCGGGACGAGTCATACCACACAGCGCGCGGCGACGATTTCAGGGGTATCGTTCGCGGGGTCAGCTGTTGCAGTCTCGTCGGTGCCGCCTGTCGCGAGCAACCACGCATCAGTCTTTCGGTCGCCGCTACTACTATACGAGTAGAATCCGGGAGGGTGCGCCCTTACTACCGCCAAATGTCTGTCGTTTCTTGATGGTGCCCAGCACCCTGTTCATGCTGAAACCCCCCATCTCGTTCGAATGCGACAGTCGGGATCGCAAAGAGCGTTGCCGGCGACGGTGGCGCACACAAGTATCGAGGTTACGTCGTGTTATGAAGGGGGTCAAGGAAGGTCGTCTGGCAGAATCTCAGTGTCGGTGGAGTAGTGTCGGTGAAGTGCGTGAACTGTGTTTCGTTTCGATAGTGTCGCAAAAGTGCAAACCAACAGTTGCATATAGTTACGCGATTCCGTGGCTTACCGCTGTTGTCGTTTGCCGCGTCCCGACTGCCGCCCGTCCAAGCGCTCTAGGCAGCAAGGGTCCTTGATCTGGGCCCCGTTTCCAGTACGACGTAGTCACACGATCCAAGGATGAGGATGGTCAGCGAAAAGCGAATTGGATTCGAAAACAACGAATTCTTAAATTCCAAAAATCCAAGCGCCGGAAAACCATGGCCTCCGCCGGTAGCCGTCACGCGTGGATCAGGGCGGGATGATCAATGGGATGATCGGCCGCGAGAAAGGAGGGGCAGAGGCCAACCGCTCACCCGATTACCTTCTCGGTCCTTGTCTGTTTGGAAGAAATGTGCTCCGTCAACAATGACAACACCACCAAAAAGCGCTGCCAAGACGAACACCTAACCTGCACAGCCTCGCTGTCGCGGCCTTTGACGCGCAAGCATCCGCCCCAATCGACTACACAAAGTCTGTCAAAAAAGACCAGCAAGTCATTTGCTTGACCCTTTCCCACGTTGCTTGGCCTTGCCTGATAAGATAAGCCCTACAACGCCCTCAGCTGGACCCCTCTCCTCCCATGCTGTTAGTGCACTTCATCGCCCGGACGGCCCGAATGCTGGCTGCAGAAGGTGGTGGATCTCAAAGCGCAGAACATAAGCGCCGCATAGGCATGCGGTGCTCGTGGGAAGAACTCTAGATGGTTGGTTGTACACAACTCTGACATGGACACAATTATTCCTCCTCATCCGCATCATCCGGGGATATCTCCTCAACCACCAGGTTGCCCCCTCTGCCCATTTTCTGACCAACTGTCGCGGCTTCGCTGGGCCCAAACGTCTCCCGTGGCATGACCGATGCGATCCGGAATCCGTACTTGTGTTCATACCCTTCTGGTTTCGTCACATTCTCGTCGCCGGCCCCCCCTTGCAGCAGATCATAGCACTCTACAAAGGCGTAAAGCTCTTCCAGGGTGGTTTGGTTGGCGAATCTCCGAATCACACGCCCGGCCCCAGATGAGGCGGGCATGTTGAGCGCCAGGCGGACCGAGTCCTTCACTCCGGCGTCGGGTTCCGGCGCGATGGTGCTTGCCCGCCATTCTCTCCATTGCTGCCGGAGCTCCTGCAGCCGCGCGGCCGCCTCGGCTTCCTCCCGGGCACGCTTCTCAGCTGCCGCTGCCGCTGCCGCTGCCTCCCGCTTCTGGCGCGCTCTCTCCCGATCTGCGGCCAGCGATCTCTCGTACGCTGAATCCTGTTGAGACCGCAAATTGCGCGACATCTCCTGCGCGGCTCGCTCTGCCCGGACACCGTTTAGGTCGGGGCCGTATTTGGTGATGGCGTTCTGAATACCGGTAATGTATGACTCTGGTGTCATGGGCCCAACCAAGCGTTTGACGATGCCCATGCGCGTGCTGCCCTCCTTGGGAGTGAGGCAGACTAGACAGGAAAAGGGGTACTTGACGCAGTTGTACTCCCTGGCGACCTGGTACGCCTCCGAGTCCAGCACGTTTCCTCCCCACATGATGATGTTATTCGAAGGGTCGTTGATAAAGTTCACAACCTCGGCCGACAAGAGCGTATTACGGATGAAAGACTCGGTGTCATCGTGCTCCGGGGATAGCAAGACGGTCAGGAGGAACTTGACGTCCTGCTTGGCCATATCCAACGCTTGGGCATGGCCACCCTCAAAGAATGGAAGACCGTGTGCCCCGTATTCCTCCTCGAAATCGCGCCGAAACCTCTGTGCTGTCTCTTTGGGAAGCGTCACCCTTCGCCCGCTGGTCTGCTTCAGGCCCCTGGAAATTGAGGATGCCACAAAGCGCGGCCGCAGCGCCTGCGGCAAGAAGGACAAGAAATAGGCGACCAATTTCAAAGCGCTAGCAAGGATCTTGTATGTGAACCTAAAAGGCGCGAAGAGCACGGCCACTAAGAAAGGTGTCGGATACAACACCGGGAGCTGTGGCACTACCCGTGGCGCAGGCTCTGTTTGAGGCCGCCTTGTCGGTCGGTATGGCCTATCATCGGCATCCAGCAAGCTCTCGTGCAGATTTTCATGTCTTGCGGTCGCGCGCGGGATATCATCGTGTACCGCCTGGACTTCAGCCAAGGGATCGGGGCCTTCGCCATCGAAAAACTTAGCAATCGCAATCTGCGAGGCAGTCAGCTCTGCTTCCAGGTCTCTAAGGCATTATTACTGACCTGGACGTTCCACTGCGACCTCTCGAGAAGGGGAATAGCGTCCTTGATCTCTTGGCTCGTCACATCCGTGTATTGTTGTAGCGCCTCCTGCTGGCTTGTAGAGAGCCTGCTAAGATCGAGATCGGCCTCGCTCGCCATCATGCCTCAGGGACCGCTACGGCCATGCGCTCTTAGCAAGTCAGAGAACTGATAAACGCATCAACCGTCTGGCATGTGACTTGTTCGAACTGAAACAATGCGGCGTAGTGGGAGGTTCTTAGAGTGCCGCGGCGTTGAAAGTTATCCCTCGGATGGCACAGGACCGAAGTCGGATGCCGAGTCCGGTGCCTATGCAGGCTTCCACACGAAACGGATGCTGGCAGATAGCTGGCAGATAGCTTGCGGAGTCGAGCGTCGAGTGCAACCGAACAAGCCCGTGTGTAAGGAAAGGACGCTGGGTCCACTGCGCGAAGCACACGGGCAGATGCAACGTTCGGAGCTCGGGAACTTGCTTGTGGCGCTTGTTTGTGCAATTGTAAGTGTCTCGTACTGTGAGACGTCTCTTGGGCGTTGTGCAGGCAGGGTCAACAACCGGGACGACCGTGGTGGGCTAGAATCACGGTTTAAAGTGGTCGGTGGCCTTATCTAAGATGAGGTCAGCATCCACGGCAGGCATTGGAAGCGGATAACGGAGACATTAGCATTAGTTATGCCTATAAACCCCTTCACAATGGTTATTTAACTAGCGGGTTACGGCTTTAAAGAGGCACTCGTAGGCCCCCTCTGACTTTGAGCAAAATGTGCCCCATGCGTTTCGAGGCTGAACCAACCCGCGCCCAAGCCGGGAGGGGCATCCGGCGCGCCCCACTCATACGTTAGTTTTAACGTAGGTACTGCGTAGGCGTGGAGCCCACGCTTTCGTCTTTCCTTTGATGCTCCGCTGCGTCTGCAACCTGCAACCCTTTGAATAACCCGATTCCGTCAACGACCTTGGCTCGGCGGCGGCCGTGATCTCGCCCGGGCACCCCGATAAATCAACGACCTACAATCTCTCTCCCGCGTCCGACCGATTTCATTGGGTCTCTGATCTTTGCCCTGACCCAATTGCCGTCGCCCGCCCTCGTGCTCCGCCCGCATTCTGCCTTCTATGGGCGCCCTACCGCCCGTTCGGTCAAAACATGGGAGCATTCCGCCATCATCAAGTAAGACCCGCGCTCTACTTCCTTGTGTCGCGCGCCGCCATGTCTCCCTAGCTTTCTGCTCAGAGACTGACGACGCCCTTGCCGCTAGATATCGTAAAATCGGTCAAGGCGCTCTACCTCTGTCCTTGATTGGATCGAATCCCGCCATGGCCGCGACGCGATACTCGGCCTCAAATGACCTCCGACGTCAAGTCGGTTCTCCTAGATCCAAGGGACGAGGTCCGTGATCTCCGATTTCGTCGGCATTTTCCCAGCTGACGGTCAAGCGTGCAGAGAGCAAGGATACGCTTTGTCGCAACATTCTCATATACGGCAACTGCCGCTACGAAGACCAAGGATGCACGTTTAACCATGATCAAAATAAGAACTCTTCCGCACAAACAGACTTGTAAGCAATTGTCTGACCCAGATTCTCGAGTGCAAGCCCTGCGTCTGACCTCCCGCCAGTACAAAGAAGACATTCAACGTCGACTCTCCATCATTCACACCCTCGAACCAAACACCCACAGGCGTCAAGAAATCCACCCTTTCATCACAAGCTGCGAGCGCCGCTCCATTTACTCCCCGCGGGGCTGGCGGTGAGTTGAATATGGTTCGAGCTAGACTGTGCAGGAGCTGACGGTATTCCAGCGCCAAACCTCCAACAAAGCACGGAGGCTTCAGTGTTTAACCCCGCGGCGATTAGAGAATTCACCCCGCAGAACTACGACATCGCCAATACCGTAAGTTCTCGTGGAGTCCTCAGATGTGGGCATTGGGCTAATTATACTATAGAACTCGAACGGCGTTACGCAGGAAAATGGACTGTACAATGACCCCTTTACCGGCATGGGGCCTATGAGTGCGGCGCTGCCATCCGCCGGACAATACAACCTCTACGCGAGTGATCACAATGCCCTCGCCAACTCTGGGGCGCAATTCTATCCCCAGCATGGGGCTTTCGCCGCCGGGCCGCTCCAACCTCCCAATTATCACCTCTACCAACCCTTTGATACCTATCGGCAAGAGCTCCAGCCATGGCAACGGGCAACTTACGACTTTTTCATTTCCGCCAAGTTGCGGGAGGAGCTCCAAAAGAAGATGTTTGCCACTCAGCAAGTGATGCCAAGTGAGTTCTGCCGACAAGCTGTGACTGCCGCCTGTCGTCGTTGGCTAACCGGAGCTCTAGATTCGGGGCTGCCTCAGCTCGAGAGGTGGCATTCACTATTTCCTCTTGACACCAACAACAGGAAGAACACATCGTCGTTTGGCTACCCGAGCTGGGTGTACAAGGCCCAGAATAGCCGTACCGGGAGGCACTACGTCCTCAGGAGGCTAGAAGGTAGGAGCGAGCAGGCTTTGCTAGATCGATGCGTCGGACCAAATCCATGTTAACTGTGGTATGTCAGGCTACCGATTGACCAACGAAAAGGCCATCCTTACTGTCATGAAGGAATGGAAGAAGATCAAGAACGCTAGTGTTGTGACGGTCCATGAGGCGTTCACCACTCGGGAATTTGGCGACAGTTCCCTAATCTTCGCATACGACTACCATCCTCTGTCCAAAACGTTGCAGGAACACCACCTGCAGCCTGCTCATGGTAACCGGTACAGAGCGCCCAGCGCCGTGCCGGAGAATATCCTCTGGGGATACATCTGCCAGATCACCAATGCACTCAAGACCATCCACGCGAACAAGCTCGCGGCTCGGTGTATCGAGCCAAGCAAGATCATCCTCTCAGACAACAACCGCATCCGACTCTCTGCGTGCTCCATCTTGGACGTAGTGCAATTCGAGAGTAACACAAAGTCCATTCAGGAGCTGCAGCAAGAGGATCTCGTCAAGTTTGGCAGACTCATACTCTCTCTGGCCACTGGTACTCCGCCCGCTCACCTGAACAATATCCCAGCGGTTCTCGACTCTCTGGTCACGAAATACTCGGCGAACTTGAAGGACGCCGTCGCGTGGCTCATGGCACCTCCGAATCCAGGCGAGTCGAAGAGCATCGAGAACTTTATCAGCGGCATCGCCACGCACATGGCGACCTTCTTTGACCTTGCCCTTCAAGACAACGATGAGAAACAGTTCCAACTCGCCAAAGAACTGGAAAATGGTCGCATTGCCCGCACCTTGATGAAGCTCTCGACCATCCTCGAACGCGGCGACCTCTGCGGCGTGCAGGGCTGGTCCGAGACCGGTGATCGGTACCAGCTTAAGCTCTTCCGCGATTACGTCTTCCATCGTGTCGAGGCCGACGGGAAACCCAACCTCTCAATGGGCCACATGCTGGTGTGCTTGAACAAGCTTGACGCGGGTATCGATGAGACGGTCGTCTTAACCAGCCGCGACAACGAGACGGTCTTCGTGCTCACCTACCGAGAGCTGAAGCAGATGTTTGATCGCGCGTTTAACGAACTCGTGAAACACAGCAAGACCGGCGCTCCTGGGGCGAACAACTAGGCGCAGCCGCCGAAGGCGCCGGCTCATGCGTCGTATTCTCCCGTGAGCTCTCGTTCGGCATAGGGTGCCCCAACTGGATCCGTTTCCACGACGTCTGTTCCAACGGTGTCAATGCCGACAAGATGCACTCGGGCGAGGGCCACCCGGGGGAGCGGTGATTCGGCGAGGGCATATCCAATAAAGTCTTTTCCTACGTTTCCTAATCCGGCGATGGCGGTGCTGGCAAAGGGTGTTCAAGCGAGGGGTATTTCGGCAAGGAGTGGTTGGGCAAGGAGTTGTGGGACGATGAGATTTCCGCCACCGGTTCTTCGGCCAACGGGCCCTCCACCGATGAGCAATCCAATGAAATGGCCCCCCAGAGCGGATGTTCGAGCAAGGGAGTTCTGGCCCATGATTTTCCACGCAATGACCACTCTACCGAGAAGCATTCCAAAAGTTGTCTCAGCGCCAAATCCCTCCCCCGTCGTTCGTCCAGCGATCGTTCATCCAGAGAGACATCGTCTGAGGGACGTGTCAGTGATGGGTTTTCCCCCGCCGGTCGTTCCGGTCTTGGACACACCAGCAAGCAATTCCCTAGGGGATGTTTCAGCAAAGAGGGTACTACCAACAGTTGTTCCAGCGAAAGATGACCCGGCGAGGTCCGAGTCAGCAGAATGTATGTGGTATAGGCGAGTGTCATCGTGGGTGGACGAGCAGGCCGAAATCCGGGGTGCTGGTCGTGTGGAACAAGGTCTTGGCCATGAATATCATGGGCACTGAACATTAGGACGACGCACATAACGGAATGGAGACTGCCGAACTCGCCGTGGTCGTTGAGACAGAAGTGGAAAAGGGAGAAAATCAAAGTGAATCGGAAGGACCCGTAACGGCGCGGGTCAGCTGCAAACACTTGGAAAACAAGCGACGCGAAGAGCGTTTCTGGAATGCGCGTATATATATACATGTCGAGCTGTATCGGATGTTGGGAACCAACGACATGTTGATCAGCGAGCGTGGACCGTTCAGCGGCCACAGAACAGAACAGAATTCACAGAACATATCCTCTCTCCTGGTTGCCTCGTCTACGTGGGATTTTTCGTAGCACGGAAGAGCGGCTCGATGAGGGTCATGTCGGTTCTTCATTTTACGTGAGCATCTCTCTCTCCCTATTCAGGAGATACTGAATCTGGTTGCCCCTGCCGAATAATAACAGGCGGCCGTATTGGCGCGTAGATCCTTCCTTTCCCCGATCTAGCCGGGTGGGTGTGATCTCTGCCAGGTTCACCAGGCCTGAGTCGCCCAAGCCCCAGGACGACGGGCGCATTTTTGCCCTCCCGTCTCCTTTGCGGGCCAATCACTTTCTTTAGGCCTCTCAATTCGCAATCGTAATCACCCTTTTCTTTTTCATTCCTCCTCCGCCTGAAGAAACGGATTCGCTATCACCTCGCTTCCGTCGACCGGGCTGACTACCACGAGCAGCGTACCACGCACAACCACAAGCCCCAGCGGCCTGGTCATCTCGTTTCCTTCGTCGTCTACATGTATCATACACCATGTCAGCCAAAACACACACGCTCCCAAATTGCCCTCCCCCGGGGGGTGGGGAAGAAGGGGAGGGGAAGGGATTGCTCACCGCGAAGCAGCTCTTCCACCTCGTCCAGAACAAGGTTCATCAGCGCGTCGTATCCCTTGAGCACACCCGTCGCTGGGATCCCCCGCCATGCACGTCAGTGTCCTGCTGCTGCTGGTGCTGCTGCTGCTGTTTGCGCTCACACCAACCCGGAGAGATAGAAAAACGAACCTTCCCGCCCGCCGTTGAACTTGACTGTGATGCGCTTGTCCATGTACTTTTTCAGGTCCAGGATGTTCTCCTTCTTGGGCCGCTCCTTGTCCTGGCCCGAGCCCGAGCCCGAGCCCTGGCCCGAGCCTTGCGCGCCGCTGCCGGGTGCGCCGCCGCCGCCTCGGCCTCCTCTTCCACCGCCGCCTCCTCTTCCACCGCCGCGGCCGCGGTAGGGTCGGTCTGCCATTGTGTGAGTGTGAATGTAGGTGGGTGTGTGTGTGTTTTGTTTGCTGTGTGTGGATGTTCGGGGTCGTCGGTGGAGGGGTTGGAAAGAGGGATGGATATCCGACGGACGGGGGTGGTACGAATGCGGTGTGTCGGGCGGTGGTCGAGGTTGGTTGTGCGACCTGCTTTGGGGGAAGCTTCTGGTGGTGGTGGGGCCGCGACGGGAAGCTGAGCTGATCTTGGACGTGCCAAAATCTCGGGTGGAAAGCGGACTGACCCCACGATTGTGGAGTTTCTCTTGGCGGGCGCGGTTGAAAGCTTGCGGCGGTGGGGCTTGAGACCGTTGGTCAAAGCTTGCCAAGCTTCCCAAGAACCCAGTTTTGATGCAGGGGCCACATGTCCTTGAAAACACCATGTGGTCTGTGCTCCTCGACAACTGACTTCAACCATCTGACATATTCGGAATTGCTATCCAGCAACTAGACATGTGAAGTTGGGGCCGGAAGGAGCTTGATTGGAGGATTGAGCCGATCTATCCGTGGGAAAATGACATCTGTGCCGTTGACACATTCTTCTCAACCCTGCATCTTCTGTTCCGCTCGCAGGACGGCATCGCGGGAAAGACATCGCTATCCCGTCCGAACTCCGTTTTCGGCACGCATTTCAGCAATATACTCCTTTGTAAATGCACTTGTCTTAATCTTGTTGCTCCTGTTTAACCTACAGACCCGATTTGCTCGCCGTTGTGCGAGGTTATCCCAGGGACCCAGATAGCTGGATGTGCTCGGTTCTTCCTGAACTTTAAAATCCTCATTAAACTGTTTATCCACTGTCTATTCACAGGCACCCGTGTATATTTATGTTCTATCTCTCAGCAGGATCACTGCATTGGAAGAGAATAGACAACCATCGCCACGGGTAGAAGCAGGTCCCTGCCGCTTGGTCTTTTCGACTGAGCAGAGACGCTGGAACGTATGCGGCGAATGGGTTTGTTCGGAGGCAGCTATAGTCTGCGACTAAGCCACTATGCTGATTGGTCATGGGCAGTTCTGTCGCTGTGTAAATAATTATGGAAACCTGCCAGACAATGCTATTGCCAAATAGCTGCTCAGTTCCAATGGCCCCCTTGGCCGAAGACATTGAGTGTGCCTTGACTGGAACGGGAAACATTATCCCTTGAATGATGCGGACAGGTTGCAGTTGCAGAGTTTGCACTTGGGCGTACTCAAACGACTTATGGAATCGTCTGATGCGGTAGGCGTTTCCGCCGCGTGGTACTTGAGCTGCTCGGTGGAGTTAGGAAGTTGGAACTCTAAGACAGCAAGCTGAAAGGAAGCGTACCGCCAGCATCGAAGTTGTGCCAGAGGCCCACCAACAGCCGCTATTGCAAGGGACTTGTTGACCGGCAGACAAAAGACGGCCGGTTGATTGGCAGGATAAGACACCTGTCACCGCCGTCGACTATTGCATCTGAAGTAGGCAGCAACACGCCAGGAATTCTCAGAACAATAGCGCCTTTTTGCTAAGCGCTTTACATAGAAGGTAGCATAGCATTCTCTCAATAGGCGCACCTGGTCGAGATATTCACCTTGATATTCTTGGCATGACTTACAAGGCCAATAATGTTAGGGGAGTTTGTTGGATGGATAATCTCAACAATTCACAAAAGTGCGGCGAGTAACTCAAGCTCCCGAGATGAGCGAGTGAGCGAGGGGGAGTGTTTCCCGAGCACAATTCACCCTCACAGAACTCTTTCCTGCGGTGTTCTATTCCCTATTATTGAGTGCTCCGCTCTTTCTCAAATAAGATCGCTCATTAGCGTGCAGGTTTGGTGTGCTGATGTCGTGGTGGGCGATGGTAGCTACTGAGTGGTTCAGTAAGTCCTCGCTAGGGGAAGGGTGGCCTTGACTGGGTAATAAATCTATCAGCATTGTCTCGAGGGTAAAAAACCTGCGATGTCCCGAGAAGTGCTTAGAAGAAGTAAACCCCCGGGGCTGCCTTAAGGTACCCTTGGTGGCGCCTGACTTGCCCAATGGGGGAGTCTGAGGCAAGGCCAACACGACACTCGAGCAGGACGCGCGGTGAGAAGCATTGAAGTTTGTCAGAGGGACTGCGCATTGCGGGTTTGATGGGCTCTGAGCTAGTCAGCACATGGTGGCGCCGTGCGTCGTTCTTCTTGAGCCGCCGCCCCGCAGTTTCAGGCGGGAACCCCAGGAATCCCGTCAGCGTCACTTGTCGGGCGCGCCCGCAACCAGTTCCGACTGCCCCTTGCCGACAAACCGGCGAGATCGTCGAGATGCCCGGATATCACTCGGCCACGAGACAAACATAAACCCTCAGTCACTTGCCAAAAGAGTTATCTTTTACGTAGTTGGCTTAGTCCAATCTCCAACACCGTATCCGACGGATCGCGAAAGATGCCGCCGCCTTTCCGAGAGGGGGATGCAGGGGAGGGGGGGTCTTTGCGTTACTGGCCCAAGATGACTTCGCAGCAATGGATCCGGGGGATGTCGTAGGATGGATTCCATTCTGGCGCAACCCCAAAGAGAGGAGCAATGGGGCGTCTTCAAAATAGAATCTCAGAGGTCTCAGTCGTCCTATGTCCACGAGGCCGTTGCCAGTGCGGCCATTTCCAGTGATCAGTGTGTCCCGGGCAAGTCGAACCTGGAAGTTGCCGTCTTTTGTTGAGTCTTCCCCGTCTCCCTTCCGGTCCAACCCTAGCCGGCCCCATGCTCGCCCCCAGTGCGCTCGGCCGAACTCCTATCCACAACCCCAACTCGAAAATCATTGGGTCCAGGCAGCCGACTTGAAACCCAAGGCCACACTTCCACTTTTGGACATGTGCAAACCAGCCCGCTCGGCGGCCAAACGACAGAATCACGGCGATGTCATTTCCATCAAAGAAATTTGCTGCACGGATCCCAACAAAAGAACCTGATTGTCCGTCCGTAGGATACATGGAGAGCGTGACAAAGTTGCATATGCTGTCTGCCGGCGATCGTCGGATCGCCACCCTGTCCCAGAAGGGAGTCTCTTAGTAGCAAATGTCTCACCCGGGCAAGTCTTCCAGGAGGACGATCGATGTACGGCCCATGGTGGGGAGGGTCAACTGTCATGGTGAGGATAGAGAAGCAAACACATACATGCCGTGATGCAGGCGCAGGTGTGGTGCAGAGACGAGACGTCATCATCCTGTGTGTATTCCGTAGTCTCGGTTTCGACAGTAGTTCCACGTTCCTAGGACCTGCTGCGTGGTTTAGAATTAGATGAGGTTGAGAGGGCGGCCCATTCATTCACCCTCCCCCCTAACCCCAGACAGCCTCTTCTCTTAAATACGGCTGGCCCCCTGGCTCTTCCCGCTCCATTCGCCTTCCTTTTCTCTTTGCACCTCACACCTTTGCTCCCCACCCCCTGACTTCTCCAAACCTGTATTGTGGGTAATTGGTGCTATTGTTCCGGCAACCATTTGCAAGCTCCGCATATTGTCGCCATTCTTGACGCGTGCCTTCAATTGATCTACACTAGCCAACCCTTTCTCCTTTTTTTTCTCCCTTGAACCCACCGCGCAGGCATTGATACCCTATTCTTTTTCAGTGCTCGTGTGATCTCACCCCCTCACGGCCCCTTTCTGTTTTCGTTGCATCCGTACCGCGCCGCGTCTACACGGGCCGCCAGCTCCGCTCTCAGCTCACGACCGGCTCGCCCCGAGCTGAAGCTGACTCGCCCAATAACGCGTTTTGCATTCCTGCATTCCCGCTGATCATCTTGCACCCTTACTTCCAACCACCATCTCCCGTCGCAACCACCAAAACTGTGGTAGTTGCGACAATGGCAGCCATACAGGCGGCACCAACAATTGCTGAGCTTGACTCGTTGCTGTGCGGGTCAAGCTTCGCGAGTAGCACAGATATGTCCTCCTCAAATTCCGCCTCATTGAGCTCAACTCCCCCGACCACCGTCTCGCCCGACAGCATGTCCCTCGCCTCAGAGCCCGATCTCGCCAAGCCTGAAAGCATCACCGCGCCAAGTATCGAGGCGGTAATCCACCTACCCGAAACCCAAGAAACCGAGCAACACGAGCCCGGCCAACAAACCCCCGTAGGCGAAGACGCCATTGTGGTTGCAGACCAGTCTCTCCCAGCCGAACAGTCCTCCGTTAGCCGTCCGCGGCGAGCCCGATCGAGTCTTCCGGTCTACAACATTGCCAAGCTCGCAGGCACCGATGTGCATGGCAGGCGGAGGTCCAAGGGAGATGCGATCCAAGACAAGAGACGCCGCACCATATCCGATGGCGGGCCGCCGAGCTATGTCGATTCGAGCGCCGACGGCTCAATTGACGCGCTGGCAAAAGCAAGTCCGACTGGCCGGAAGGAAATTGACGCGTCAGACAGCAAGCGGTCGGTCGCGTCTCCCAACACGCCGAGAAGCGCGCGGATCGCCAAGAAATCACCGTCAAGCCCAGCGTCGACACATTTGACGCGTCGCGCGACGCGTCTTTCCGGTGCTGCTACCGAGAGTCTCGCGACCAAGCTGTCGGCCCTCAGCAAGCGGGGAAAGAAAGCCGTGGAAAAGGGGATTGGCCGGATGTCTCGCGAGCTTATGCGCCTGAAAGACACGAATGAGTTTGCCCACATTGACACGCGCCCGGTCAGGTACACGGTTTGGAGCAACGGCAAATATGTCGAGATCGACCCTTCGCAGGAAACCCCGGCATCGGAGCCGCCGCGCAGAAAGAGCAAAGTTGTCGAGACCGCCTTGACCGGCGACGACAAGCCCCAGCCCGAGAAGCAGGAATCCAGCGCGCCGGTAGCCAAAAAACCGCGCGCAAAGAAGTGGCTGGAGAAGGGTCTCTATGCGGGCCAGGAGGCGCCCATCGACATCTTCAAGGGCCTCACGTCTTCGGAAAAGAAGAAGCTCGCATCGATTCCGGAGCTCATGCCCAGTGGAAAACCAAACCGGACGCTCCCACAGCCCATGTACAATGGCCTACGCATTCTCATCAACGGACGCGACTTCAAGCTACCCTTTGATGTTTGCAATCCTCTCCCCCCTGGACAGCCAAAGCCGGCCGCATACCGCACCATGACCAAAAGTGAGTTCCTGTCTGATCCGAGTCGCGACTCCGGGCTATGCGCTGACCTACTCTCCAGACCGATTTGTCGGCAACGCAGCTGCCTATTGGAAGAAGACGCCTCATTTTGAGGACTTTGCGTCGAAGTGTGTCTGCAAGGTCGAAGACGGCTGCGGCGAGGACTGCCAGAATCGCATCATGCTCTATGAGTGCGATGAGACGAACTGCAATGTCGGCAAGGCGCATTGCCAGAACCGCGCCTTCCAGGATCTTCAGGAACGCACCAAGAAGGGCGGCCGGTATCGCGTGGGCGTGGAAGTCGTCAAGACGGGCGACCGGGGGTACGGGGTTCGCAGCAATCGCTGCTTTGAGCCAAATCAAATCATCATGGAGTACACGGGTGAGATCATTACGGAAGAGGAATGCGAGCGCCGCATGAACGAGGTTTACAAGGACAATGAGGTCAGTCATTCTTTCGTCTCATTAAGAATAGGAAAGCATGATTTGGGGATCAAACGACTAACCCTCGCAGTGCTACTACCTCATGTCTTTTGATCAGAACATGATCATTGACGCGACCACCGGTAGCATCGCGCGGTTCGTCAATCACTCGTGTTCGCCCAACTGCCGGATGATCAAGTGGATCGTTTCGGGCCAACCACGCATGGCTCTGTTCGCCGGCGACCGCCCCATCTCGACGGGCGAGGAGCTCACGTACGACTACAACTTTGACCCTTTCTCGGCTAAGAACGTGCAGAAGTGTTTGTGTGGTAGTGCGAACTGCAGAGGCGTGCTCGGCCCCAAGCCCAAGGAGGTGAAGCCGCCCAAGCCGCCCAAGGAGGAGAAGAAGGCTGTCAAGACCACTTCGAAGGCCTCGGCCAAGGTTTCGGCCAAGGGTCCAGCAAAATCCTCGGTCAAAACTTTGGTAAAAACCTCCACCAAGCGAAAGCTCAAGGATGCATTTGACTTCGACGGCGACGATGAAGACGACGCCAAGACAGTCAAGAAGCGCAAGATCAAGGCAGCAACGGGTTTTAAGCGAACTCTGTCTACGACAAGCCTTAAGATGGCCAAGGGCGCAGCCAAGGGGACTGTGGCCACGATCAAGCGGAGCGTCTCAAGCTTCTCAGCAGCCGCCAACAAAAAGAAGACGGCAGGTCGATCCTCCTCCGCCTCCAAGGCGAAAACAACTATGAAGATGTCGACAACAAAGAAGACGACTACAATTCGCAAGGCTGGTGTCGTGAAGAAGGCATTCACCAAGAAAACCAGCAGCATCACAGCAGTCCAAAAGACAAAGATTGTCATACCGTCTCGCAGCCCAAGCCTGACGATCGTCGCGGCGGGTGTCTCCCCCCCCAGCCCCTCGCCAGCCCACATGGAGACACCCAAGATTTCGACCCCGGCGCCGTCGTCTACCAAGAACCTCCCCAAGCTAACCATATCAGGCGGCAGCGTAAAGACATCGGCTCGCAAACCGACTCCTTCGCGCAAAGCGCTCGAGTCAGGGCTAGAGTCAGGGCTGGGAGGGAGTCCGGCGTCTGCCAAATCGGTTACGGCGAAGGTTGGGACTGGGCTGGAGGTGAAGAGGACGCCGAAGATCAAGTTGGTGAGTGGAACGCGGTGAGGGCAGAGCTACGGGAATGGGAAATATTTGGTGGTGGAAGAGGGAGGGCGTCTAAGGGAACGGAAGAAAGGCGGAACGGGCTGGGAGGAGGAGTTAGGAGTTTTCAGTTTCCGCGGGGCGTATCTTTTCCAGTGCAATGCAACACAATTGTTCTATGCGAAGGAGTAAGGGGGGCAAGGGGTGACTTGGAGTTTGCTTTTAGAAGGGGATCCTGATTTTTTTTGGAGGGGGGGGGAGGGGAGGGAGGGGGTGGAGAGGGTTTACTCTTCGCGGTATAAGACGGATGGAACCAGTCATCGATTATTACGGACGGGGAGGGGGGTCGAGAGGGTTTCCGACAACCCTGGAGCGGGCCGGAGGTTGCGGCAGAAAATTTTATCCTATACTAGGCACCCGCGCTGGGTCAGCAACGCGGAGAGTGCTCTGTACTACGTACGTATTCCGTACAGTACATACAATATATTCTACCAACTAAAACCAAAGTCAGTTCAGGGAACTCCTCGCTGAACCTAGTGGCACTGGCACTAAAATTTTAACGTTAGGTCTCCTATTACGTGCGAGTGCACAGTGTGCGCACGGACTTTGGCAAGCTTGCAGAGGGTAAATACCTACTGTAGTACCTATGGCCGCAAACCGCACCAATTAAACGAGTACTATGTAGTATATACTTAGGTAGGTAGGTAGAAAATTTTGAGTCCGCAAACCAAAGCGCCAAGGGGCTGGCTAAAGAATAGAAGCTTCCTGTTTGGTTAGATATATGGAGTGAAGCGGTGCAGAAGTCTCACAACCCAACCAACACACCCATCAACACAGGCCGCGGTTGCAGATTGTATGAGCTGCGGGTATCATAAAAATAGGGGAGACAGCCATGGCTCAATCAGCGGTATTTCGCAACCCCAGAGGAATTATTAGAGTAAAATTGATAAGAATCACGGTGTAGCGGCTTTGGAAATTGAATCCGGGCAGTCCGATGTAGACAAGAAAGAGTCTGCAACGAGATGAGTGTAACTATCAGGAATCGTTTGCATAGGCCTCGCCGGCAAGTGGAGATTGGAGATTGGAGTGGAATGTCTAGGGGAATGCGCTTTGATTATTGATATTCTTCATCGCTATCTCCGTTCATCCGACGTTTGTGAAGCGGGTGGGTTCCAGTATTCCAGTACTCCCACTTGTGTGAAGCAAGCCTTGGGTTTGCATGTCCTCGGCGCACAACGGCGCAAGAAATTGCGCTGTGGGCAGACTGTTGGGCTCGTAGGATCGTTAAGAAGATTGAGAAGAGGTTCCCGAGCGAGAAGAGGCCGAGTTTACAGACGTAGCAAGCCATGGCCCTGCAGGACGGTTGCGAAGGTCAGCGCTGATTCTTATAAGAGGAATTCTTGCCCTGGAGGATCTATCATTTGGCCGACTTCGAAGCACCTGGTCGTCTTGTTCTGAGTTTCTTGGACGGCTCGGAAGTATATTGTATCCGACCCTGTATGTATGTATGTATGTATATTTGTACTGTACAAGTCCCAATCCAGGCCCCTGTTTTCAATTTTGCTTCGTTACGACACTAGGCAAGAAAAGATACTCATAGTTATCTGTCCTCTGGGAGCAACTGAAATCAATAATCTCACCTATGTCTTCACACAAGATATACACTCAGACTCTTTGATCTCGACTGACCCCGGAGGAGATTTACCAGGTGGGTTATTCTGGGTAAACTGCTTTCCTTCCTTTCACCAAGGTTCCGTATCCCGCCGGACACCCTCCTCTATAAGGCAGGCCGTGTTGCATCCTAGGAAATAATCCCCAGCCCGTCAGATTCCGGGCCGTCGCAAATACTCCAGAACTGCATCAGCCCAACGCCCACTGCCGCCCATCTGCCGCAAATCGCGGATTTATCTTCATCGTTAACAAAGAGGTTCTGGAGGCTGGTGTCGTGATGGTAATAAGGGGGGGAAGCCGGGGGCCGAAGACGCTCTGCGTCGCGTTTTCCGATACAGAATCTTTCTCGCAGTCCAGACTTTCCGTAGTTGACGAGGGCTTGTCTCGAACTCAGGCGTCTGGAGTGTAAAGCAAGCGGAGGGTTTGGGTACTTGACAGTTGACATGCTCCAGACGCAGGTCGCGTGGCAAGGAGGGGTGTTGGCGGACGGCGCTTTTGAACGTCGAGGTACTGCACTATGTAAGCGCGTGGAAAACCTGGTTGCTTTTGGCTGCGGCATGGTACAGAAAATGCAGACTATGCTCTGAAGCTCTGCTCATAGGGGTCCCCCCGGAAATTCTTAGCGTTCAACCAGACGGACAGCGTCGGCCATTGTTGAATGGATCAATGTTTGTCTGAAGGTGCCTGGTCTCAATTGACCGCCGAGGGAAGCCACTCGCAGGAGGTTGGCGGGGTTCTCTCCGGGCGAACGTCCGGATTTCGGACGGCGGGGTAGGTATTCTTCTCCATGGAAGGAAGTATGCCCCGCATCGACTGCATCGACTGCACTAATAAACGGGGCATTGGTTCAGAATTCAGATGTCCGAGTTTGAAGGCCAAAAAGGAACTCGAAGTTCCAGAGCTAATCTGAAATTTCTTTTGTCAAAGGGCAAGGCAAAGAAAGGTAAAAGGCAAAGAAAAAAAAAGCTGCCTGAGCTGAGCCGTTAGTTCCGCAACTTGGGTCAAATCGAGTTAGGCACGAGGCTGCACCGAGAATTGCGGTAACCAGACCGAGGGCATTCGGCCACTTCGGCAAAGTCGGGTTTTTTTTTTTTTTTTTTTTTTGAGAAAGAGTTTCACTCAGATTCAGCCTTGATGTGTGCTTGGCTACAGAAGCCGAGCGGCGCTTTATTAGCCACACTTTCTTGTCTTGGTAATAATAATAATGGGAAGTTGTGTGAGAAGTCAACCGCCAAGTTGTCGGGAATACATCACCGGGGCTGAGGTTGGACCTATACAGTAATGTACTGTATGTACATGTACCTACGATCATGAGGGAACTGGCGGTGTAAACAACAAACACGAAATTTCGCCTGACGTCTTCACCTTGCCAGAAGCCCGTCAGGCAAAAAATTAATGTGGATTTCCAGAGTTATCCCCGTTCTTGGTCCGCGGCCCACGAACGGTGGCTTGCAGAGATCGTCCGCATCACCAAACTCTTTCTCCTCGAAGTCAACGTTGGAATTTGCGTCACGCCTGTGATGTGGCTCGCCAACAACCAGCCTCTGATTGGAAGGGCGCACACGCACACCATTATTATGCAGCCCAATCCGATGTGCCAGACGCGAGATGCATGCATGTCAACCAATGCGCACCCCACCCATCACCGTGAAAAGACATTCGGCTCCCGTTGAGTCAGTGTGTGTATGTCCAGGTCTATTAGGTGCATGTGTATGCTGTGAAACACTCCCTAACAAATGGGATCGCGTGGCGAGCAGCGGGGGAGAACCCCAAGAGGGTGTGGAATACGCACCATCATCTCGTCACTTGATGATCTCGCCGACTTCGTGCCAGGGGGACTGTAAGGTGTGTACACATAAAAGAGCAAAACAAATATCAGATTCGCCAAACTCTACCTCTATCTAAACTGAACCGAAACTGAAGCCAAAAAAAAACAAATATAGCCATCCCTGTCGCTGAAAAAGGTGAGCGAGCTCGCGCCCACTGCTCATGACGTCTAATCTAGAGTGTCCTGTGTTCCATGATCCCAAGACCTCAATGCAGAACTCCTATGTCCCTTCTAGATAGCAGCGCCGAGGGAAAGAAAAATCCAAGCAAAAGTACTCAGGAAACCCCGCTGCAGCCAACCGCACCAGTGACAAACGCCCCCTCCCCTGATCTAACCCTCGGTCTGGTCTTCTTCCACCCTCGGGGAGTAAAAGCTGGCGGGACACGAGGGCAAGTTTCCGAGCCTTCCTCCTCCTTTCACCATGTAGCCGTGAGCCCAAAGGAGGAGGGTAGTCTATTAGCGATGAGACTTGACCGTTTTCTTGCCAACTTGGCAGCATCCGCAACGTGCGTGTTGGCAGCTCGGGCAGGCGAGATCGACCGAGCAGCTCAAGGGACCCATCCCACAAACCTCCTGTCTTGTTGTTACTATATGGAACATGCTTCTTTGGAGTCTGTATTCTTACACAAAACCACGTATACACAACCTTGGTCTTGCTCGAGCTTTGGGGCATGGTATCTGCGAGATGCGCCTGTGGCAGGTGTCCGACTTTGTAGAAGATGAGAACTCGGAGCAAATAGAGCAGATTGTGATGGATTATTGATGAGAGTTGTTTTCGAGATGGTGAGACTAGTGCTAGAGATGTGGAAAACCAGAGAGGCGACACTCGTTGCTTATAACCTCAGAAGCCCGAAACTGTCAAGAGAACAACACTAAGAGAAATTCCACTCTACGGCATGGCCTCACCGCCGCAGTGATGGGCAACTCCTTCGCCTCGCGGACTGACTGGTCCTTGGGAGATGCCCCACGCTCGTTCGGTGACTGCTCCGCCATTATGCCCACTTCCACTTGGAAGATGGTAAAACCAAACAAACAGAGCTGTGAAGTGGGTAAGAACAAGGCGTGAAATCGGCCAGGGTTGAGATATTCCGGTGAGCGAGTCACCTGGGGTTGCGAAAGGACAGAGCACTGGCCCAATTCAAGGCTCCTCAACGACATCCCGCAGTGCGGAGATACATTAGAGCAACGCGCAGCCAGTCAATGTCGGTCAAGAATGGAACTACCCCAATCCGCTCAAGAGCGTACATTGGAGTTTGTGGCTCCGTCGGCGGGTTCCGGTCGGTGCCCTGCGGGCGCAGCAGCAACCTGAGCGCCGGGCACCTTTGCTGAGGCTAGCAAGTGGGCCGGATGCCGTCCCGGTCGTTACGGCGAAGGGGTTTAAAATCGCTGTATGAGACAGAGCAATATCCAGCTTAGAAATTCCGGCCCCAGTGTGCCCGACAAGCCACAGCATTCGTCGCACCGGGCACGGGGCCGAGGGGGGTAACGAGGATAGATCATAGGGGTTCCGTAGAAGGGGTTTTCCGGTCTGCTGTGCCATTGTAAACCCGGGGGGGCGGATCGGTGTTTGCGCAGTCCATCTAAAACGAGAAGATAATCCAGTAAGAGAACGGAATTGAGACTTGAGAGAGGACTCCCCGGAGCGTCAAAACTCAAAAGACTGGCGCTGGCCGGATGGTGGTCCCCCCCGTTGCTGAATGTGGGCCATGCGGCTCTGCTGGACCCATCCACACGCCACGCCCCTGGCTTGCATCATGCAACTATCCGGAAAATAGGATGGCCGTTATCGGACCCCACTAGCCCGCTTTTGCTAGAGCCTAGAGGTTAGCCAGCCCTGTTTCGCCAGTTCAGCTCGACCAAAAACCTCGCGGCGCCCAAACCTGAACTGGGTCTCGCTCACCGAGCTCCCCGCCCGGCAGGCTGCATGCGAGGCACAGACGACCGTGGCTGAGGCACCCAGATAGTTAGCGCTGTGAAATGGCAACTCGCTCGCGCGGGATGGAGCATGGTCTTGGCAAGGGGTACACACCGCGTCGCAGCAGCCTTGCGTGCAGTTTTGACCTTGCTACCTCGGACGTGCAGCAGCTGCGTAAAGGCTCTGACTCAAACCATGTGCTCGGTTTCGCTCTGGGACTCGATGACAACATTCGAGGTCGCTTCGTGGTTGTAGTCGGTCAAGAAAGCGTCCAATCTCGTTGTACATACCTGGTGTGTCCTGGTTTGGGGAGCTACCTAGCTTTGGCTCGACGTCGGTTACAACAATGCCGTCGCAACAATGTCGTCGCAACAATCTTCCGCCCGGGGCGGAGCCGGCCGATGCCCGGGCTATTCCATGTTGCGAGGCTAGACGTCGCAGCTCCCAATTTGCCCAAAGCCCTTTGCACGTCGGTGTACTTTTCCACACCTCGGTAGCCGCTTTCAGCGACGCGCTTGGCCGTCAAGGTAGCAGCGCGTATGGGCGTCTGAGAGGATAGGAGGCGTCTGAGGAGTGGGCGAGAGTAAGTGTAAGATGAGTATCGTGATCCAGGATTCCAGAGTCGGAGTCATGGCTGAATGCTCGGGGCATCTGCCGACTACCAAGCACGGCAAGGTAGTTGGGGCCCTTGGGGGATGGGAGGAAGCAGAAGACGGAAAGATACTGTACCCCACCACGGCCCAGCCGACGTAACCATTGCCGGGTGGTGAGACCGGACAATGTGAGTTTTTGGCAGGAGCAACCCATAGACGGTAGTGGCGACCTTCGTAGTTGCGACTGGACCAGCAAGCGCTCCCCGGCGCGCTTGACGTTGGGATGGAATATGCCTGTTGCCCCAGGGTTAAAAAAAGGGCTCCGGTCAAGGTCGGTACCTAGGTAGGTACCGAGTTTTATGGCATCCAGTAACTGCACACCACAATAGCGGTCCGACTTTCGATGTATTCCCGAACCTGAATCCTTATTGATGTTTCGACGTCGCGAGAAGCGTCTAGGTTTGCGATGTCGTTGCTGTCCGCGCGGACGGAGTTGGCACCGGAGGAGGTGGGCCATCGACTTTGTGGTTGGGGTTCTTGAAGCAATTGCAGCCCTTCGTTCAGGCCACATTTTGTCAAATCTTTTCAGTGGAGCTGCGTCGAGACAACCGCGGCGAGCCGGAGGTTCGTCTCTGGCAGTTGGGAGTTTCCCCTTTATGTTCGGAGTTGAGCGATGAGGCTCTTTGCGGCTGCAAGCCACAAGGGCGCCATGGCAGGCCAACCACCCAATATCATTGCGTCGGTCGACCAGGCCACGGCCATGTGCCCACTCCAATATTGGCTAGACGTCCGCTGCTCGTCGGTGTAAATCGATGTGTGCCTCTGCCTTCCGTGTCGGTTGCCTAGAACGGGAATACGGTGGACAACCATCCTTGATGTTTGCCATGCGCCTGCTATCCTGGAAAGCCTTGACCAATCTCAGCTGGCGTGTTTCTCTCGGGCGTGTCTCATCTGAGACAACAATCTTGTGATTGTGGCGAGAAAATTCCCAGCCGGCCGAATACGATGAGGCATCTCCAGCCCGTTCCTATAAAAACCGGGCGATAACATCATATGCTGACATGGACATGCCATCGATCGTCTCGAAGTAGTCCGGTAAGCATTTCACTTCCGTCACGTCAAGCCAGCTCAGAAGTCGAGCATTATGTTGATTGCCCACGGCACCACTCAGGGGTCTTGTGACGACGTAGAACTGCCGAGTCAAGAGGACACCAAAATGATGGGACATGGGTACCAGGTCAAGAAGACAGCTTGAGATAATTGAAGTTGAGAATGCCAAAATAGCCGGCATCTTCGGAAGGTTTCTGGTATATGCGCCTGGGGCCGCGTTGACAGCGCCTAACAAGCAGAGATCCAATTGGTCCTCCATGGCCAATCACCTCAGGCATGTCCAGGTATCCGTGTTCCAGGATTCGATGGTGTTTCCGAACACGGTTGATTGCTTATATCCATCTTGAAAGAGAATAACTGACCTACTGATGCAGGAAGCCCTCAACGTATTTCCCGACGAAGACATTGCGCGACAGTGCAACGGCGCCTGCCTTGGCTACCAGTCCTCATGTCCTCAGGGCGTCCTTCAAGGCTATGCTCTAATATCTGGTAGCTATGAGGGGTAGCTCGGGCAGTAGGGCTATGGCTGTTAAAAAGAGCAGATGAAAAAGTTTGACTTGGAAACAGGAACCCTCAACTCAGGAGTCTCTTCGACACTACAAGCCGTATCCTAAAGAAGCCCGGTTATTCTAATAGAACACACATTCTTTCTTTGGAAAGTTTAACCTCCTTGCTAATAAAGCCGCCGAACTGTCGGGGTGCAGGGGGAAGCCAAGGCATAATTGAGTTCTCGGCCTCGGGGCTGACGCCGAAGAAGCCCTGTCCTAGCAAGGTGAGAAAGTTTGACTTTATGTCGAAAATGAGCGAAAAGTGACGGCGCGTATGTTGCCACCATGATGCTAAGCATGCTATAACTATTGCAATAACGGTAACAGCAATCGGGATTCAGACATAGCGCAGGACCGTGGGATAGATGCTTCGGTCTGGGGAATGATGAATCCATGACCAGCCGGCTGCCCATGCCGTTGTCTCCTGATATCGTTTGATATGTTGAAATTTCCAATTAAACTGACAAGGGCACTTTGTATATCTCCTTTTTCCAATTTTGTTCTTTTCTCTGTTAGTGAATCAGTTTGTTCAGAGTCCCTTGGGGCCGTGATGCACCACCATTGAGACATTTTACAGTGCTCAAGGACAACTCTAGAGTTGGAACTCACTCACCCACACTACTGTGCATAACCTGGGTAGAGAATTATGTAGCAAGTATATAGGTATAGAGCAGGATAAGTTCGCTACTACTATATAGTATGTACGTAGTACCGGATAAACGATGTTGGCGCTGTAAGTCATCGTGGTCAACTCCAGGAATAAGAATGACGTGACGGGCCGGAAAGCCATCTTCCAGAATGGGAATTTGCGCTACATGCAAGTGGACACCCGCATGGGTTATTAGGCCTTGGCATGTGGTATTGCGGATCCGCCTGCTTGCATTTCCGTTCTATCCCCACACAACGTCATCTCGGTAGCAGCAGCGGGCGTTGGCAAACCAAAGGCCCACGCCGCCTTGACTTCCAACTTTCCGCAGATGCATCCTGACGCCCCCTGAACATCGCCGGTAAATCGGTTGGCAATGTCCCCAGTCGGATGCGCTGCACGTCCATTCCACCGGCATTTCTAATCTGCCGGCCGGAGCTTGTTGCAGAGGCTGCCGAATCCCTTTTCGTTCCTTTGATTTCTCCCACGCGATTCGGCGCAGCGCCCTCTGCGTCAGACGAGACACGATGGTGTCGGCTCGTCGGGCAGAGACGCGGTGGGTGACGCGCATCATGCCATTCATTCTTGGCGGTTGTGCTGGTTTTGCGACCTATGTCATCGTTAAGCGCGTCTGCGGTAATGGCATCCCCAAAATCCCCTCTCGAGACGGCACCTCTGACCGGCGTCAAATAGTGGACTACTTCATTTCCCAGCAGCAGCAAACAGGCACTGCGATTGCCTTCCTTGTCCTACACTTCGTATTCCTTCTCTTGATGCTCCTGACATACTTCCGTCTCTTCGTCGTTATCCAACTCGACCCCGGAGTGTCGCCGCTGGGCCCGAGAGCCGCAGAACAGAGCGCAAAGGCAAAGGGCCAGAGCCGGCGAGAACGAGACCTTGAGGCTTCTGCGAGATATGAGGCACGGCCGGACGACAATCCCGATAGCCCGGGGCTCGAGCAGTTCTACAGCAAGGATGTGTTCGTCTGCGAGACGGATGGGCGACCGCGGTGGTGCAGCACATGTTGCAACTGGAAGGTGGACAGGGCACACCACTGCAGCGAGATCGAAAGATGTGTGAAGAAGATGGACCACTACTGCCCTTGGGTGGGCGGCATTGTTGCCGAGACATGTGAGTGTAGCTGGCGCCAACATCGTCCCGGACTGGGGAACTGCCTCGAACCTAACTCGCGGACCATGACAGCGTTCAAGTACTTTGTTCAATTCACATTCTACACCGCTATATACTGCGCCATCATCATTGTTGCAACTGTCATTTGTTTGCAGTCGAAAGTCCGCAGCGGTCATGGAATCGACGGAGTTGTCATTGGCGGTTTGGCGGTCTCGACTCTGTTTGGCCTCTTCTCTTTCACCATGACGGCCACGTCGGCACGCTATATCTTGACCAACCTGACGACTATCGACTACCTAAAGTCGAAGAAAGTTGTGCACCAACTCGCGATACGGGTTCCTCGAGGCACCCCGGCGGGTCAAAACTACAATGTCATCACCTATCCCCTGCCAAAGCCCGCCAATGGCTCCAGCCCATCGAAGCAAACGGCCGCGGACGACTCCTCTTCACCCCGTGATCAGCTGGCAACACGGACCTACGCCATCGTCAGAACCGAAATGGGCGAGAATCCGTGGGACTTGGGTTATTATCGCAACTGGAAATCCGTCATGGGAAACAATCTCATTGATTGGCTGCTTCCGCTGAACGAATCTCCTTGCGCTAAACACGAAAATAATGAGAGTTTTTACGAGATGGGCCCGCTGTATCAGAAGCTGCGGGCTAGGTTTGGGCTTCCGGACGTCGCGACGGGGAACGAGCGCGCCGAAATGAGCGAGCGGCCAGGCCGGAGCAAGCATGGGATTAACGGGACACGGAATTAATGATCGGATTGATGATCATAGACGAGATACCCCAGGGTCGTCGGTACGGGCAGTCGGTAGGGGCCTGCTGGCTAGCATCTTTGTTATGTACCTGATTAATTTTGGATATGCTGAGAGAATGGACCGAGTCTTTTTTGTTTGCCGCGGTATCGGCGGATGGCGTCAACAGAGTCCATGTCTTCCAACATGGCTGACACTTCAAGCATGGGGGGAGCGGGGGAGGGGGGAGGTGTTACCAGAAAGAGACCAGGCGCTGACATAAAGTGTACTCAAGACAGCGGCGATGTCACGCTCATATACCGTCCTCTTCTCTTGACCAAACGATGACCGAATGCGATGAGGATGGAAAGCTCTTCTTATGTGCAGACCTCACAAGTCGATAGTAGCGGAGATGCCAGCAACCAGACGAATACCTGCGGAGGACCCGCATGGCGTTAGCGTTCCAGTGCTATGGAATGCCGGCTACTGTAGAATAGCACCTGACAAAGGAGGCCACGACAAGATAGGATGTGGTGCGGAATATTCGAACAAGGTAGAAATAGCCGGCACAATGGGTAGAAGGAAGTCCCTGATCTTCGTAGGCTCTGCTATTTCGGGAATCGTCAGAGACCAGAGGATAAGGTACGTACCATCACCATTCGCTCACCGGGTTGAGATTCTGCAAATTTGTGTAACAACAACTCGCAGGAAGCATCAAGTTGTGTGACATTGACTAGTGCTAAAATAGTAAGGACACAAAGCCACTACCTAATTATCCCTGTCACAGCCGCTTGGTTGACAGGTTGATCACTTTTCTGAATTCGATCGCCAAACGCGTCTGCCCCACACACTGACAACCCCACCATCGAGCATGCACAGGACTCACTCGGAAGCAGCATCCAAAAGACCTCCGGCAGCACGCGCCCTATTCCCCCCCTCCCTCGGGCATCTTCATCACATTGTACGTTTAGGATGATATTGCGGCGTGTAGACACCCCTCTGCGCCAATGTCGTCTTCGCAGCACTCCTTCCGGGAGTCATCCCCGGCGGCCGCATTCGCCCGGAGGCGGTCTCAGTTCACCTATCGGAATCTTAGCCAGATGGCCTCGTACAACACGTCCTGCCCGCTCAGAGTGGTCGCCCACGTAGATCTGGACTGCTTCTATGCTCAGGCCGAGACGGTCCGCCTTGGGTTGCCCGAAGACCAGCCACTTGCGGTACAGCAATGGTGCGCGACGGACCACTCCTCACTTGTTGTCAGCACAGCAAACTGACTTTGCAAAGGCAGGGCCTCATTGCTGTCAACTACCCGGCCCGCGCTTATGGCATTGGACGGATGTGTACCGTGACGGAAGCAAAGAAGATGTGCCCCAAACTGGTCAGCCAGCATGTTGCAACCTGGCGGGAGGGGGACGACAGGTGGTAGGCGCAGTCTGGTCTATCGTTTATTACATCTCAAGGGCATGCGACTGACACACCAACGCTAGGGCGTACCGCCCGGATGCCGCCGAAAATATTGCAATCGATAAAGTCTCGCTGGATCCGTACAGACTCGAGTCGAGGCGGATCCTGGCCGTCATCAAGGAGCATCTTCCTTCGAACCTGCAGAAAGTGGAGAAAGCCGGCATTGACGAGGTGTTCCTTGACCTATCTGCGCATGTTCATGCCGTTTTCCTCGAACGCTTTCCCGAGTTGGCTGCTCCCCCCCCGGGTGGCGATCTGTCCGAGCATCTCCCGGCCCCCCCCATTTCCGCCTTGGACTGGCAGGCTGACGCGCTCGTGGACTTGGACGACGAGGATGCCGAATTCGACGACCCGGACTGGGATGACGTGGCCCTGCTCGTGGCGTCCGAGATTGTGCGCAATATCCGGGCAGCAATCAGAGACAGGCTCAGATACACATGCGCCGGCGGCATCGCCAAAAACAAACTACTCAGCAAGCTAGGCTCCGCCTACAAGAAACCCAATCAGCAGACGGTGATACGCAATCGGGCAGTTCGGCACTTCCTGTCGGGCTTCAAGTTCACCAAGTTTCGAAATCTAGGCGGCAAGTTGGGGGAACAAGTCAGTCAGGCGTTCAATACGGAGTCGGTTGGGGAGCTCCTTGCTGTTCCCGTCGAACAGCTGAAGCTGAAGCTTGGCGAGGATACAGGCATTTGGGTTTACAACACGCTGCGGGGAGTCGACACGAGTGAGGTGAATCCGCGCACCCAGATCAAATCGATGCTCTCCGCAAAATCCTTCCGCCCCAGCATTAGCACCTTCGATCAGGCCACGAGATGGCTCAGGATCTTTGTTGCTGATATCTTTGCGCGGTTGGTCGAGGAGGGTGTGCTCGAGAACAAGCGGCGCCCCAAAACCATCAATCTGCACCATCGTCATGGGGTTCATCGGGACCAGACCCGCTCACGCCAAAGTCCTATCCCGCAAGGACGTCTCCTGGACGCCGAGACTCTGCTTGAGTTCGCTAAGAACCTCTTGAACCAGATGGTCCAAGAAGGCAATGTCTGGCCTTGTTCAAACCTCAGCTTGAGCGTTGGCGGATTCGAGGATGGCATCTCGGGAAATATGGGGTTAGACGGTTTCTTATTGAAGGGAGCGGAAGCACAAGCCCGCAACCTTGGCTCTCGAGCCCGGTTGGAAGGAGAAGCCAGCGAGCAATCCCACCCGGCAGAGAAGCGACGGCGCATGGACGACGGCGGCATCCAACGCTTCTTTACGAGGAAAGAGGCTTCCCCTCCGTCTTTGGGCTCCAACGACGCGGCCATGAAGAGCAATGGCGGTGAAACGTTGGGTAGCGGGCCGACGGAGGCTTTGTCAGATGCAGTCGATAGTTTGGATGGGTCGTCCACCCCGGATGAGGGACCCGTCGCCCAAGCCAATGATCAGGAAACAGCAGGTGGCGGTCACCCCTGCGCTCGGTGCGGTGCCTGTTTGGAGACCTCGGAAACACTCCGAAGCCACCAAGATTGGCACTTTGCCAAAGACCTCCAAGAGCAAGAACGTGGCATGATGGCATTCGGCAACCGACCACCTGCCATTGCAGCAAGCCTGCATTCCGGCGGCCGGAAGGCTGGACCTGCAGCGCCCAAGCGGCCAGGGAGGCCGAAAAAGACGGAGCGTGGCCAGCAGAAGTTGAACTTTGGCTGAACATGCTCATGCATCGCTGAGGCAACTATGCATTCGATAAACACCTGCAATCTGGATTCGCCGAAGCGGAGCAATAGCGTTACGCTCGGAGATGAGCTGCGTTTGTGCTCAGCAAGGCACCATGCTCGTCATGTTACTTTGACGGCATGCTCGTCATTGGGATCCGCAGCCGGTAGCTGTTCTACGGCGCCAGAGATGGGTGGTTTGCGGATTTATTAGCCCAACTCAACATGAGCAGCAGGCGAGACTTTGTTGGTCGTCGAGAAAGGTGAAGAAAGACGCTCTAGAAAAAGCCATCTAGCCAACACACAACTCGGTGCATGGGAAGGTGGCTCGCGAGTTCAGATCAGTGCTTCCCGGGCCCTGAAAACACCCTACTTTCCTGGGTATCTACACTTCCTGTGAGGCCGACACCGGTGATCCGCGGCAGGCTTTCCGAGAAGTGATCGAACTGGCATCTTTCTAACAGGAGCGTGACGGCGGCTGTGTACCAAACAAAGGCGGGAGATGCCGGAAGTAAATTTGACATCAGGGGTGAGAGAGGCATGGCGCTTGCGTGTGCATGTCGTCGCGCACCACTCCGGTGCAGTCTCACGAAGCCAAATTCCATCGCCATGAATGCCAGGAATTCGGCTCAAGGAGGCAGCAAACGGTTCTCTCAACAAAAACTGGAACCGTGCTGTATAATGATTGGCTGGGTCGTCCATCAAGGCCGCCCCGCGTCTGGGTTGGGCTTCGAAATGCATTGATACCCGACCCTCACCAACCACCGACCAGACAACTGCCACACCCGCCACTGCGAACTGGCCACTCTGACCACTCTGATGTGGTGGACGTGCGTCCAACCGACGCAGCAACGCCGCCATCTTTAATGTGTAACTGCGACAATGAGTGTCGCCGTGGCCACCAACAGGTGCACCGTAATACAATATGCGGTCTCACCGAGTGCGCCTGAGAAAGATGTGCCGCGTTACGAAAGTAGCTCAGCCAGGTTTTGCCTTGCAATACATGCCTCGTCGTTTTAACAATTTTGACAGCCACGCATCTGACTCTGGCGGCAAAATGATCTTCTTTAGGTTGAGCAATGCGGTCAAACTCCACAGGTATTCAGAGGAGCTGGATCGTATCAAAGGCAGCGTCTGGCATTTTACTGTGTAGGGCCAAATGACACACATCCCTTTTCAGCCCTACAAATTCCTTGAACCACCTACCTAGTGTAGTTAAAGAGCCTGGGTTGCAGTCAGATCCAATCACGGCCTTCGGTGTGCAAGCAGCCCAAACCGTTTGGGCAACCGATGCTGACAACAGCACGCGCCGAGCTGCTTGGTCTGAGGGCTGGGCCGTCTGGCCCCCCTTCCGTTCTCCAGCCCGCCTTTTTTTTCCTTTCCAAGTTTGACCACCACATGCCGGTTTCTCCCCACCCCCCACGAGACCACACAACTGGTTGCGCATGCGTCCGTTATTATGCGTGCATCCCGCACTTTTCTCGACCGTTTCCCCCGCTCAGTGGCCGATGACAGCGGTGCTTCCCTGCCTCTTGCAGTCTGTCAGCGAGAGGCTCACAACCCACTGGCGATTACAGGACAACTGACGCAGGCCCCCAAGGCAAGGAGAGGAAATAGGGCCTTCCGGCTTCTATGATTGGATCTGCAGGCACTCGCCTGACGTGCTTCTCGCCGCCTTGGCTAGGCTCAGCTGGTTACGGCGTTTTTTTAACCCTACTGCGTACTTTGCAGTGTCCTGTGACCATTCGCGTGCTCATAACGGTGACTTGTCCACCGTATCGGAGCGTCTCCTCCTTTCGTGTTGTTGTGGCGGCAAGTGGTCGCGCCTCCTTGCCAGCCCAGTGCCGAGTTGGCAACTCAGGACAGAGCCTTCCTATTGGCAGCGCTGGCAGCCCCCTTTTGCAACGCTGCAGGCTCTCGTCGACCAGTCCTTCTTCGGTCGCCACTGGGTCCCCAGTGCGTGCGTGCTGGCTTGTCCGTTGAGAAACACGGTGCAACGTGTGCCAGCACTTCTACTAGCCAACTGAATGCCTGTCATCCAAGCCTCGTCTGCCCCCCCAGTCCGGGTTGCATGGGAAAGACCGACAGCCAGCAGTGAACTGCCCCCCGCCCCCCTCCCCCCCCCCAGCTGCGCTGCCCAACCGAGACCCGTCCGCTGCTGCTCGCTGGGAAACCCCCGGGCCCACTGCCGTTCCAGGCTCCGCCAGTCACCAGTCGTGCTGCCAGGCAGAAGGGACCCACCCTGCCAGCCCAACCCCAAGCGCCGGGTTGCTTTCGTGGGCCCGCCGTCCATTTCTTCCAGTACCGCCCGCCCTCTCCGCTCCTCCGCCCTCCTTCGCTCTTGTTCTCTTTCTATTTTCCCCTGCCGTGTGCTGTGTCGCCGCAACCCATCCAACCTCTCCCCTAATCTCGACTCTGTGATTGCCGCTCCGAGTCTCTGATCGCAGCAATTTCTCTCCGAACAATCACGACCACCTCTTTCCTCCCGCGGCTCTCACATTCCACCAGACTCCCTACGTACAATGGCGGGGAGACCTAACAACAGGTCAAGCCAGACGCCGGCGATGCCGCCGGCGCAGGCGCGCCAGAACGATTACTTTGTGCCCCGCGATGGCATCGACCGAGAGGTCATCACATCAGACATTTGCCGATACCTCGGGAATGACGCATTAGTACGCCCGGGCACCTATGAGGTATGATTCTCGACGCCGAATCTTTCCTCCCCACCTTCACACATCTTGCTCACAATATACCCACTCTCCAGGCACCAGATGGCCGTGTCACACAAGGCTACTTCATCACAGCATACCGAAACTTGACATCCGTGAGTGTTGAATCCATCACACTTGCTAACCAAGAAGTTTTGTGGAGCGTTTTCCCTAACCTCGGCGTAGGCGATGATCCAGGATCTCAAAGCCGACTCCGCTCGATGGGAGCAGGAGAGGCGTGCGGCATCAAGGACTTCAGGCGGCGGCGCTGGAGGTACAATGCATTCGAGCCAACCGAACGGCATGTCTGTGAGAAGAAGCTCTAACTCTCCTCTAGGCTCCCGAGAGCAGCCTCGTGGGCAGGACTACAGCGCATGGAAGAACCAGATGCGGGAACAGGAATTCCAGGCCTCTTACGGATCTGCCATGGACATTGACTACGCACCCACTGCAGGCGCTGCCGCAAACCAGGTGTATCCAAACCAACAATATGCGGGAGCCGCTCCCGGCAACTATCCTCCGGCCACCTATCCACCTGCGGTCCATGCCGCGGCCGCCCAGTACACAACCTCGCCAGGTTACGGATATGCGCCCAACCCTCCAGGACAACAATTCTCTCCGCAACCCCAGGCTGGTGGTGGGTATTCTGCGATTCCTCCGCCTCTTATGCCCGCGTCATATGGTCAGGATCCCGGTGCCTTTGTCCATGGGTCAAATTACCAAACCACTGGGGGTTATGCCACTGCCGCACCGAACAGGATGCCTCCAACCATGCCCCATGTGTCTGCCGCTCCCCCTAGGAATTACAGTGCTCCCACAGCCGGCACCCCTGTCTTCGGGACAGAGACAGATCCATACGGCGGTTACCCGTCTGCGGGGAATCCTGCTCCGCAGGGCTACCCGACTGATGCTCTTTACGGCCGCGGTGCGTATAACACAGCAGCTACCACACATCCCCAGGCTTCGTCTGATGATTTAGGTTCCCCCGCAGGTGCAGCACAACGGCCGGGCTATGTCGCCCCCCCGGAGCCCTCGTATGATGACGCTCAGAAGGCCGGACTCCAGTCGGCCACCACCCCCACCACGGCCGCCCCGGCCCAGATGGCAACTGCTGGTGGTGTACCACCCGCGCGTCGCGATCGTGAGTCGGAGCCAAGAGAACGAGAACGAGAACGAGACCACAGGGATCACAGGGCTCGCCGCTCGGAACCGGAGCGCGAGGACAGGCACGCAGACCGGAACCGACACCGTCATCGCTAACTGTCGACCAGCTCTGCAGGACTTGACTCTGAGCCTCTTACCTCCCCGGACCCTCCGCTCCACTGGATACCTGGGATCTCATGAACATCTTGATGTCTATTCTTGTTAATACCTTGACCCTGGAAGTGGTCATTGTTTTTTTTGTGTTCCGGCTTGTTTTGCTTTTCTTTACTCTTCGGTCTCGGCCCTCTGACGACAATGAATACCATCATCCATGGATTTACCCCGGACAGGATCATGACAACAGACCTTCGAGCTGCTAGTTGCATCTCTAGACTGATGGGAGAACCATGGATTTCCGGGTTTCAACATGTTTCTCGCCAAACTACTTTTGACGATACCTTCCCCTTGGACACTCTGGCTGGCTAGGATTGCCGCGCCGAATGGGATACACCGCCATCGCAAACCCTCCCTGGAATCACGTCTTATGGATTACGGCATCTACGGATGGGGACGAACGCATGACGTGCCGCTACTTGTGTGGCCCCGCCGCCGAGACAACGTGCATGTTTGTCACACTGCTTGGGGTTCCATTGCACTAGGAATGGGACGGCGACGGTGACTGATCATGGCTCCCATTTTCCCCGGATAGTTCCTCTCCTTGCTGTCCGGACCTGCTCCCAGGACTTTCTTCTCTTCATGGCGTTGACGATTCAACCCAATGATGCACACCTCGCCCATACTTCTCAGTTCCACTCATGCATCCTTCTGACCGATCACCAGGCCAAGGCCGGACAGCTAAGGTGAGTGAACATTCGGCGTGTGTTGTACATATCAAGTTGAATCATCCGATCTCAATGGGCTACATTATTCTCTCAATGGGACCGTTCCAGGCAAAAGAAATGACTTTGAACCACTGACATACTGCAGGCTTCATCGAATGGAACCATGGACTCGGAGCACCACTGGATGAACATGCATATCCCTGGACACTGCTTTTACTTGGCCGCCAGTCTTCATGAGGACCTGATTGTTTCTTGCCCGGATTGCCATTCATGGACTACTCAAAGCCGATGCCTCTGGCGAGAACTGGGCTACAGGACCGCCCTCACTTTTACCGCTCTCGGCCGAGAGTTTGGACTACAGCGTTTGGCAGCTTGCCTCGGTCTGTTTTTCGTTTATTTTGCTGGCCACCCCCGAACAGGACGGTGCGTTGGTGAACATGGACAGAAACATACGGTAAAGTCGAGCGTCATTGCTCCCCTCCGTCTATCCCATTGGATTACTTGCCTCGACGGACTCATCTTCTGTCATCTGCTTTACAACTCTTGGCTTGCTTGCTTGAGGACATGGATCGCCCGTGCCCGGCAATGTGTTTTTATCACACTCCGATTTGAGATTCTGCCGACAGCCATGACTATCGCCAGCTTGTCTGATGACCTTGTCCACTCTGAAAGGATACCCAAGGCATCTTGAACTCGTGATTTCGGCACCTAGTTCCACTCACCCATATGGGTCACACAACCACTCCGGAAACCGAGGATGTCAACCAAATCGCAACAACAGCCAAGGACATAGAGTCGCCTTCTCTTGGGATTATGGACGCCCCGCAAACAGTCAGGACCTGGTGTTCAAGCATTGCCCGCGGATGCTGCCCATGGATCTACCCATCTACCTACCTACCTCTGGATGCGTCGACCACCCGCGCTTGTCATTTGTTAGTTCCTTTCCTTTTTTTCCGCATTCATAAGCATCCACGCCGAACGGTTTCCATTTGCGGTCCCGAGGCAACAATTCTTCCGAAGAAGATAAGGAGAACCTCAAGCTAACTAATTCCGACCGCAGCTTTCCAGGGTATCCAGGAATTAGCAGGAGGATAGTTCCATTCACTGGGGTCATCTTATGCTGGTGTCCAGCGGTTTTGTCGTTTCATTCAACTGTATGTGACGTGGTGTGTGTGCGATGCAATCCTGTCTGTCTCTATATGGAGAAAGAAAGGGTAAAGAAAGGCGCGAAGGGTCATCCATGGTGTTGACGGCTTCTCGGATTTGTCTCTCTGTTTCAGGTCATACCTTGCCTTTGCTTTGCCTTGCCTTACTGGGATGTAGAGGCGTTAGGGGTTTGTTTATTGCAGGGTGCCTATTCGGGTTGAGTAAAGACTTGGAATGATAATGGAATGGAGCCTGGGCGGCCTTCTGTTTTTTCTACTTTTTTTTTTTTTTTTTTTTTTTTTTTTTGGTATTCCCGTTTCTGTTCTCTTGGATTTACCTTCCTATTGAGTGCTTGCCGGTTTGTGCCTCTTGTCTTTCAAAATATATCTCTTGCTCTCAAGGGCAGGTTTTGGACAGAACTGTTACTTGACATGGGTTGACTGCTCACAATGTCATCTCCGCGCCATAAACGGCCTGGAAGAGTATGCTGTGTACTGCTTGCCTTCTTCTTCGTCGCCTCGGGCCATGGAAAAGGGGACATTGATCGTCACTTCTTTGTGATCTCAGTCTCAATTTCAAGTATGTACAGCTCAGGGAGTGCCTACCGCTGCACTGTCACATGAGGACACTCCCCTGCGCCCATTGCGCTTGGTAACTTTTGTTTCTGATATGGGAGTAAGGTAGTAAGAGCTTCGGGCCTACCTCTTTCTTGCTCCTGGATTTGGATAATAGCAACTGTGCCATGTGTGTGTGTGTGTGTGTGTGTGTGTGTGTGTGTGTGTGTGTGTGTGTGTGATTTACGTTTTCCGGGTCCGGATTACTCTATGCGGTCCAAGTCCGTTTCTCGTGTCAGCGAGACCCGTCCTCTTTGGTCTGTTCCGCTGCACCGGGGGCTGCTTCCGGTCTTCTCCCAGTTCGTAACCGGCGGCTGGAGATGGCACCGGTGCTACGAGTGTGAATCTGACTGCTGCTCCTCCTGTCAGTTCCTTCGCGGCCTCTTCCTGCTGCCATGACTGTTTTCTGTTTTTCTCATCAATCGGGCCAATAATAATAGACGGTAGGGAGAAGCCCATGGCCACCTAAATTTGCGGTGTCCAAGATTCTGGGTGCTGAAGAAAGTACAGAGGCGAGCGAGGTGAGGCTCGCCATTGGTGGCCGACCACCTCTGCATTATTAGCAACGGGCAGCCGGAGGGGTATTTGAGTTTGGCTCTAGATTAGGTAGGGCTTGAAGTCTTTTCAGATGTCGTTAAATGAGAAGGGTTGGCGGTGGCCGCCATGTGGTTTGGAAAAGGTTGGCTTGCGGCACTGCGTGAGCAGACCGCTCCGAGGATTATGAGCGGATTTGTTCAGTCCATCGTCCAATCCATCCAGCCCCCGCCGCCCGGTTTTGTTCTTTTGCCCTGGGCTCCACGGTTGGGCTGAAAGCGGAGACCCGATCGAATCGTGGAGGGGTTTCCCCAGCACGCTGTCTCTTGTTCAACTTCGAGTTTGAACATAGGATGACCGATACTGTTTGGTCATCCTTGGAGCAGCAAGGGGTAATTATTACAGCATCATGCGGTTCGCTCGCCTGAGGAAGAGGTGGTCCCTCCACTGAGATGTTGCTTATTGAGAATTGTTTGGCTTGTTTGCTTTGTGCTGGTGTCTTGCATCACGCAGTTTGCTACGATTAGAATATGTTAGAAGACAAAAGTCGGGCGGCAATTGCGGGACGAGGAGTCGACCTCCCTCATTTGTGCCTTGTGCCTCGCTTTGTTTATTGAAGGTCAGTTCACATCGAAACCATCATGAGGTGAGTTGGAAATTGGCTACGGATTACGCCGTGGGTTATTAGCCTGATTGGCGAGATAGCGACTGTCTAGGTCAGCTCGGTGAGCAAAACAGCCGTGATGATTTGCCCCAGGAATAGTTATGTGCTGCAAAAGCCCTGTGCGCGACCCACAGGCCTTCGCTCGCTCTTGGTGGGGCAGGTTTCAGGGGTGAAGGAGGGAGGGGGAGGGGTTCGGAGGAGCAAAATAGCATTCGCCGGTCTTGACAAAGGCGGTGAGCGAGATTCTGGACAAGAACGGCTCTCCCGAGCGATCACCAACCAAAATTCCCCGATTATTTGACCACGGATCCTGGAGGAAGGAAAACATCCAGAGTGCGAGCACCGGCGCGGCAGGCTTATTGGACGCCCGTGCTACGGATAGTTGGTTTGTTTGTTTTGACAGAGTAGCTTTCTCATTTCCCCCACAGATTTGATTTTCATTGAACATGGGGATGAGGGTTCTCGGTTCGCCCAGCCGGCCGAGTTGTCCGTGCAAGACGTTCGTTCCCCTGCGAGACATGATAGGATGGTAGCTTCCTTCATCAATAAAAAGCATGTTGTTTGCCTACCATAACGAAGGGAGAAACGAGGTGATGGATACATACCTAGGTAGGTAGCTTCTGTCCCAAATGGGCTTTTAGCGTATCACCGTCTTCGACGCGAGCCGGAGACTTGGGTATACACAGCATGCACTATGGAACAGGTCTATCCGTATCGCCGTACGTGCTAGAAAGACTCAAGTGTCTCGGCCCATGATCCATCAGAACGAAGAAACCCCTGTGTGATGACCAAAGTGGTTTTATTTGTCACCTCGGTCAGAAAGTCCGCTCACACGCCTGAGGCAGCTGCTTGTTCGGGGACCCTGCCGCTGTGGACTGGGCGGCTGGCTGCTCTGACAGCGCCTTGCAGCGAGCCACAGCGTGTGTGGTGAACCTGCCCGAACCCACCCCAACTTCTGCCCCGCCATTTCGGGGCCCTTGCCGACCTGCTCTGCAACCAGATTTTGGCCCAAATTTTTTCTGGACCCGAACCCCTCGAACAACCACAACCGCTTCCTTTGGCTTCCGGCCATTTCTCCTTATCCAAAACCGCCGTCTTCGGAAGCGCTCCTTTGATGCGATAGTTGGCCCGACAGCTTGCCCACAATGGATGCTTCCGCCATTCGAAGTTGCATCGCTGCGACGCTCGACGCTGATGCCGACGTCCGACGGAGGGCTGAGCTTCAGCTGAAACAGGTGCGTCTGCGCGGGTGTGGTTGTTATTGTTGTTATTGTTCGGTGGGCGGGATATGTCTGTGTGTGGTGTGGTGTACGCGCCGTCGAGACACATCCCGTCTGGTCGAGTCGCCCACTCCATGGCAGCACGCTGCTACCAACAACGTCCCTACAGTGTCAACGCTAACAACTGTTTGTCTGCTGCAGGCCGAGGGCCAGCCTGGTTTTACAGATGTACTCTTGGATCTTATCCAGTCGGAGCAAACTGCGAATCTTCAACTCCCCAGTATGCCTGCCCGTCTGCTTCCCAAAATCTCCCGCCCCCAAACTGCCCCCGGTGGGAGTCGTCTCTGTGTCCCTCTGTAATCGTCCTCTTTAGCGTGTGTCGCCTGGTTAACGAGTCTCGTAGCCGTCATCTACCTTAAGAACCGTGTCAATCGTGCATGGGAGCGCTCCGACTACTACCCGAACGACACTGTTATACCCGACGACGAAAAGGCGCGCTTCAGGGAACGGTTGTTGCCCATTCTTGCGGGCTCCCAGAATTTGGTCCGGCATCAGCTCGTGCCAATTCTGCAACGTATCCTACACTTTGACTTTCCCGAGCGATGGCCGACTTTTATGGATTACGCCCTTCAGCTGCTCAATACCAACGATCCGCGATCGGTCCTGGCTGGGCTGCAGTGTCTTTTAGCCGTGTGCCGAGCATACCGCTTCAAGGCGAGCGATAGCGACAGCAGGGCACACTTCGATAAAATCATCGAGGCGAGCTTCCCTAGGTTGCTGGTAATATGCAACGAGCTGGTGAACCAGGAGAGCGATGAGGCTGGCGAGATGCTGCACATCGCTCTCAAGTGTTACAAGCATGCCACATGGGTAGGTTTCTCGAGGATAGCAGGGACACGCCTGCGGACAAGCAGAGGTTAACATTGGCCACAGCTTGAGCTCTGCGATTTTCTCCGACAAAACGCCGTCAACCTTGGGTGGTGCACCGTCTTCCTGCAGACCGTCTCCAAAGCCATCCCTGCATCTGCCATGCAGGGCGAACCTCTGGAGCGTGAGCGCCACCATTGGTGGAAGGCGAAGAAGTGGGCGTACTTTAACTTGAATCGCCTGTACATCAGGTGAGGATAGCTTGGGCCTCAGTATGACCGCAGCGGCACAAAAGCTAACGTGGCTGATAGACATGGCAATCTGCAAGCGGTGTTGGACAGGTCCGTTGAGCCGCCAACACGGTTCATCAAGGAATTCTCCGCTCAGGTCGCCCCCGAAATTCTCAAACATTATCTCCAGGAGATCGAGAAATGGGTGTCCAAGACGATCTGGCTCAGCCGGCCCTGCCTCTCGTACACGATTGTATTCCTGGACGAGTGCATTCGCCCTAAGGATATGTGGACACACCTGAAGCCTCATCTGACGAACCTTGTCACGCATTTCATCTTCCCAGTTCTCTGCCTGACGGAGGAGGATATCGAGAAATTCGAGGACGAGCCTGAGGAGTACCTCCACCGGAAGCTGAATTTCTTCGAGGAGGTTTCCGCGCCCGACGTTTCGGCTACTAACTTCTTGGTCACGCTGACCAAGGCAAGGAGGAAACAAACCTTTGAGCTCCTCACTTTCATCAACGAGGTGGTCAACCAATACGAGCAGGCCCCTGAGGGAAGCAAGAACCACATTGCGAAGGAGGGTGCTCTGCGCATGATTGGCACGCTCGCGCCCGTCATCCTCGGCAAGAAGTCACCGATCGCGGCCCAGGTGGAATACTTCATTGTCCGCTACGTTTTCCCGGATTTTACTAGCGATCAAGGCTTCCTTCGGGCTCGTGCTTGCGATACCATCGAGAAGTTTGAGCAGCTGGATTTCAAGGACCAAAACAACCTTCTTGCCATCTACCGGCACATCCTTGACCGCATGGCCGATCCGAAACTCCCGGTTCGTGTAACTGCCGCCCTGGCACTGCAACCCCTAATCAGACACGATATCATCCGGACGAGCATGCAGACCAGCATTCCAACCATCATGCAGCAGCTCCTGAAGTTGGCTAATGAGGCCGATATCGACGCCCTCGCCAACGTGATGGAGGATTTTGTCGAGGTCTTCGCCGCCGAGCTTACTCCATTCGCTGTGGCTCTGAGTGAGCAGCTCCGCGACACCTACCTTCGTATCATCAGAGAGCTGTTGGAGAACAGCGAGAAGCGCGATGATATGGACAATGAGTATGGCGATTTCCTCGACGACAAAAGCATCACCGCCCTCGGAGTTCTACAGACGATCGGTACTCTCATCCTCACGCTCGAGAGCACGCCAGATATCCTCCTCCATATCGAGAGCGTCCTGATGCCCGTTATTCAGATCACTCTAGAGAACAAACTCTATGGTAAGTGTCTTCTCTTCGGCTCCGCAATCGTTGCTGACCATGGTTTCAAGATCTATACAACGAGGTGTTCGAAATCATTGATAGCTGCACGTTTGCTGCCAAGCAGATCTCGCCGACCATGTGGGGGGCATTCGAGCTTGTGCATTCGACTTTCAAGTCCGGCGCCGAGCTATACCTTGAGGACATGCTGCCTGCCTTGGATAACTTTGTCCAATACGGCGCCCCCCAGCTGATCGAGAAGCCCGAGTACGTTGAGGCGCTGTTCTCGATGGTCTCGGACATGTTCTCCGACGGTAAGGTCGGCGGAGTCGACCGGATATGCGCCTGCAAGCTTGCCGAAGCCATGATGCTCAGCCTCCGCGGGCACATCAACAACTGTGTCCATGGATTCGTCAACATGGCGATGGGTGTGCTCGTCAGCCAGGACATCAAGCTCAAGTCCTACAAGGTTCACCTCATGGAGATGGTCATCAACGCCATTTACTATGACCCCATCCTGTCTCTTCAGATCTTGGAGACTCAGGGCTGGACAAACAAATTCTTCAGTCTCTGGTTTGGAAGCATGACATCGTTCACTCGGGTGCACGACAAGCAACTCTGCATTCTGGCCATTATTGCGCTCCTCAACGTCAAGCCTGATCAGATTCCGGCCAGCGTTATGGTTGGGTGGCCGAGACTTCTCCAGGTTTGTCCTCTTTCATTTCAGATTCACTACTTTTCCGTACCCTCTTCTGACAGGGTGGCAGGGCATCAAAATCCTCTTTGACACGCTTCCCGAGGCGATGGCGAGTAAGTACAAGCTCCAGAAGGTTGTAAGATAACTTTTAACTGACGCCGTACAAGACCGCGAGGAGGCCCTGAAGGATGATTTCCAATTCGACAGCGGAACCTATGGGTACGATGAAAGCGATGACGAATGGGACGATGAAGAGGCGAATTGGAACGGGGGAGAGAATGAAGAGGAGCCCGCCACTGAGGCCAAAGACGAGAGCACAGCCTATCTGGAGTTTCTGAACGAGGAGGTAAGCACACCAACGGACATTCTTCCCCTGCCCCATCTAACTTACTGGATGGCTCAGTTTCAGAAACTTGCTGACACGCACCGCAACCAGGCACAGAAGCTCAAGGCAGCGGATCCTGAGGACGATGACGATGAGCTTGGTGAAGACAGCGTGTTGCTGGAGTCGCCACTCGACCGGATCGACCCTTACCTCGCGTTCAGAGATTCATTCAAGAGTAAGTGACAGCCAGCTCCTTTACGAACCGAAAATAGTCCATGCTAATCAATACCCTCTCAGAATTGCAAGACGAGCAGCCTCAATTCTGCGCTACGCTGCTAAGCCACCTCACTCCTATCGACCAAACGGCTCTCCTTGAGGTCTGTCGTAAAGCGGATACCCAAGAAATGATGGGACTACAGAGCCCGTTCCCCATAAATCGAGTGCGCGGACCAACCTCGAACGGCACGAGCTAGGAGCTTATGATGTCGGGACTATAAGCTCAGCCATACCACAGCACCAGCGGCGACCGATTTGGGAACCGGTCTAATTGCTCTTCACTCCACCTTGCTACCCCGGACCGCCTACCGACCGTCCCTTCAGGGATGGCGTGGGCATACCCGGCTCTGCCTCCTTTGCCTTCCCAGACCATGTGTATTGGAGGTACGACGAGATGCAATGCCTTCAGCAATGTCTTTTCAAGGCAATAATGGACATACGATGGGGGTTAAGGGCGGGTATCAGATGGAGTTGACGACAAAGCTGCGCATTGAGATGTTCTCTGGAAACACATCCGGGTCATGGAAAATGGAATCGAACTCGGGGGGGCGCTCCAATCGCTATACGATCTTCGGGCGGGCGTTTGCTTTATTTTTGTTTTCCCCCGTTGCGATGTCTGGTCATTTACCCCTATTCCCACTCGGTCGGTAGATTCATGAAGATTTTAGTCGAACAGGGAAGCGATGAACACCGCCTATTTTGGCGACAAGACATGGATAAAAGAAAGTATTGCAGACCATGTAGACTGTTCCGTGGTGATGTGGTGATGCGATGATACCTTTAGTTTTGCTCAGTGAGCCTTGATTTACCTGATGCCCTCACCATACCTTGTCTCCTACCGTTCCGTTAGAAGTGCAGCAAAGTCCTCCGTTGCTGATTATTCTCGCGTCGCCCTACATGCTCAAGTATGTGGTTACCCCCCGCCTTATTCACTACCTGCGTGAAGCCATATTATGCGATAAGGCCATTGGCGCATCGTGAAGACGGCCTTGCGAGAGAGCCCGTCTCAGGGGTTATAGTCAAACGAGTCTCTTGACTTGCTTCTGCACACGCCCCTTCGGTTGTTGAAGGGGGAAGCCTCTGATCGACGTCCCGGATTGTAGCAACGAATTTGTCTGAGGCTGCGTCTTCAAGTTGCTTCCTCCTGGTTCCTTTCATTTTTCTATTAGACATAGCCTGTCCCTGTCTTGTTCTCTTGCCGGGGGATGCCAGCCAGCCTCGACCGACTCTGACTCGACTCGAAAGACGAAACGCAGGGCCTGGGTTCCGTTAGGAAATAGCCAGGAGACAAACATTGACCATCAACCAGCCCACGGTGCGTTTCCAGGAAGACGAGGACCATGCATGGCCCGTTCTAGAACGCTCTTGCGAAATGCCAATGCCCCTTTGAACGAACCGCCCCTGCTCATGTACATACAATACAATACATGCTGTACCCAAGAAGCAACCAAGCACTCGGCCGGCCTCCAGAAAGCAAGTCCAATCATGATGTTTTTCCGACCTCCCTGACATTCGACGCTTCTCCCAAGAAAGATAATAAGCACGGTGGCGTCATATTGCCATCGGTCGGGATGTCCGTCCAGCTACGGTAGTTGCTCCAGCCTCTAGATGGGACGAACTGCAGCTCTGATTTGAGGGTGGAGACGAACGACGGACCTCCATCCCACTATCTCGGCTTGGCCGTGGGCTTGTCGCCATCGGCCCACGTGCTGGAAGCGTCACACAAAAAGAGAGGAAACCAGGGAAGCAGGCCACGTTATGGCTTGGCCGACAGGGCCAAGAGGACGAGATTGGCGCCTCTGCCCCGAGTCTGGACGGGATGTCGTTGTGGGTTTATATTATTATTATTATTAGTGGCGGATGGTAGGGGAGTTGGAGCTTGAAAGAAAGGTTTGTTTTGTAGACTTTTGTCGGCTCGACGGCTCTTGGTTCCCAATAATGAGAGACGAGAGAACTGCCAAGGGAACTGGCGAGGCTCTTTCGCCGCTGAGAATTTCCTCTCCTGGGACCGAAGTCCGTATGTATGTATGTACATCCATGGATGGGGGCATGCGTCTACGCAACTTATTGCCATGAGCTGTCACTTCTCTCGCTCGCTCGCTCGCGCCGGGTGACACAACCTCGAGGGCTAGGAAACCGCAGAAGGCACCCTGGGTATCGCGGCTGTCGCGAAGAAGCTGCACTGCGTGCGTAGGTATCATACCTCACCCCATGATTGGAGTTTTTGAGTTTGGAACAGCACGACGGGGGTCGTCCGCAATGCCGGGACTGCGGCAGAGAGGATTGGGCGAAGAGGAAAGCTTGAACCCCCCACGTAATGCATGGAATGTCGGATCCATTATTACCGTCGTCTTGCAGTTAGCCAATGCTTGGTGCGTCCAGCTTTCCCACTTGGCTTTTTAGCCGGTGCCCCTCAGCGGGAAGGCGGAGGATTCGATAGAAGATTTTGTGGCTGAAAAACTGTGGATGGCTAGCAGGTGAGCTTGGATGGGGAACGCCAGTGTGTTGATGATGTGTTGTGATCATTCGCTTGGAAGAGAGATGAGCTGGCCCCTGAATGGTGTCCGCGAGACCGGCCCGGAAGCGTCACGGGTTGCCCCGTGAATGTTTACACAACCGCCTCGGGGGCACAGCGAACAGCATGTTTGCTCCCCCCAACTCGAGGCTTTCAACCCCAGTTCAACAGGTGTGGCGAATCCCCAAGCTTCCAGACCATCAAAGGCCGTCAAACAAGCCCAGGCTCCCTCAACATCCCGGCCCATGGGGAAGAAGGCTCGAAGGGTGGGTTGCACACGCAGGATGGATGAACTGCAGTGACGCCCACCAACATTTCGTCGTTCACCCCGATGCGCCGACAGCTTTTGGCCCACCTTGCAAAGTCCCTGAGAGGATGCCATGGCAGCATGCACCGAAAGAGCAGGAGCAGAATCCTACCAGTCCACCCGTCATACAACCCAAGCAAATACCGGTCTCACCCGACTCTCCCACGTGCTCAGTCCGCTCAGACGTTGGTGTGTGAGTTCGTCCCAATCGAGGAAGCCGATCTTGAACAAGGGGGGGAGCGCACCGTTGCTTAGGCCAACCATCAAAAAATAGCAAATCCCCCTCTCCCCCTCCCCCGCGCGGAGCGAAAACAGCCAGCAGACGGGATAGTAGACGAGAGAGAACCGAACCGAAAGAAAAGAAAAACAAAAAAAAAAGCCAAGCCAAGACAATGACGAAACCGAAGGCCAAGAAGGATGGATGGAACAAAATCTCGGGCTAACCAACGTAAACTGAACTAACCACCCACCCAGTCAGCTCCAGCCAACCGAAGCCAAGGGACGACCAAGACCTTGGCCGGCCGTCGAAACCAGCCGACTGGCCCGCGGAGATGGGGAAAAGTGAGGGGGCAGGCAAAGAAATGTCAGGTGTGTGTATGTTATGTATGGATGTATGTACGTGCGTATGAGCCGTTATGCGAATGGGTTTGTCGCGAATGCGAGAAATGACGGAAGGAAGTTTTGTTAGTAGTACTGTAGGTAAAGTTTTAGATGCGGAGTACTGTACATCAATCTCTCGGGCATCCATCCCTCAACTTTCCTCTCCGTTTCTCGAACAAGGAACAAAAGAGGGGTGAAGGGGAGAAAAGAGGAATGTCAAAACGCGGGGGTCATTTGTGGCGCGCTGGGTTTACAGTCCTGTACAATAAAGTCTGGGGGAACTGGGGGCCATACCATCCCTAGTTATTCTGTTCTCCCCCCAGAGTTAACTAACTCAAGAACCGTCTAATTAACTAACGTGAACGAAGCATGCAAGACGGGAAGAGAACAAGGCCAATCAAGCTCCCTCTGCGGTGGCTCCCCTTTCGTCATTTAGTGGGCGATTGTCAGAGAGTTGTCCCGTCCCCCTCATCAGGCGACGCTACCTCAATCCCCCGTGCCTGCCATGCTGTTGCTTCCGTCGTATAACTTGACGTGAGTGGGTTCCAAACTGTCGGTGAATCCAACGTACTGTAATAATAAACAACATACCGTGGAGATGAACGTCACGGGACCCCGTCCACGCCCCGTCCCACACTTGTAAGAATGACGAACCAACAGGCCCCTCCCTCGGGATCAGCTCGGCATCTTGAAATCCTGATCTTGCAGATCAGATGTATGGATGATGCATGAGGTCCCAAAATCGCTGGTTCGGTTCAGCTCGGTTCAGTTAAGTATGTACTTAGCTTGGATGGGAAGTGTGGGCAACTCGTTTAGACGGCCCAATGGCCGCTGTCGAGCCACTGATCCCATTGGAAGCCCCCCCCCGCTGACCCGCCATATTCCCAGTGTCTTGTGCGAATTCAGGGGCCACGGGGGTTATCGTCAATCACGACTTTGCACACAGCGGAACAAAACAATTGCAGGGGATAAAGTCGGAACGGCGTTGACCAAGTGTCAATTCTGCGTCTCTTGTGAAAAGGACGCTGTCTAGGTAGTGAGAAGAAACCGGACGAAGCAGAGGGAAAAACATCCCCATAGGCTCGTCTCTTGTCTCCTCCTTGCTCCTAGCCGCCGAAACTTGCACATGACGCGTGGTCTGTGACGGCGCCCGCTCATGTAACAAACACTCAAACACATGTACTCAGCGGAAGCCGTTGCCGCTGGCCCATTGTTCCTCCTCTCATCATCATTAGAAGAGACTAGCGCATCGTGCTAGGCCGACATCCTCCACACGGATGGAACAGCAAGAGGAAGAAATGAAAGATGGAAACAAACAAAACGGCCGTTTCAACAAATCTATCTGGCCTTGCTTTGCAAATGGAAAAACCGCCCAATGATGTGCTATCAGATAATGCACCCTTTGACCCCCCCCCCCCCGCCCGTGTTGCGCCATGTATGTTTTGCTGGTCTCGCCGGCTTCCCAAACCACAATTAAAAGCCAAGTAGTTGAAAGTATGGTTGAAAAGAAACTCAGTTGAAGACAATTCCGGATGTGCTGAGATCTCATTCTCTCAGTAACCAGCGCTGCCAGGCATCTTGCCCAGCGAGTGGGTGTTGTGTTCCTTCGGAGGGAGATGGTTGTGGCAGTAGATCTTTTTGCCAGAGATACGATTTTGGCACGGCTTCTTAGACGCATCGATCATGTTCCCCGCGCCAGGCTCGTCAAAGCTTTCCGACTGGCAGCACTCAATGTTCCGCACCCATCGGTTGTTGACAACATTGGCAATCGAGATCCGCTTCTCCGGGTCGGGGTTGAGCATCTGAAGGAGAACACGCCGCAGGGCTGGCGGCTTGACGAACGTGTCGAATACGAACACGTGGGGGTAATCCATGTCGGTGATTTCCGCCTCCGTCGTATCAGCGCGCTTGTCTGTCCATTTCTCCCAGCCGCGGACCAGGCTGGCATACGTGTCTCGCGGCGAGGCGTGCTCGGCGTATTCGGCCTTGTGCCATAGAGGCCCCCCGAAGATGAGGTTGATCATGACGATGGCCGAACTCCACACATCCAAGCCCCGCGGGTCGTAGTTGTCCTTCTTTTTGAGAACTTCGGGCGAGATATACGGCAAGCTGCCGCAGATGCCTGGCTTGCAGAGTCGTATCTCGCCCATGTTCTTGCCGCACTGGCCGCCGGCTTCCCTCAGCCCTGGGTGAATGCCCGAGAAAACCTCCGAAACGCCAAAATCGGTGATTTTGAGCCGCGAGTCCTTCGTAATGAGCAGATTTTCGAGCTTGATGTCGCGGTGGGCGATGCCGTTTGAGTGGAGGTAGTGGATGCCGTTGACCAGCTGCTTGAAGAGGCAGAGCCGGTCCTTTTCCCTGTCCTCGGTCTTGAGGTATTTCTTGTTGACCAGGTTGAACAGATCGCCGTCTTCACAGTACTCCATGACATGGTTCCAGCGGCCGCGGTCGATGCAGAGTCGTATTGTGTCCACGATGTTGGGGTGGTGCAGGCTCTTGGCCAGCGTGTACTCCGACTTGATCTTCTTCTCATACTCCTCGCGCGTCTCGCTCGACGACTTGCCTCGAAACTCCTTGACGGCGTACAACTCGCCGCCGGTTTTGGCCACCATCAACGTGACCTTGGAGGTGGCTCCCTTGCCCAAGTGCTTGCCGTGCCGGCCCAACAGCTTGTGTTGATACTCGAATTCCGAGGCGAGTTCGATCACGTCCACGGTGAAATCGTCAGGTAAGCTCAGACTCATACGGCGCGCCTTCACGCCGGTACCCGTCTCAGCGGGAAGACCCCAAAGCGACCTCTCCATATGGATAGCCTTGTCGGGATCCCCCCCCGCCGTTTGTTCTTGCTTTGAATAGTCGAAACTGCTTGCGCGACGCCGGAGTTGCAGCCCCTGCGCCTCTCTCGCGTTGGGGATAGCCGGGCGGGAACGCAGCGAGAAACCAGTCGATGTGCGCGTCTTTTTCTTGAAGAAGGCTTCCGAGCCCGGTACCGTCGGTTTTGACGCATCCTCCCTGGTCTTGATGGCCATCTCGAGCGGCGAGCTGGGCGACGGTGGTGTATTTGAGCGGGTAGTAGCCGAGCTCCTGTTCATTGACCACCGGCGCGCTGGCACCTTTCGGTTGGCGGCATCAGGCAGGTTCAAGGTTGATGTGGGAGCACTGTGACCTGGCTCCGCCTTGTCCGCCTGGGAGCCGACACGTCTCAGGAAACTGGACATGGTCCGTCTGAAATTCGACGTCGAGCCAAAAGTCGAACGTCTTGAAGGAGGCACGGGGGTAGGGTCCTCCTGGTCAGCGGACGCGGTGGTGGGCGTTGGCGTGGTAGGACGGACTGTTTGCGGGGCCTGTTGAGGACTCCTGGTGGCTGAGGTGTCAACGACAAGGGGTGGCTTGGAGCCGGGTATTGTTGCGCCTGGCCGGGCCGAGGGAAAAGCGGCGGCGCTGTGGTCAGCAGCAAGTCGGTCGTGGGCCGCGTCAAAGTGGCCGTCTGAGTTGGAGAGGGTCTGGAAATCTTGCGACTGGCGGCCGCTCACAGGAGTGACGGGTTCGTTTACCGCTTCACTATCCGTCTCATCACCTTCTTCTTCGAGAATGGGGTGTGGTAGATCGGTTGGAAATTGGCGAGGTGATGACGAGAAGCTCGACTTGTTGGAGCCCGTGTTGCACGAGGGGTCTAAAAGGAGAAAGAGGACGTTGAGTTGGCTGCTTGTTTGCTAGGGGGAGGGGGTAGCAGGAGGGACGAGGGAATTTTGGTGGGAGAAAGGGGGAAGCGCGCCAAGTAATGGCTCAAAGTGGGAGAAGTGTGAAATACCTAGAGGAGATGTCTGCGTCGGTGCAGCAGCAGCAGCAGCAGCAGCAAGCACAGAGACCGCCATTTTTGCGAGCCTTTGGTCCTTTTTAGGCCTGGGGGGTTGGTTTGTCAGGATCCCGGCGACCACTCGGCGTCAATTCAGCACGAGGGGGGAGGGGCGGCACAAAAGGCCACTGAGCGCTGGAATCCCGGGGTGGCCGGTCGGCGTAACCAAGTGCCCTGAAAGCCGGTTCTGACGCCCCAAAACTGTGTGGTACGCTGCCCGAACTGATTACTGCAAGGCACGCCACCACCTTCCTTAGTAGATGCTGCTTCTCTCCAGCGTCGACGACTCGAGTGGGAGTGTTTCAACTCCCGGCCGAAACCAAGACTAGAAATGGGATGGGGTTGCTGTTGTAGCTCTTGCTGGCCGACACAACAAGCAAAAGACCCGGTCAGGAAAACTGGGGCTGGCGAGAGTCTTATAGACGCTGCGCCTGGGCAGGCCGTTACTGTGTCACCGGTGTCCGGCTCTGGGCGTGGTCTTGGGAGACGACAATCGCTCTCTGCCAAGACTGCCTCCCATCCAAAGGCGAGATTTGTGTAGCTCCGTGGAGCAGGCGTGGCGCGCTGGCGAAGACACGAACAAGCCGAGATCTACACGCTCGAATGAATGCCGGTTTGGCGCAGGCGGCTCTTGGCGTCGACAGGAGAGGTGCTATGTGTAAGCTGCCGGGTGCGGAGCGTGTAATTGAGCGATCGAGACGGCGAGGAAATGGGAGCAGAGAAGAATGCTGCGCCCGCTGGCGAGGGTTTTGTTTAATAGTTCATAACGGCATTGCGAGTACCGAGACGGTGGGAATCTGGAACGAGGTAATCTCTTTTCGCCTCCTGCAAGGAAACGTTGTTGGATGGGACAACTGGGATGAGGGCACTGGGCCTCTGGAGACTGAGGGCCTCCAGGGGTTTTGGGGAATCCGGCTGGTGGTGGTGTTGGTGGGTGATGGGGTGGGGTGGGCAACCCACTGGGCGCAAGTCGTAACGTTATGGATCAACGGAACGTCTCAATCGCCCAGCTCTCGGTGTCTGCTTCCAGGGCGGGGCGCCCCAAGATAATTCGTGCGGAGTAATTTGGTACTAATTCGGGCAAAAGCGTCTGCAACAACCACCTCGCCGCAGCAGGGTCTGCCTGTTTAGACAAGCCGCGTAGGTAGCGAGTACCTCGCAATGTCAACGTTTGCGGGCGAAAGGTTGAGATGCAGAGGCGCTAAAGCATCTGCCAAGCACCCTTCTCCGGGCAGACGGTGGGCCGCCCCGACCGTGGAAACGCCGAGGGCCCGGTGCCACCCCTTCGAAGTCTTGCTGCTTGCTGTTGAATAGGCAGGTCCTGAAAAGGATGGAGGGTCCAATGGAGTCGCCAGAGTCCGACATGTCATGACAATTCTCGCCGCAGGTGACAGGATCATGGCTGATGGGCATAAGGGGCCGTTGCAGCGGGGGGACTGTCGTGGGCAGGCGAGACCCTGTTGAGGGCGCACAGGGCGGAGATGCCCTGGCGACAGAAACTCAATTCACAAATATCCTGCAGGTTGCCCAAGGGCAATCCTTCTACATAGCTGGAACACCTGGTGTCTTGGATGCCGTGCTTCGGGTTACGGTAGTGGCTTGACGCCTTTCAATTATTCTACGGTACGTTCAATACCCTCAACCGGTTCAGCTCATCGCTCATCCCTAATAAGCGAAACCGCTGGGGCTGTGATTGTACTCGGTACTTTGGTGTCGGGGCAGGCGGGAGGATGGAAGAAGGTGGGGTGACCCGCCCCCACCCACCGCCGAGAGACCGAGGGAAGAGCGACTCGACCATCCAAATTCAGGGGTGATTGATTGGTCCAGGCCTGTCGTGGCTGGGCGTTTTGGGCAAGCGTCCTCGAGAGACGGGAAAGTCTCAGATACGCGGATTCATGAGCACCCCAAGCTGAAGTTCCGTGAAGGGACCGAAGAAGGAGGGGGTCGCATGTTTGTTGCCAACTCTATTCCTGTGCGGTATGCAGTATAAGATCCTTTATTCAAGAGCCCGTTCCCGTCGTCTCGCAGCGGCTGGCCGTGGTCTGCCGCGTCGGCTCTGCAGCTGGCCCTATCGTGCTGGCCGCCAAGGCGCTCGAGGAATGACCAAGCCCGCGCAGAAATATGCCGCAATATCCACGACGAACAGGCTCCTGTTGATCGTTGCAAGACCGTTGTTGATCGCAAGCCGAACACGCAGCACCAGTTAGCCCGTGTGGCAATCCCGTTCTTGGCGCCGTCTTTCTGCTTTCTGTTCTCTGTTTGTGTGATGCTTGTTCGCCTCCCCTCAACGCACACAATGTTGCCGAGTTTCCCGATTCTGAGAAAAGAGCCTCCTGCCCGGGGTGTCCCGGGTCCAAGTCGTCCAAAACTTGTGGGAAATGGCTGCACCCGCAACTGGGACGGGTTGCACATGTTTGATACGAACCACCAGATAAAACCTCAGCACTTTCATCTCGTCTCGGTACGCTAGTCAGGAAAAGGTACTGTACCTATTCTTCTTCGCTGCTGACACCGCCGGGAGGGAACGGATGCCGCGAATTGCGAAAATCGCTGCCAAGAACGTCAAGGCCCCCTTGGCCCCACTGCGTCATCGCTAGCGTGGGGTTTCTCAGAATCTCAACATCTCCGTTCCGACTTCCCGACCACCGACCCCAGGGCGGCTCAAAGCAGGAAAGTCAGCCGTGGCGGATGTCATCATTTTTGTCAAGACAACAAATCAAAAGCCCCATAAGAGTCTTTTGGTATCTGCCTCGCGGCAAAAGCATGCCTGCCGTATGGTGTCATTACTGGCTCTCTTTGTCATGTTTATACTTCCCAGGTTGTAGGTGGTACCTACCTACCTACATACATACCGGGGGCTGGTCACTGTACTACAGAAACCGCAGCCGACAACAAAGCCACAATTCACTGCCTCTCAAAATGCAACATCTCTTCAATAAACCTTATTACCCCCCAACAGTATGTCCTCTCCGCCAATGACGTTGGGCCTTGCACTCCGGAACACTGCGTACAGCTTCGCTTGCGGGCACCGGCCATCCTCGTCTTCCAATGGCCCAATCGACCCCGCACACGTAGTAGACAGCAGGCTAGCACGTAAAAACCACAGCCGACTGCCTTCTGTGCAGAGCTCGCGACGAGCGTAACTGCACTGCGTACGAACCCAGACGGCGATCAAGAGATGGCGTTCTTGGTATGCCAGGGACTGAGCAGGGAGCCGTTGCCAAGATCCTCGGCGATCGTCGCAGGGCGGACACGATTTTGCGTTTGCTCAAGCACAAGCCGTCACCGGCGAACGCTACCGATCCTCATGCCATGTTTCGATCTCAAACGAATAATTCTCGATGCGCTCCATGAGCGGCATGGCGCCAGCCGTGTCTCAACCGTGGTTGTTGGGAAAGAGAAGCGACATGGTGGAGCACACGAGCAAAAATATTCCCGCCCCCACGCCCTCGTCTCCAGCTCACGTCCGGGGTGGTGGCTCGCTTGCGTCGTAGCGCATCTGCACCAATCTTCAAAGGCTTTTTTTCTCCTGGCGGCAGGCATGCCGCTCTTCAAGAACTGTCCTCAGGTCGCCAACCGGTCACGCTTTGGCCGGTTGCCATCGAACAGTGCAAGGCCAACGGGTTTGCCATTCGACAATGACCGTTTCAGAAAAGGCGGTCGTCTTGGCGCAGTCAGGACCAAAGCATGCCTGGGCAAATCAACAACGACAAGCCGAGACGTTCCTGGCCAGACCGATTGCTCCAACAAGGAGACGACACATCCATCTTGCAGCGTGGATAGGTCCGGAAACGTTCACAGGCTTGCCGGACCGGCTTGGCAGTGCGATCTCCCGTCTGGGCATTTTTGCTTGTCTGTCTTGACTTGATCAGCCGTGTTCGAGTTTGCTACTGTATGTGCATACATACAATACAAAAGGCAGCCTCACCGGCGTGCTCGTGTGACGCGTTTCTGAAAGCAGAGACCAACAGAGAGGCGCCCCTGCTCTCCACGCCGAGCAAAGCTTGTCTTGCGCCGTTTCTTGTTTTCCCTGTCTACCCCGTTTCATTATCCCCCACATCTCCGCTCCCGTCTTTTTCCTGCTGCACGGGGTCTCTCATTGTAACATCGAAGTTTCAGTGGGCATCGAACACAATCAACGCCACCTTTTTCCTTCACACGCGGGAGCCAGCGAGCTACTGGCAATCAAATGCTCGATATACACAGTAGGTGGAGACAGCAAGCGCTGTGGAACCCCAAAACCCTTCCCTCCACTACAGAATACAGCGCGCAAGCCCAACGCCGGATCCGTTTCCATTCATTTCAGACCCGGGCGGAAAGAGAGGGCGCCACCCAAGAGCCCGGTGCTCAAGAAGCGGTGTGCGTTCCGCCCTACCATGGCGCCGCAGGATCCAGGAATCCTTATGCACCATCAAACAAAGCCTCTGAGCAACCGTCGCAACAATTGGGTGTTGCCCGCATTCGCGGCTGTTATTGAATGGGCCGGGCCGGGTAACACGGGCTTGTAGCCACACAAGAGGCCGTCATCCCCTCCCCCATTCCAGACAAAATCACCCGGCCAGTCTATTATTGCTGTCACCAGCCAGCCTCAAGCCATCCGACATCTCCCTGCAAAGCCCGGCTTCGTGCACACACACCGGGTTGAAGAAGAAAAAAAATCCCGCACGGATGGACGACGTACGACCTGGCAGGGCTACATGTGTGCCGACTCGCTCTTCCAGTCAGAGTCCATGATATTCATGGCTCGACCACGTCGGTCCCAATGCGCTGTACACGATGCTTCGTTTCATCGGTCGTGGTGTTCCTTCAGCCGTTTATGTCCGCACAGTAATAAATATGCTACCTACTGCATCTGCGGACAAGGCTGGCGAGCCCGGGAGCGCAATATCCGGCCCAAAGCCCTCTCCCGATGCAGCGCCGCGTTTCATGCCATTGCATGGTCTCACTTCAGTACCTGCAGCCCTAGTTTAGGACTGCCAATGATAACGCTCACTAATAATGACGCCTAAGCAAAACACTAATTGGTTAGAACCGCCTCCCCGGGATCTTTCTCCCTTTCCCGTCTTCAGACGGTACTGTCGATGCGGTGTTACCCGTGGGGCCCGCCGCCCCCCCCGTGAAGACGGGACGCGGGTTGCTCCACAAACGCAGAAAGCTCATTGTGTTATCACAAACGCCATGCCGCCCAAAGCGGCGCTTAGGAATGTACCAGCAACCCACTACCCGGCGGCCGGAGGGCCGATGTCGCGAGACCGATTCACCGACCACCTTACGGTGATCGACAAGACTCCGACCCGTAGCTGGCTTCTTATTTCCGGCCGTGCCGAGTTTTCCGGATGCTGTCTTCCATCTCCACAGGACTTGGCGCCATTCACGAGCGATGACGAGACTCCATACCAAATATGAAAGCAGCTCTAGCGAAGCATTTCTTCCACATTGGATCGCGATGGAGCACCGAAAGTGTTTCCCAAAGTATTGGTTCTCTTGTGACGCCACAAGGCGTGGCGACATCTCGGGAATCGGCTATTGTCCCAGCTGTTCTTGCCCACCGTGTTTGACGTCGAGGCATGATTACCAAGTTAGCCACAAGGCCAGTAAGCGGGATCTCCAATTACTAAGATCAATGACGAGCATGACTCTCTCGGTCTCTCTCTCCATGAACACCGAGTCTCCGATTCTTTGTTCTCTTTTCAAGACTGCTTGCCACGTGGTCGTCGGCAGCGGGACGTTAATAGACACCTAGTCCTGACCGCCGGTTACGTTAGCGAAGGGTCAAGGAGACATGTGAAGAAGATAATCAGAGCCCATCTATAAAGGTATATAAAGAAGATATAGATCTGTGAGGTTGGTAGCCACTCAGGGCACAAAACTATTTCGTTCAATATGGACGGGGGCATGTACTTGTTGGCCTCATGTGGAGCATCGAGGGTAACCAAGGGCTTGCTAAAAACTCTCGGGGCGTAGTATTTCTGATACCCGCCAGGGCTGAACCACTCCACGGTAATAACTGCCAGTAAGTACCTTGGGCTCAAGAAAATAGAACGACTGACACCTCCTATGGACGTTATGTAAACCGGTATGATACACTTTATTTGGCATGATTATCTGGAAGGGTTTCCTTTGCCTTTCATCCCTCTCTAGCAGTAACAACACCAAAGAAAACCCAAATTACCGTCATCGTCGAGTCGAACAGAGGCGCCGGACACCAGAAACACCGTCAAAGGAAGGACAGAGGCGCATAATAATGGTTGAATGCCACTCCGTTGCTGTTTGGTCGCAAATCGAAGGACACCCCTTCTAGCCAAGAGTTCTGAAGCCGAGTCCTCTCGCGTAGCATAACATGTGTCAAGCAGCTGGTTATCGCGAAATTCAGGTAGGAGTCAACTCGACCTGCCTACGCTCACGATCCCGAGCAAGGGCTCGAGAACCCTCGACACCAGTCCCTCCATACTGTCTAAAGCAAGAGATACTTGTAGTGGTTTTCAAGACGCCGGGTTGTCTCAAGCGAGGTTGTCCGTTCGCGAAAGGCCCGTCTCGAACTCGAAGCCAACTGAAGCCATCTAGGCCGACCTTCTATGGCTCTGGTGGCGCGGGACTGTCCTAACTAGCAGGGTTTGAAACTGATGTTACTCTCTTCGTCTTGCCTACTCTGCAATCCTGCGACTTGAATTTCGCTCACCGTAAAGCAGAACACGCGGTCACAGGGCCGCTTCAGACCCATCGTGCTTGGTCCGTTCCACTCCACTTGTTCGGCCTGGCACTGGGTCCTTACGGGCTGAATGGGATGGGATAGGTTAACTTTGGTATGTCGACTGGCCTATATCAAAGTATCCTAACGACATAGAAGACTTTGTTTGACTCGCATCTGACGGTCTTGTGCGTCTGAAGTCCGAGTGTGTGATCGGCGAGCTGTTGTCCTCTCCGTATTGCGAGTCTGTGCTTACCGGGCTTCTTCTGCCGCAGAGAACCGAGAGCGATGCTGAAGGGGGTCATGGCAGCCCATGATGGATAGATCTGGACTGAATCCCCCTCTACCGCCGACGAAAAACCGGTCTGGAACTGGCTTCGGTTCCTAGAAGACCGCTTTTTGGCCGATGCACCGCACAAGCTCTACACCACCAGAACCGCCACTCGGTTCAAGGAACAAAAAGGCCAGATGGATCTATCCTTGCAAATACTAGCCGTAGAAGCGAACGATACCTTCGAGTACAAGCACGCCCTCGTCGTTGGAGAGCAAGACGACACGCATTCTCTCTCTGCGCTTCCACAATGGAGCTCTAGGTCCTCGATCGGTCCGGACCGTACACCTCACGGCCGTTCGACATTCAAGACAGAAGTCGAAGCTGGCTCAAGAGCGGAACGATCAGCCGTCGACTTGCTAGGCTAAGCGCGTACACAATGTATCGCTCTTCCTGCAATCGAGGACGCTCTGGTTTCTGCCACTACGTGGCGCCACCCTCGCAAACCCCGGGACGTGCCAGCAGCTCCCGCGCGCGGTACCTTGCGTTGACGTGCAACAAGAATGCTGTTCCACCTTTCCAGAGTGGCATGGGGAGAGGCACCTTTCACTCGGACGAGACCGTGATCCTCGTCCCCAAGGCGCACACCTTGACGGAGGCCTTCGTGCGCATTACAGCCCGCAAAAATGCAGATGATCAAGAGCACCGGTAGCTCTAAGATAGTATCCCTTACTTACATCTCGATCTACGTCGAAAACTGTGACTACCTGGATCTTGACCTGCTCCCCAAGCCGTTGAAGAAGATATACGATGCGTTTTGGCACGAGCCGCTCGAGTTCGACACCCTGCCACTTTGGTTCCCGGTACACACCAAGGCGGTCAAGGTCCGGAACTGACAAACTCACGCCCGTTCACTAGGCGGGTACCGGGTACCCAGCTTAGAGAAGTCATGATGAGACTCGAGGGAATGAATGTGCCCAGCCTTGATTCTGGACCTGTCTCCCCAAGCCCTCCCGGTCAACGGTGCGGTTGCCCAAGCGGAAAACCCCTCCCCGTGCATCCCACAACGCGTTTGTGGGATACCTATCCTCTCTCAGTCTGATTTCAGCTCCCACGGGAGCGAAATGAGGCGCCCCGTAAGATCTTTGCAGCTTCTAGGTCGCATTCCCTGCGTGCTTGGGGGCCAGTGGGCCCATATCAGGTTTAGAGATCTCCGCTCGATCATAGAGGGAGTTAGAATGCGAGAGGAGTAGATTCGAGTCTCTTGCCGCACTCTCCTAAGCACTGGTGGTTATCCCAGCGATTTGGCCCGCAATTGGGGCGTTAACCGACGGTAACTGTACTTGGTTTACACATAAAGGGGGGAGGCGTTGGGGGGTGGCAGATGAGAAGAAAAAAAGAAGAAAAGAAAAGAAAGGGAAAAGTGTCTTGCGTGGTCCCCTGAGTAGCGTTGATAAACAAAAGCGCTGCACTAACCAAAAATGAGGTCATAACGTTGAGAGAAGATAAAACTGATCATTGAGGGGAAGGATTTTGTGATGAAAGAAAGGCACGGCCGTCTGGTTTATTCCATGCCCTAGCTGAACCTGGTGGTGAAGATGAAAACAGACCAATATCGAACCCCTAATAAGGGGCGCCGGTTGCCTCGTCGACAACCGGGATCTGCAACACACTGTAATAGGCTGGGTTGATACAATGCCTCTCCGTTCGGGTCTCAGCCGCTCCTTGGCAGGCACCCTGTCGGGCGGGCCCCAAAGCGGCAGCGGCAACGGTACCCGCTCCGCGTCTTACCGCCGGTGATTCTATCTCTAGAGGACCACGACCTCTTGGTGCGCAACAGTACGCGTTTGTTCAACAATGGGGTGCTGGTCTAGCTGGACGACTTCCGACGGTCAAACGGCTCGGCACACGGCGTCAAACTGTCCTTCTCCGATCACGATACGCGGGCACACCGCGCCAAGGAGACGAAAGTCAGCGCGGGGAGGTGTTTTTGGGTAGACGAAGGCGTCGGAGTGCACCACCTCAAAACTATGGGTGTGATCAATAGCCCGAGCCACCCGGAACTCACTGCCAATGGCCTTTGCACTATTCAGACTGTGCCCTCTTGAAAAAAAAAACCAAGGTTATATAGATGCCATAAGAGAAAACAGGCGACTTTAGCGATGTCTCTGAACAGAGCAGTCCTGCCCGGAATGTCGCGAAGACCAGGGCACCCAACCCAGCGGATTCGCCCAGCTTGCGAGCGGGGCAGCAAAGTACTGTACGTATCGAGAACAGACCCGCATCCCTGAGCCCTGCAGCGAAATAAACAAGCCAAGTTGCTTACACTGAAAACGTGCCCTCCCAGTAGGGAAGTAGAGCAGACGGGGTTCTCACTGGGCGGAGTCTTGCCGTTTTCCTGATCGATGTGTTACTGTAGGTCAACTGTGCCCGGGGAAGGCGGGGCAGGGCATGGGCCAAGGGCATCAATCCCGACAGTTTGGAAACGAAAAATCGATCTCCATGGTGCTTGGCGAAGACTTGGCATGCGCTAGATTCCGAAAGAGGTAACGTTAGGGGATCGCCTGGGGCCCTGGGCAGTTCTGGATTTGGTACAGCATGTGTGTATGTACATACATACCAGTCAACAGGACAAAAGTTATGCTCCATACCACAACACATCTTGCACGCGACGCCTTTTCACCGAGCATAAACTGTGGGATCCAGCCTAACCAGCCCTGCGATTACGCAACGCGCGACGGACGGTCCGATGGGCCCACCCACAGCTGGATCTGGAGATACGGATACGTGCCTTCCCGCTCGTTTCTCTGTGTATGTATGTACTCTGGTATGAAAGCGTGGCTTAGCTTAGTAAGACAACATCATGTTACCGAACCTCATCAAAGGAATTGGAGTTTTAACTTGGCCGAGAATACAAATTTGTTAAAACGAGCGGTGACGGGCCACTTATCATCATAAGCCAGGGATACTGGCTTGTCTCACAGTCTCACTTCGAGTTGGATATATGGCTTTTTTTTTCTTTTTTTTCCCCCGTATGCTACTGATTACGCGTTCGTGGAGGATAAATGATAGCCCGAGAAAAAGCAAGGCCGACAAGCCCCGGCCCCTCGCCTGGATGTCTCCTGGTTGCTGGTTGGAGATCTGAACGAAGCAAGGGATGGCATCTATCACTGTGAAGGTCACAGTGCTGGTACTGGCTGAGACAATCTGATTTCCACATGAGCCCAACCATCCCTTCGCTGAGTTCGCTCACGTCCCTTCTTTCGGCCTTCCTCCCCCCTCTGCTCTCCTCTCCTCTCCTCTCCTCTCCTCTTTCTCCAAAGTGAGGAAGCAACTACCAGCTGCCAACAGGACTGCCTACTCAACTTTGTCGGGCGATTCCAACGATATGTGCGAATACGCCCAGGTGAGTCGAGCTGCCCCGACTCGCCCGCCCCAAGCCTGCAGTTTCCGCTGACGCTTTTCGCCCCCCAGCGCGAGTATACCTGCGGTCACTTCCGGTGGCTTGCATCGAAGCACTGGTATATTATGCCCCCCCCCCCCCCCCCCGGGCCCTAACCCCCGACGTAACCGGCAACTGCCAAAATCAGGTTGCTCTCCCTCGGACAGAAGCTGAAGCTGACGCTGGCTGCTCCTTCGTCCAGTACCGAGTACAAGAATAGTGGCAAGGGCCGCTGCCAGCCCGATATCACGGCTTTCGAAGAAAGGTGGGCAGCATAAATCCCCTTAACCCCCCTTACCCGCGTATTTTGTGCGCTTCAGCCGGCAAGCTGGGTCCTGACTAGAGGGTGGGATCGACAGTACCATGCGCTGCGGCGAATGCAGACTGCGGCGGCGGGAGGCCCCGCGGACATCGTTGCTCGGCAGGACCGTTTGGATTGCGGGATTGTCTCGGCTGTGATGACGACGTCGCGGCGGAACGGCGCTGCGGAGAGTGGGGGGCCGGTGCTTTTCGAGTCTTGAGGTTGGGGACTGTGGTTGATCGTTGGCGAGGCCGGGGTGAGATACGGGGCGTCTAATCGAAAACTCGATGCATTCCCCGTGGTGAACGGTGGGTTTTTAGATACCAAAGCCATTGATCCCATATTACGTTTGGTTTGTTTGAGGACGCCTCGGGCGATCTGCGCGGTGATCAATGATCATGAACGACGCCCTACAGGTCCTTGGTCTTTCCGTTTTACTTCACATCGGAATTGCCCTTGCAAAACTTGCAAGACTTGGATTCTGCGATGCGGGAAACAAGCCGAGGAGGTTAGGCAATTCTGTGCATTGGCAGTGTTGGACCTTTGGTTGGTGGCCCGCTCACGGGAGGTGTTGTGCAAGTACTGATACAGGTAGGGCCCCCCGCCCAATGCCTCCCTCCAGTTATGCAGCCGTTGACCAGCATGCCAGGCATCCCGCCCAGCAATATCCTTCTCGGAGTCGAAGATTCTATGTGTGTTCGCTCAAGTCGAGCGGACTGAGCTGAAGAATCCGTCCGTCACCTCGTAAAGCTATGGCAGGTCGCACGATATACTTTTCCTCTGGCACCCTAATCCCCCAGTGATATCTATCTATATCTATATATTTATATACATATATATTATACCTCTGACCTACACCGGGCAGGTTTGGGACTTGTTCGAAGGCGGCCCCCCAGAAGGTTTTGGAATTGAGTGACCAGTGCTCAGTATTGGGACTCCGGGGGTTAAGCCGAGGTGTCGACTTGGGAGATATCATGGACCCCCTGGAACCAGTCCGGGTCTTCTGAACTTGCTTTCGCTAATGATCACAGGCCACCTCATGGAATCGCTGCGACGCCTATCCCCAACCAGTCGTTTGAGAGTCGTGAGACGAGGCAAAGAAAAGGAGCTGCTCATTGCCTTCGTGCGCAAGATCTTGCGCTGGCTTACAGAAGATCCCAAGACCTGACCCTGTTCGCCAGACACGGCGGTCCAGGTCTGCGTACTTCACATTGGAATCTGCCCTTCTGTAACCTGCAAGGACCTGGAACTCTACGAGACGGCACTAAGCAAACCGGGGAGGCGCATTGTGCACTGGCAAGCGTTTCGTCTTCGTGATGTTCCCGCCCCTCCCCCGCCTGACAGAGCGCCTTCCACCGGCCTTCCATTTGGGGTGGGGTCTTGGCCTTGCCAAGACAGACCATTCAAGGGTCCTGGGCCCCTGCGAGAAGCAATTTTGGGGGATCACGTTGCGCAGTAGCGTCTTTTGACGGCTCCATGAGCCGCTTTTCTCGGGATCCCCTTTGCGGAGGAAGCCAAACGAACAGGGTTTTCGGTTCAAACCGAGGCTGCATCCGTGGTGCCAACACATTCGTGGAGCCCGTCCAGCGCATCGAAAGGGCCACCGTCGTTGTTTCCATGCAAATGCCCAATGCTCAAACTCCATCAGGTAGTGAGTGGGGTTGCTTGCAAGGTGCCCCTTCCTGACCGCCCGCACCACATCGCGAAATGAAGCAAAAGCCAAAAGCCAAAACGGAAGTAGGCGAGGAATCGCACCAAATTCCAGTGCAAGTGCATATGTGCATGTTGCTTTTCCTGCGCACGTCAACGCGAGAATCGGGCAAAGGGGGGCTTTCCCGGGTTTTACGCGGACCAACCGGCTGCAGGCCCGCCGGCAGTGACTTGTGGGGTTGATTGAGCAGCCTGAATGGGGCAGTCGGACCAGCTGTCGCCGGCTCCGTTTCGTCCCAACCACTTGCACACTTGCACACTTGTAACCTTTCACCAGACAAGGCTGCCACATTGGGTCGGTCGGGTCGGGCCTCCCCTCATTGACGCTCGCTTCGACAGGACCCCTAGAATTGTCCCACGCTGCAACCTGACCTGACTTTTGCCATCCGTCCTCTTCACATCGCCGGCCTCATTTCTTCCACCAGGCACACCAACTTCAACCAACGTTTTTATCTGTTAATCAATCCTCCTACGCACTGCGTACAGTATTTTCCAGATCAGCACGCGATCGACAGCAGCGAATGTGCCCACGGCGCAGAACACCCCTGACACGTGCAACATCTCCCCCGGTATGCTCCGGGCTGCTCCACATCTGCAGACGACCGGCAACTGACGACACTGGTGGCCGCGGCGTGCATGGGACGGCCCAAAAACCGCAGACGACGAATCGCCCGTGATATAAGTGCGCCAAAATGCCAGTCCACACCATGACGAAGCTTCCCTCCGACTCCTTCTGGCCTATTGGTCTCCCCGACACCGACGTCCGCGCTCCGTTTCCCAAGCTCACCAGCGAGTCGGCATCCTCTATCATCTCTCCCTTGACGCTGCCTCGAGGAGTCGCCGGATACTTCGACCAAGTCGCGTCGAAAGGGGCTGGCCCCACACAGCTTCTTCCTGTCACCCGGACATCCTCCGATGGGGCGGCGCCCCACAAAGCTCACGGAACCCGAGTCTATTCACCGCTCTCGCCCGGCGTTAGGGGCCCGGCTCTGCATCCTGCCTCGTTCCTTTCGCCTCATCTGCCCCCCGCCACGAAGCAGGCGCATCTGCAATTCGATCAGCACCGATCAAGTAGTCTTCCGCCGGACTCGCGGCATCGCATCACATCTCCCAGAGCCGCGGCAAACGGGTCGCGTTCAAAACAAGACATGGCAGTTGGCCTCACAAGCAACGGCTGGAGCCCTGCGCTCAGCGGGTCCATCCCCCCCATTAGCTTGGCGTCTGCCGGCCATCCGCGGTCCGTCTCAGCGGATGCTGTGGGCGCGCCTCCGCACGACCAGATGGTCCAGCGGCTCGTTCAGCAAAACGCCAGGATTCGGGAGGCATGGGAGGCGGAGCGGAAGTATTTGGAGGCGAACCGGGAGCGGGCCGAAGAGGTGTATAAGGAGGAGCGTGCAATGATGGAGGAAGAGCGCGCGGAATGGGACGTCGAGAGGGCAACCCTGTTTCAGGAAATCGAGCGGCTTCAGCGGGCGCTGGGTATGGGAGGAAATAGCCCACTGGCGCTTAACGGCATGCATTCCTTGTCGAGGCCCAGCTTCTCGAACCTGGACCAAAGGGGAGGCAGTCAGGGGGCGTCACGAATCAGCCCCAACAGCTCGCTATCATCCCAAGGTTCGCAGCCAGGAATTCAGAGTGGTGGCAGGCTGGGCCTCCAGAACGGCAATTCTCCGTCGCCTATGACAGGGCCGAGAATTGACCTTTCATCGCCCAGGTCGCCAAACGGCCCTAGCGCTCCCACGCCCGATTTCCTCAAACCAGCCGAGACGTCTGAAACGGAAAGCGATCCTGTCCCGATTGTGGACGTGAATGAAATCGACCCAGAGTTAGAAGGTATCCCGATCAAGGCTACCAGCGTGAAGAAGGCTACCTTTACCGACACTGGATCACAGAACGGGTCCAAAACGTCCAGCTTGTCCGGCTCTCCTCCTGCAAACTCAGACCAGTCCAGGAGCCCGCGGGTCAAGAAGGAACAGACCCTGCAAGTTCTGGCAGCTAGGGAGACCGACCGCCTCACTATGCATGCCGGACATACTCCGAACCATTCGCTCTCGTCTTTGGCAACGGTTACTTCTTCAGGAACGGCCACTCCGACGACCAACGGCGACGACAGCACTCCGACCATGCCACACGAAGATGGTGGATCGAGTCAACCTATCGGCGGATTAGACGGAGTACTGGAACCAATGCACACCGCAGCCCATTCCCAAGTTATCACGGATAGGCACGGTCATTTGCTCCCCAACTACCCCGAGCCGATTTTCGAGCCCAACGAGGACCGTGAACTGAAGGGTCCGCTGATGGTTCGGAACATGCCGGCCCACGACGAGATCTTCTTCCAAAAGCTCTCGGACAAGCTGGAAGAGGTCTGCAAGGACAACAAGGCGGCCCTGCCTGCTGTCCTGAAAGACACTGGGTTGATCAACAACATAGAGAATCTCGCTGAGCGACCGAAGACTCAGACCGAGGGTCGCCAGCAAGAAACGGCCGGCTCTGATACTGGCTCCGAGGGGAGCAAGAGCAGTCCCAAGAGCGGCGACGAAGAGGAATTCGACGTGCCGCTGAAGTTCAAAAAGCGTATGAACTTTGGTGCCCCGTTTGGCGAGGTTCGGTAGCCACGAGCTGGCAAGCGTCGATGCACCACGGCCGCAAACCACTGTCTTACATCTGTTTAATCATTCGGGGGTTTTCTTCTTTTTTTTTTTTTTTTTTGGTTTAGTTTCCAGTGTTCCCATTCCATCAGGTCCGTTTGTTTGTTTTTTGTTTCTTTCTCACTCTCACACCCCTATTACTTAAGTTGAATCTGGATTGTCTTCACTACACGCGCGCATGGAAAAACGGTACGAATCACAAAGCAACAATTAGACGGACGGAGGCATCCAGGGATATAATGGGTTGGGCTGGAGTTAATTTTTTTTTTTTTTTTTTTTTGGCGCGGGCATAGCAAGCGGAAGCGAGGAAACCTGATTTTGGCGAAATTCGGACGTCTATTATCAGGGCGATCCTTGGGAGATCAGATTATTCCCCCCCTTTTTCTTTTGGTCGTTTAAATCGTCTACTCTGTGTGGCACAATACCCCCTTTCTTTTGTCTTTGTGGAGGTTTGGCGAGGCAAGGAGGACGGGTAGTTTGATTCTAAGATGTCGGTATTGGCTTTGGGGCCGGGAGATTCTTTTACCTTGGGGTCAGTCTAGGGTCGGGTGGTATCTGACTGATGGCTGCTCGCCTTAGCATTCGAAGCGCGATCAGGTTGGAGTAGTAGTGAGGATAGTTGCCGGATAAGCGACGAAAGCTAGAGGCAAAAGAAACAGAGCGTCAATGAGAATGGATAATTGTTCCAACCACATAAGTGGCCCTTTTGCTAGGTAGTGGTATATCTATCCCAAGACTCGGAACACTTGAACACTTGGCATTCTCCCGGTCCCCCATTTATCATCCATTCCTCCTAGGACATCTTCTTCTCCATCAGCTCGGCCAACTCATCCAGCAAGTCCACCGTCTCGGCCGGACTCGCGATCCACGCCGTCGTGCCCACGCTCCTCGCCCGGAAATCGTTCGCGCCGGCGCTCAGAAACTGATCGCCCACGTGCAGCGTGTTGTCCCCCTTGATGGCGGCCGCACCCGCGGCCCCGCCGCCGCCGAACCACCGCTGACAGACCGTCACGCCCCAGCTCTTGTCGCCAATGTCCACAAACACGTCGCGCCCGCCGTTGAAGGCGCAGAAGGGCACGCGCTGGTGCCGGCCCGGCCCGCTCAGCTCCAGGACCTTTTGGACCACGAGCACCGTCTCCTCAAGCGACTCGCGCGGGATGCGGACGGACGGCGGGTCCGGGATCATGCCCACGGCGCGGTCCTTGCGCAGGATGGCGGCGGGCAGGTTCATGGTCTTGATGCAGTCGCGCAGCGCCGCCTCGGCGACGTCGAGGACCTGGGCGATGTCGCGCTCGTCCCAGGCCGCCATCTCCGGGGTGAGCCACCGGTGGCGGGGCACGGGGGCGAGGAGGTGCGGCGACGAAGGCGAGAACTCAAAGAGGTAGTTGGCCTCGCCGCCCATGATGATGAGGGACTGCTTCTGGGCCGGCGAGAGCTCGGCCGTGTTGGCGAGCGCGTCGAGCAGCCCGTGCAGGCGCGCGTAGTAGTTGGAGGCCGTGGTGTAGCCTGCCGCGGTGACGATGCCGATTTTGACGTTTTTGCGGAGGAGGTCTGGGAGGTGGGGGTTAAACAGGAGAGCAAGAGAGAGAGAGAGGGAGAGAGAGAGAGAGAGAGAGAAGCAAGGAGGAGCCTTTACCAATCAGCCGGGGGATTATGGGGCTCGAGGGCTCGAGGCTCTCCCCGTCGTCGTAGAGGGTCACGTCTCCGTCAAAGGTGGCGAGCTGGAGCGTGCCGTAGGTTGTGACGGCCATCATCTGGGCCGAGTTGAGGATGAGGCGGACATCGTTGAAGGAGGGCGAGACGAAGCGGCGGGATGAGATGTAGCGTTTGCGGTCCTGGAACTTGAAGGCGGCTTCTAGGGGTAGTCGTGTGAAGAAGGGCCCGATGGCGGGGACTAAGAGCTTGAGTTTGGACGGGAAGGGGTTTTCGGGATCGTTTTGGTTGGCGACTTTTCGTTGGTCAATTTTTGGGTGTGCAGCCGAGCGGGATAGGGGGGAAACAGGTGGGCTACGTACTGTGGTCATCGATCATGACTTCAACGTCGCGGAGAATCTCGCTGTATCTCCGGTGGGCTTCCTCGCGCGTCTGGGCCAGAGCGCTCATGCTCTGTCCGTCGAAGGCGCCATGGGGCTGGGAGTACAGCACAAAGGGCACGGCCAACAGCCCCTTGACCCATTCTGTTCCGGTCAGCGATGTCCGTCATTGAAGATGGGGGGTCGCATGGCCACCAACGGCCAGTGGTGAACATTAGACAAAACGGGGGGCATCGCCTCTGCTCCAGCTCCATTGTAGCCACTCCAACGCTCCCCGCCCCGCAGACAGCTGCTCTCCCCGGAACGAGAGCGTTTGTAGAAAACAGCATTTACCTATGAATTGATCTCGACGGTGAGTTTTGAGAGCATCTGGGCCCCACCCCCCCCCAGTTAGCCACGATGTGCGCACAGAAGGACGTGGGGAACTAACGCACATTCGACACGGTATCGAGAAGTCATTGTGCCGGCGGGGAATTGGGGCCTGGTCCGAATTAAAGTGAAACTAACAGCCAAGCAAGATGGAAGAAAAATCTCAAGATAAAACAAACACGTTACTTGTACTCAACAAAATGTTGAACAGCCACAAGCCACGGTCACAAAGTCACAGTCACCGCTCCTTGTTGACCCAACACGCCAACCCGTTCCTATTCTGGACGGAGCCATCGGCTGACTGACACATGCTCCCTGCTCCCTGCGCGCCGCCGGTGGTCGAGGCTATCGTCGGCCGCTGCGGGGCCGCCCAATAGACGTCGCAACATGATGTCACAGGGGCAGGCCAGCCGGCAGTGTCCAATCAGCGCACGGCTAGCTTGGCAGTTCCTGTCTTGGCTGTGCTCGGCGGCTGCCGCCAGGCGTCTTGGCATGGTGCCGCGATGCGGTTGCGCAGATCGGCACTCTCCGGGAAGGCTTACAATGCTGTTGGATCACTAAATTACTACTGTACTTCGTACACCACAGCTGCATACTGTAGGTACATACACTCATACAGTACTGTATCTCGCCCGTCTGCATCGGCCGAGCACACACGCAACACGGACTCACAGCAGTAGTGCATGTAGTAACATGTAACCAAACAACAAAACTCAATTAAACAAAACTATCACAGACGAGAAAAAAAAAACCCCAATCCAACCCAACCCAACCAACCTAATCCCTCCATCACCCCCAACTGAACCTCCTAACCAGGTCAAAAGCCTATCCATAGGTAGGTAGGTAGATACAGTAGGTATGTACAGTACATACAATACCTAACAAGCCACGCTCGACGTCACGCCGCGCGTCAAGCACCCGTCGGGACACGCCGTCGCGCAGCCCGTCACGTACAGCACCGTCTTGGGCTCGCAGCCGCACGGCACCACCATGGTCGACTGCACGCGGCAGGTCGGCACGGGGCAGCGGATGGCGGGGCAGTCGGCCGGGCTGGTGGTGCGCGTCACCTTGGGGCAGGGCAGCGGCGAGCTGGTCGACTTGGGCGGGAGCGTGACGACGCTGGTGATGACGCCCGTCGGGGTGGACGACGTCGTCGTCGTCCGGCGGACGGTGCTCGTGGTGGTGGTGCGGCGTGTGGGCCACGTCGGGCAGGGCAGCACCGCGGTGTGGAAGTCGATGGCGCACCCGCCGTAGGGGCAGTCGGCCTCGCACGGCGCGATCAGCGTCGCCGTGGGCAGCGTCGCCGGGCAGTTGCACGGGTTCTGGATCGTGGTCTGCAGCGTGCAGTCCGACATGGCGCACGACTTGTTGCAGCCGCGGTTTTGGATGGTGCGCGTGGCGGTCGGGCACGCCGCCGCGGCGTCGGGGGCCTGGGCCAGCGCGAGGCTGGCGAGGCTGAGGAGAGTGGCGAGGACGAGCTTCATTCTGGCTGGCGGTTGCTTGCTTGTCTTGTTGGCTGGCTGGGAGGTCGTGTCAGTCCTTTTGGTCTGTCACTCAAGGCAAAGAAAAGAAAAAGAAAAAGAAAAAAAAGAAAAAGAAAAAAAGAAACGTCCGGCTGTGGCGCTTTACAGTACCTGGAAAGTCTGGGAGAGGTCCTATAGGTATGGATCTCGGGCAGACGTTGTTGACAGGGCCAAGGGACGGGCGGTAGAGATGCTCGCTTTGCAAGGGGGCTTGTCTACATCTCCTCTCATCATTCCAAGTGGAACTGGGTCCCCGGGTCATTATATATGCCCATGACTCCCACTCCCAAAGACCGCAATCCGTCAAATCTGTGCTTCTATTTCTGGCATCAACGGCCCGGCCTTTGTCGCGGTTCCCTTCCAGGAAATCCGCCAGCTTCTCCGTCCCTGCTCTATGGGCTCACCGGTTGAACTGCCTTCCACTTATTGCTCCCCTTCTGCCTTCACCTTGATGCTACCCAACGCCGGCGCACCGCTTGATTGCTGCTCTGTATGGGCGTGCCTTAGGACCGGCCGCCTATTGCTCAAGGGGGCAGGCGTTCCTGTCCCGGTTGGAGGGCTGTGTGGCGCCATTAAGCTCGGGGCGTCTCCCTTGCCCCTTGCTTTCGGCCCGCTGGAGGGAGGTCGTAAGTTGCGGAGCAATAATGAGGGTAAAGATTTCATATCCAGATGGGAGCTTCTCCTCCTCGGAACCAGGGGTCAACGGAACAGCCGCCGGGAGACGGGCTGAATGTGATGGGCGATACGGGTGTCGTGGAGCGAGCCATGCAGGCTCGGTGAGAAAGAATGGCTGTTCATGCCTCTTCTTCACCCATCTATCAATTGCTTCCCAGCCCGGAGAGACGTCGTCGACAAAGCACCGCGGCACCAATTTATGCCCGCAGGCGCCACTTGCTCCGTTCCTGACTAGCTCCCGCTGCGTATGCGAACCCACAGACGGTGGATGCAGGACGGGGCGATCGCGGTTCTGCGGGACGTGTTTACACTCAGTCCCGACAAGGGTATATATCACACATGGTATCGCTATATATGGCTTGTGGGACGGAAGAGACCACGGGCTCTGGCATTTTTCCCGCCCACTCGGACGCGGCCCAACTGCTCCCCAGAACAGGCAGATCTATCTCTTCATGGATGGGGGCCATGCGCTGCACACGTGTAGAATGGATATGAGGTCAATCACGGGATGCGTGGAAAGAGTGAGCCAGTTTGCGGAGAGTGAAGGTGTATTCCGGCCAGCAGCAACCCCTGTGTGCCAGCCATGTCGAGAATGTCTCGACAAACGACGGAAAATTATCGCAGACCCGGGGCTCCCCTATCCGATAACCATTGCACACAATACCTGCTCTCTCTGGGCTACAATCTAGGCTGGAATCCTACAAAATCTGCTCATACAGCCAGAGAGGCCTGGCTAGGTCCATGGATGGCTATAGTAGGGCATGAGGTCTGTTTATTCCCGCCTTGAGCCTCCTTTTAGCCTGAGCTGTGGGGACAAACCTGCACCACGTCCCAAGGGGAATTCGACAAACAGGAGCATGCCAAATCAAAATGTCAAGAGTCTCTGGATATTACCCCAATCAAGGCTGGTGGCTTTCTGAAATAGCCGTTTTTGGTTTCGCGTCCTCGAGCCGTAAGCGAAACACAGGGTGAATATCGGGGGAGGAGAAGTGGTGATCCAACCTGCCTGCCTACTAAATCCATGGCCTGTCTAATAATACACCAGTTTCAGTGTGCAGGTTCGGCGAGTATTTTTATTCACTCGCGTTTTGCTGGTGGTGATCCGGGGACTCGGTGTCAACTGGTTTGGGTCCTCGAGGCGGATCGTTCTTTGAGTGAGCTTCGTGCAGCGACATGTATATACTCCCTGGATGGCACGGCCCGGCATGACATGCACAACCGGGTGGAGACGTGGGACTATGCGGGAATTGAAAAAGTATGTGTTGTTGTGCATAAATGTTGAGCACCGGGTGCCTCGGTTGGGCCTCCGGTTCTCTCGAGATGCTTCAACAGGAGTGGATATGGACAATCAACGACAAGCGCGGAGCAAATCGCAAATCCCAAAGAAAAAAAAGACGATGCATTCCACGGGATAAACAAACCAAGTCCCTATTAATGCCCATATATGTGCCTTGAACCCATTCAATCGTAAAAGAGCCAGCCTCTACCAGTGCTCGTGTACTCAGTAATGCGCCACGCTTTGACTCCACAACTCCTCCGAGGCCGGGAACTCCGTGCCAACCCCCGATTAGCTTTCGGCTTTCTGTGCAGTGGCAGATGCCCCTGGCTCCTCCGCTTCCGCGTTATCCATCCACGCCGAAAAGTCTTCGTCATCGTCGGCAGACTCCGGCGTTCCGGCCACGGCCGCTGGTTGCCCCTCGTCAGCGACTGCGGCGAGCGACGACACCTCTGATCCTGGATGGTCCGCAACTGCTGTGTCGTCCGGATTTACTGATGTTGCATCAGCAGAAACCCCAACCCCTTCAGCCCACGGTTGAGCGTATGAAGGACTATGTGACGCGCTCAGCGGCGTGGTTGGCTCCGAGTCTGCAGGAGCTGCGACTACAAGCATATTGTTCTCGTCGCCATCCTGCTCGCGCTGGTACTGGCGTCTTTTTGGAAGCGGCGGTGGCGGTACTGCGCGACGCTCGGTCGCCTGCTTTGCATGTTCGGTGCTGCTTTCCGTTGACGGCGGAGGGATCGGCTTCCGCTTGGGGACATGGATTGGCGCCGTCGGTGTTTTCCTTTCGGGCATCGGAAGCGGCGTACCGGGCGGTGGCAACGGGTGACCGCGCCCCATCGGCTGGCTGAGATCAAGTGCAGACACATTATCACCGGTATGACCATGGCTTGCACCAGCTTCATCGTTGGCGCGCCGCTGGAATGCATTCAGGCCCCAACGTTTGGCGGAGGCAGCTGCGTTGGCAACTGCATTCAATGCGTTCCGTTTGTGCGACTCATTCGTTGTTTGGGAGCTTATTCCAGATGACGCAGAAGAGGTCGTATCGCGGCGGGCAAAAAGCCCTCTCGAAATGGGACCTGTTTGATTGCGAACGGAACTTTTGGCGGACAAGGTCGGAGAATGGGCCCCGCTCTCAGTATAACTCTCTGCAGACGAGACAGTGTTCCGCCGCGCTTGGGGTGTTTTGTCCGTGTCCTTCTCGGTGTCGGTGGCATCCCTAGATGAACTGGAAGACGAATGGTTGGACGACTTTGAAGTGATATAAGGCTTGAAAGCGTTTGGATTGGGCGCTTGAGCAGGGGATGGGGGTTGGGGCGTCGCGGATAACGTCGCCATGGCGGATGCAGCCGAGCTCCCGTCAGGCGGTGAAGACGAGGGTCTGAACTGCTCAGCATTGGTGGCAATGGTTCCTACTGTTGGAGAGGAGGGTTGCGCGAAGGGAACGGAGAGGACGGGAGGGGAGCCTATGTCGCTCTTTGCCTCCGGTTTCGACTCGAGACTGTTTGAAGACGTCGAAGGAGATGATGCCAAGTCTGTCTTGCTTGTTTTGCTCAGGAGCTTCTTCCCGAATAAGCCTACCGATGGTTTCTTTTCCAAAACGGGCACGCTGTGACTCTTCTCCATCTGGGGCAGGTCGCTCTCCTGGATTCCCTGGCTCTCCTCCATCCGCTCCACCTCGTCCAGATCTCCTTCTTGCGCGGCAGCAGACTCGTGGTCGGCGGGGGATTTGATGGTGTCATCATGGAATATCCCGCCCCTCCATTTCTTGTGTTCGGTGTTGAAGAAGGGTGTGTCATCCCAGAAAGGCAGCACGAGCGTTTCCGCAATAACTTCCTTGATGCGGTTTTCGATCTGCCGGAGAATCAATGTGTACGTGATTTGACGCGAGCTGACGATGGGCTCGATCGTCATTTCAATCTTGGGCATTTGCTGGAAGGAGAACCAGATGCGGTTGCTAGGCGGGGGCTTGATCTTGAATAAAGCGTGTCCTTCTAGCTTCCGAAGGACAACGGCAAGGACTAGATTGACCTCCCTTGCTTTGAAGCGCGAGCCGAGGTCGATCCGAGCAGTTGCTGCAACCTCGAGCCGGAAACTGCCAGTGTAACGCATGTCGGCCTCGATGCCACACTCCCCTTCAACACTCAGATCTTTCAGGCGAAGGTTCGTAAAGTACGGTGCGGAGTCGCCTGTGTCGATGGCCTTGATGGCTATGTTGGACAAGAAGGATGGCCGCTTGACTCGGGAGATCTTCTTCGTGAGTTTCTCCCTAATAAATTGCTCAATGTCTTTGGTCTTATGAACACCCAGGAATACCCTTCCAATCATGGCATTTAGCCACCTGGTTTGCATGTGTTCCTCAGACGAATGGAGCTTCTGCACCAGCGAGATGATGTTCTTCACATCGAACTGGATGGGCGTCGGCGTCTTGTTCTCGGGAGACACAGCCTGCTCCTGGCTTCGCAGCAGAGCAAAGTAGAAATCTTCCTTCGCAGAACAATTCTCGGAAAACAGATAAAATGGTTTGGAGAGTTGGCTGTCCGGGCCCAGCTCCGGGCCATCCGTCCGACGCGACAGACAGATGGCATTGCGCTTGATCCATAACTCCCCTTCGGGCGTCACAGATTCCCCCGAGTATATGCTGATGTCGTGATGTGTAAGGGATACCACATGGCGTACCTCGAGCTGCTCGTCATCGTCAAAGAGCATTAAATGGCCATGTCTGCCGCTTAGGTTAGCGACGACGACTCCGGACGAGATGATATGGGACATCATACCTCAAGACCACATAGAAGACGTTGCCTGCTTTCTTAGAACGCTGGCTTCCGCCGTTCTTATTATCCAATGGGCCCGGTGTTTGCTTTCGGTCGAATATGCTGCGATACATTGTCTGGTAGACGCTGGGACTGGGCGCAGCAACCGTAGCCGAGCCCAGGGGCGTCGATCGTTCAATCGGTTTCGCATTAATTCCCATGGGTGTGTACTCGCGGCAAACAGCAAAGTATCCTGACGCAACATCCAATTCATGGTGCGGTGTCCGCGGTTTGGCCCCATCCTTTTGTGCTGTCTTGAGCGGTTCGAGATCGTCGTCGGGCTGAACGAGGTCGCCATCGCTGGGTGAGGCCTGCGGGACACCGGCATCTCGGCGGTAGGGTGAGGTCAAGTAGGCATGGGCGAAGATGAGGGCAACGAGCAGCGGGAGGAACGTAATGCCTCCGAGAAGGTAGGTCAACAGGAAGGCGGACCAACCCATGGCGGCTTGGTTGTTGCACTGCGGCGGCAGCAGAGTGACAGAGTCGGCTCTGCTACCTGCCCGACCGAACGATAGCTCGCGGGCGCATCGATCTAAGAAGCAGCAATGCGGTTTCGATTTCAGGTACTGTTGATCACAAGACGAGTTGAGTGCACATGAGTCTAGGTGCAGTCGGACCAACCAAGTTGGCTGGTTCGATGTTGATGACAGACAACGGCCGGCTCAGCGGTTCCAGTGGCTATTGCGTCAGCCACAGTGTTGGCAGCCTGGGCCTTGCTTCCCCCGCGCTCTCTCAATTGGCCAACGGATTAGAGCCCCGCCGCGCTTCAGGAAGGTCCCTGTCCTGTTGCTGGCATGGCGAAACAGTCTGAAAGCGTCAAGCTAATTGATGGGACGCTAGATGAGATGTTGCACTCGATTATGCGTACGCTTTGATTTCTTCGGTATCACCACGAGCTACCAATCCAATATATCCAGAAGCATTTGGGAAGCTTCACCAGACACACGGGAGCGCCACGGCAACAGAACTGTGCATTTTGTCTTAACGGTTGGAATTGACTTGCTCTCGAGATCGCCCCCGTTTAGTTTTGGTTCTATCATGCTGCGCTTATGGGCAGCAACGCCCAGGACAGCGCGACCCCGGTATACCTGCTGAGGTCCAGCAGGTGATGGCTGACTCGGTAACTCCAACGCGAAGTGCCTCCCAAAGTATCGACTTCGCCAAAACGGCGCTTCACAGTTGCACCACGCCGGATGTAACAGGATACTGCCAGCCGCTATTGGTCATGCCATTGGTATTTTGATTCCTATGAGCACTCCCGCATCCCAGACCAATTCCATGCAGGAGATCCTTCCGTGCCGAACGCGATGAACCCCATGCAGAGAGAAAGAAGCAAGCCATGTCTACCCACCAAATCTAGCACCCCACCACGAGCTCTTCTTAAATCGTGGTCTCGTAGGCGACCGGCGCGACTGTCTCCGGCTTGTTGTTGGCGAGCGAGATTGTCCGGGCCTCACGGGGCATGGCGGGTTGCCGCTTGAGCTGCACCGGCTTGCCCTCAGCCTTGGCCTTCTTCTTCAGCTCCGCGTTCTCCTTGACACGGCGCAGGAACGCCTCCCGTGACCGCGACGGCTGGATGTGCTCGATCCTGACGTTGAGGCGCTTCTCGATGTACCGGTGTTTGACCTTCTTGTAGATGATGATGCCGACTGCCGACTTGGTGACGTTGTAGATGACGCCGGTCTTGCCGTGGTAGACCTTGTGGGCCATACTGTTGGTGTCCAAAAGTCAGTCTCCAGCTTCCAAACTCATGCGACGCCCTGACTCCTGATGCCCCCCCGAATGCGGCTATGTCCATCCTCCCGCAAGTCCTCCTCGATCGTGTAAAATTCCGGGAATTTCGCTTACCCCTTCTGGACAGCACCGTTGACCTTAATGTCGACGATATCGCCAACCCTATTGTTGTCAATTAGCCATCCATCTCTGCATGCGCCTCGCCGCGAAACGCGCCGACATACTTGTACTGCTTAAGGTAGGTCGAGAGCCTGATCATACCCTTCTCCCGGAAAGCCCGAGAGAAGGCGTATCTCGTACCAGCACGGAGACCTGCGGGGTGACCCATCTTGCCTGTTTGCTGGGTGTGTCGGCGTGGATCGATATGTCGAAGTCGGTGGTTGCTGCGGGCTGCAAAAATTGGGGATTTTTTGTGTGGAAGCAAATCCAAGTCGGGATCTCAGGCTGGGTGACTAAGCAGCGCGCAGATGCCCAGATCAGCCCGTTATCATTAGGGCAAGAGGGCGCGATACGCACAGACCACCACACATCCCCTCGTGCCTCCAATTTTCTTGACCTTTGAGTCGGTTGCAACTTTGCGATTTTACTGCGTAGTCGACCAACTTTGAAAGCCTCAACGACAAGATGGCGCCGCGTTCGTACTCCAAGACCGCCAAGGTCCCGCGTCGTCCCTTCGAGGCCGCTCGTTTGTGCGTTTGATCCCGGTTTTTATTCCTCGTCAATTGCAGCCTCTGCGCGGCGGCCATCGCGAAATGCCGTGTTCGCGCATGCTCGCAAACATCACCGGCCACTGAGCAGCAGCTTGTCTGTGCTTATGTCGATTGTGATCTTGAACTAACTGTCGGAACCCCAGGGACTCCGAGTTGAAGCTCGTTGGCGAGTATGGTCTCCGCAACAAGCGTGAGGTGTGGCGTGTGCTCCTCACCCTCTCCAAGATTCGTCGTGCTGCTCGGTAAGTGGTTTTGATACCTCATGACGAAAGAAAAACTCGAGCTAACGTTTTGCCTCACAGTGAGCTGCTCACTCTCGATGAGAAGGACCCCAAGCGTCTTTTCGAAGGCAATGCCCTCATTCGCCGCCTGGTCCGCGTCGGTGTGCTCGACGAGTCCCGCATGAAGCTCGATTACGTCTTGGCCTTGAAGGCTGAGGATTTCTTGGAGCGCCGCCTCCAGACTCTTGTCTACAAGCTCGGCCTCGCCAAGTCGATCCACCACGCCCGTGTCTTGATCCGCCAGCGCCACATCCGCGTCGGCAAGCAGATCGTCAACGTTCCTTCCTTCGTCGTCCGTCTCGACTCGCAGAAGCACATCGACTTTGCTCTGACCTCGCCCTTCGGTGGCGGCCGCCCCGGCCGTGTCAGGAGGAAGAAGGCCAAGGCCGCCGAGAAGGGCGACGGCGATGGCGAGGAGGAGGATGAGGAGTAAATTTGAGACCTTTCATCATTCAAGGGAATGGTTGGGACAGCAAGGAACGGGCTCCGAAAATTGGTCTGGGCAGGGACTTTTGACCTCTGCGTCATGCTCTTACGGCGTTTATAGTCAGGGAGTGGAATGCATCATGATTTGGCACGCACGATACAGTCAGCCGGTCACCAATCATGAAACCCGTTTCTAGATGCCCGAGGCTGAATCTCCCATGTGTTGGTCGTTTGTAGTGGGAATAATGAGTGACCACAACCAACGACTATTGCGAGGATGAACCCGATGAACGCGAAGTGATTTGAATGAACTCCAAGGGTATCATTATGTACTAATTATACTGGGGAACCGTCTTCATCCTCTCCGTTTCCTCCAACCTGTTTATCCCAAGAGTCGGCCTCTGTGATTGCTCGCTTTCCCATATCGCCTGTGCAATAGCTATTCTTGACGAAAGAATGACAGCAGGCATAGCCCCATTTGAAATCGGACCACCAACTCCCCCATACAGAAGTGTGGTTGTTGACGAAGATATCCTCTGGATACTTGGACTTGGCGCCCTTCTTCGGCGCGCCCTTGATGAGACCGGCCTCGTCGTATTCGACGAACGTCTCCGACTCGGTGATGGCCGCCTTCAGCGCATCGGGCACGGTCGGCTGCTCGCCGTACTGGCTGGCGAGCAACTCGGCCCGTTTCCTCCGCTTCACCTCCCTCTCTTCGTTTTCCCTCTTCCGCATCAACGCTCCGGCGGTTGGGTTGGCTTGCAGATGAAGTGAGGTGTCTCCCATCCTCTCTTGCGCCTCCCACGCGTACCGCTGCGCCTTTTCGAACTCGGCTGCCTCGCCGGAGGCCCGGAGATAGCTCTCTTCGGCGAAGAGCTGGGCGGATTTGTCGGCTATTGCGCCGGCGTCGACGAGCGCGCGCTTCTTGGGATTGTATTTGGCCGAGTCCGAGTCCAGGTTCAGCAGGTACTTTGCCGTGTCTTCGCGTATTCGCATCGACTGTTTTACTGTCTTGTCCTTGCCCAGCTCCGACTCCTCGGCGTACTTGAACCCTTCTTCGTAGACATCCCCGCCTTCTTGCTTGTCACCGCTCTGCCCTTGCAGTGTCCGCCGCGCCTCCTCGATCAGGTTGTACTCTTCGACCACCTCTTGATACTGCTTGGGGTCGTACGCCGCCCAGATATCGCGCTTCGCCTCGTACCCCAGCTTGACGTCCCGAATGGTCCTGTCCGCTTGGATGTCTTTGCCGGTAAACTTGGCGCCCACCTTGCGCGGGCGCTCGAGGCAGGCCTTCTTGTTGTGGCCCATGGCGCCGCAGTTCTCGCACGAGCCCTTGACCCATTTTGTCCGGGCGGGTCCCGTCTTCTTGCCTCCCCGCTCAAAGGTAAAGGTCTCGTCCTCGTGTGCTGCAACGCGCCGCTGATGTTGGAGGGAGTCGTCGTGGTCGTCGAGGCCGCTGACGTAGAAGGGCTGCTTGCTGATGTACGAGGGAATGTAGATGTTGTCTTCTTTGCGCGCTGCGCCGGCGCCGGATGCACCGTCTGCGCTAGCGCTGGCGACTGACGCCGTTTCGGGCCGTCTTGATGGAGGAGGAGGAGGCATGCTTGGGATCTCTTTCGGTATTGGGCCAGCTGGTCGAGTGTGTTGTTGAGAAGGAGCGCAAAGCTGAATCATCAAGGTTCAAGATCGGCACTGCTCGAAGGGGCGAAACTACCTTGCCTACCTAGGTACCTAGATTTACATAGTAAACTTCGGGAAGACCCTAACCCTCATTCTTAAGTTCGAGCTCCCAACTTACACCCGACTCCGAGACTCCAATTCTTTCCAAAAAAAAAAATTACGATTTAGCCAAATATGTGTTTGGCGGGCAGGTTCTAGCAGCCTGGTGTACATACCAAAATCTGCCATTCATCTGTCTTGTTTCTGCCGAGGCCTTTGTCTGGGTCTCACGTGCTTTGGCGACTTCTCTCGCTCCACTGCCGCTGCCGTGCGCGAGTGCTTGGAACGTGCAACCGCGCCGCGGGCGGCATTTGGCCATCCATTGCCAAAACACTGCGCTCTGCTGGGTTCATATTTTTTCTTTTCTTTGGCCACTTTAGACACCATGGTTCGCTCTCGTTCTCGGTTGTTCGATCCCGAGACGCAAACAAAACCATCAAGATGAACGTGTTCCGTGTGCGACTCAACTGCATCGACCACTACCAAGCCACGCCAACCCGATATGACCCCCAGCTGCGCAAGGACTCTCATCTCGTAGAAGCTTCCAAGCAGCCCAAGGTTCCTGTCATTCGTGTCTTTGGATCGACTGAGACCGGGCAGAAGGTGTGCGCTCACATCCATGGCGCGTTTCCGTACCTCTACGTCGAGTATCGAGGGCCGTTGGACCAGTCCACAGGTGTGCGGCCCTTAGTTCTCTTTAATTGTGGTATTAATTTCACGCTTACGTACGACGCAGTCTCCGAGTACATCTACCGGCTACATCTGTCCATTGACCATGCTTTGGCCGTCAACTACCGCAGAGATGCGTCCCGTGAGCCCCAAAGATTTGTTGCCCGTGTCACTCTGGTCAAGGGCATACCTTTCTACGGCTTCCATGTCGGGTACCGCTTCTACCTCAAGATCTACATGCTCAACCCAGTTGTGATGTTACGACTGGCCGATATTCTGCAGCAGGGGCTCATCATGGGCCGGACGTTCCAGCCATACGAGGCTCATCTGCAGTATGCCCTGCAATTCATGACCGACTACAACTTGTACGGCTGTGACTACCTCAACGCCGAAAACGTGGAGTTCCGTGCCCCGGTGCCGGAACCTGCTGGCCCCGACGAGCCCCCGCGTATTTGGGACAGTAATACCATCCACCCCTCAGCCATCACTGATGACCTTGGGCTCCCGCGGAGTAGCCACTGCTCCATCGAAGTGGATATTTGCGTTCAAGACATCATGAACCGCAGAGCAGTGAAGGAGCGGCTCTTGCACCACGACTTCATCGAACGGGAGCACCCCATTCCTTCCGACTTGAAGCTTGTCCACAGCATGGCTGGCTTGTGGAGGGACGAAACCAAGCGAAGGAAGAAGCGGATGGGTAAGCCCAATTCCAACGGTAGTCCGTTTCCTCGGGAGGCCCTGTTGCCCATGTCTGCAGACCAGCGCAACTCGCAACCTCCAGGGTGGATTCACGAGGAAGACTACCGAGAGCAGGTCCAGCAGTTGATGGAGCACGAGAGCAGGCAGGGAGAGTCCGGCTTAACTTTTGCCAACTACATCGAACCGGATCCGGATGAGGACACCGTCAAGACAGCCCTCCAATCGGTTGAGGACATGTTTCCCGAAAACTTGTTACCTTCTCTGGGTCTCGAGCAGAGGATCTTTCAGGAGCATCGAGACGTAGCCAGCAGCATACAAGTTGACGAGAAACGGATCCTTGCGCTTGGCATTCCCGAGGAAGAACGCCGCATCATTCTCGATGATTCAGATGAAGGTTTGGCCAGGAAGGGAGAGGCACCCGAGGCAGCGAAGAAGTTGCAGAAGAAAAGCTCTGCAAGTCCTGGTGCTCCACCTGCAAACACCGATAAAATGGTGACCTCTGGCAGCAGTGACCTAGAAGAAGACTCCCGCAAGCTTATCGCAGAAGTGAGGCGGGCAGTCAGTGGCGTCGATGCTGGTTTTGGCATCAGCGGATTGCGTTCTGGCAAGCGTCCATCTATTCCACTACCAAGGGCGCTGTTTTCCGAGGTTTCGGAGGCGGCAATGTCGGAACTGATATCTGAATGCAATGGCGGCCCTGTTGCCTCTGAGACCACGGGACGGGGCACTCTGAAGCGGCATCTATCGGTCCTCGACAGTGAGATCCCACTCAAGCGACTGAGACGCAATGGTCAGAGCCACGCCCTTCGAGAGGGTGGTGCTGGGCCACCTTCTCTCAAACTGGATTTGTTGGCAGGCAAATCAGGAGGAGCTAGCACACCTGCGGGCTTGCCCACAGGACCAACACAATCAGCACAACCAAAGAAGCCTGCCATCAGAGCGAGCTCTCACAAATCCCAGGGCAACCAAACTCTCGGCTTCCCGGTCGTCAAAGATCCTCATGATCCCGATACAATATTGAGGCTCAGTCAACGCAGCTCCTCACAGCGAAGTGACGGCGGCACGGGAGACAGCACGAAGAAAAAACAGGTTTCTTTCGGTTTTTCGGTACCCGTTCAAGAGGTCAAGTCCGACGCTGAGCCATCGGCGTCTCCCACATCACTGCCTGCATCCAAGTCCCCGGACACACCTCCTCGTCTAAAGCTTCACTGGTGTGGCCAAACCACCATGTTTCTCGTTAACAGCGCGCCGCCCTCTGTGGATGAGGTATCCTCGACCATGCAATCTTGCGGGCTGCCAGACGTCATCTATCAGGACGCCTTCTACAGCAAGGATGACGATGTACCGCCGAGGCCAAGGGAGTACGCGGGAAGGGAATACCGAATAATTGGCAACACTCTCCCATATCTACCGGATTTTGACCCAACGGGTCAATCCCCAGCCACATTCGGAGTGAAGCCAGAGCTGCCGCCAGATATGGCTGAGGTGCAACTTGCGTACGGGAAGCCGCAAAGCTCATGCACGTTGAGGAGCTGGGAGATAGCCGAGCCACCTCCAACGTTTGCCGAAGTGAGCAGGTGGTGGGATGAGAAGCAGAAGAGCAAGAGTCGAAGAGCTCAGTCCGGCCAACCGCCGCCTGCGACGCAAGAGAAGAGGCCGATGCTATCTCAGATTATTGGGGCAACCCCGAAGAACACGCATGACTTCAAGTACTCGCAGAAACAAAAGTCATCCAGCGTCCAGCACGAGGCACAGTACATGAGCACGATGAGTCTTGAAATACACGTCAACAGCAGGGGGAAGTTAGTCCCTAACCCCGAGGAAGATGAAGTCCAGTGCATCTTCTGGTGTCTGCGATCCGACGAGCAGTGTCTCCTAGGTAGTCAATCCAACGACGACACCATATCTGGAATTATCGTCCTCTCCGAAGACGGCTACCTTGCCAAGAAAATACGCAACCAGACGTCTGTTCCTGTTTCGGAAGAGGGCTCTGAGCTCGACGTCATGGTCAAAATGGTGGAAATTGTGCGAGCCCATGACCCGGATATTCTCACAGGATACGAAGTTCACGGTAGCTCCTGGGGTTATCTAATCGAGCGAGCGATGCACAAATACGAGTACGACTTGTGCAGCGAGTTCTCGCGCATCAAGTCCGAGTCTTCGGGCAAGGGCGTAGACCGATGGGGTCTCAAGACGGCATCGAAGCTTCATGTTACTGGCAGACACATCATCAACGTCTGGAGGGCCATGCGGGGCGAGCTCAATCTTCTCCAGTACACCATGGAGAACGTGGTCTGGCATCTCCTGCATCGTCGTGTTCCGCATTACTCGTGGCAGACCTTGACCAACTGGTACCTGAGCCAACGACCCAGGGATCTCGGCAAAGTTCTACGTTATTACCTTAGGAGAACGCGCATGGATATTGAGATATTGGAGGCAAACGAGCTGATCCCACGAACCAGCGAGCAGGCCAGACTCCTTGGTGTGGACTTCTTCGCAGTAATTTCCAGGGGCTCACAGTTCAAGGTCGAGTCCATCATGTTCCGGATCGCCAAGCCCGAGAACTTTCTTCTGGTGTCACCAAGCAGGAAACAGGTCGGCGCACAAAACGCTCTAGAGTGTCTGCCTCTGGTGATGGAGCCTCAGAGCGCGTTCTACCCCAGTCCTCTCCTGGTGCTGGATTTCCAGAGTCTGTATCCCAGCGTGATGATTGCATACAATTACTGCTATTCGACATGCCTTGGCCGCGTCGTCAGCTGGCGTGGGACGAACAAAATGGGCTTCACCGAGTATAGGAGAAGGGAGGGCCTCTTACGGCTGCTGAAAGACCACATCAACATCGCGCCAAATGGCATGATGTACACCAAACCAGATATTCGGAAGTCCCTGCTCGCGAAGATGCTCACAGAGATTCTCGAAACGCGGATCATGGTCAAGAGCGGGATGAAGGAGGACAAAGACGACAGGACCCTGCAGAAGCTTCTTCACAACCGACAGCTGGCGTTGAAGCTGCTTGCCAACGTCACATACGGGTACGCGTCAGCCTCATTTTCCGGCAGGATGCCCTGCTCCGAAATCGCCGACAGCATCGTGCAGACGGCCCGCGAGACGCTCGAGCGAGCGATTGCTTACATCCATTCGGTCGAGCGCTGGGGCGCCGAAGTGGTCTACGGAGACACCGACAGCCTTTTCGTGTATCTCAAGGGGCGCACACGCGACCAGGCGTTTGAAATTGGCACCGAAATAGCCAAGGAGATCACCGACATGAATCCGCGGCCTGTGAAGCTGAAGTTTGAGAAGGTATACCATCCATGCGTGCTGCTTGCCAAGAAACGTTATGTTGGGTACAAGTACGAAAGCCGCGACCAAGCAGTCCCAGAGTTTGATGCAAAGGGCATCGAGACGGTCCGCCGCGACGGAACCCCGGCAGAGCAGAAAATCGAGGAGAAGGCGCTGAAGATTCTCTTTGAGACGGCGGATCTCAGCCAGGTCAAGGAATATTTCCAGTCTCAGTGCTCAAAGATCGTGCGGGGCACCATCTCGGTCCAAGATTTCTGCTTTGCGAAGGAAGTGAAGCTCGGAACGTACAGTGGCAAGGGCCCAGGCCCTCCCGGCGCTCTCATCAGCACGAAACGCATGCTCGAAGACGCCCGGGCGGAGCCACAGTACGGCGAGCGCGTCCCATACGTCGTCATGTCAGGGGCACCCGGTGCCCGCCTCGTCGACCGCTGCGTCGCCCCCGAAGACCTGCTCAACAACCCCCACGCGTCGCTTGATGCAGAGTACTACATCTCCAAGAACCTCATCCCGCCACTCGAGCGCATCTTCAACCTCGTCGGCGCCAACGTCCGCGCGTGGTACGACGAGATGCCCAAGGTGCAGCAGGTGCGTCGTCTCGAGACCACCACGGCCACGGCCACGACCACGGCTAGCAACAGACTCGGTGGAAGAATCAAGGATAGCAGCAAAAAGACCCTCGAGTTCTTTATGACTTCCGCCTCCTGCCTAGCCTGCAACGTCAAAATGGCCAAGCCACCTCTTCACTCCACCGAACCCCCGCTGCCCATCTGCGCCCGGTGCGCGTCCGACGCGGCCGCGACGATGGTGTTGCTCCGGGAGAGATTGAATGACGAGCAGAGGCGGTATGCGGACGTGACGAAGGTGTGCCAGAGCTGCGCCGGGTTTGCGCCGCTCGAGGGGGAGGTGCCGTGTGATAGTCGGGACTGTCCGGTTTTTTATACGCGAGTGAAGCAGAGAACGAGGGTGGGGACCGAGGCGGCGGTTATTGAGCCGCTTCTTGGGAGGTTGGGGCAAAAAATAGGGGAGGAGAAGGGGACAGGGGGGTTGGATTGGTGATGATGATGATTACCATGTACATACATACTACCGACAATGGCACTGCCATCACGGCTATTTATTAGGCTTACGAATTACCCACCCATGAATGGAAGACACTTTCTGAGCTGAAAGCCCACTGCCGTGCCCGACCCTCATCCAGGTCTCAGCATATATAGACTTGGCTCCCTCACTCTCAAAAACCCACCTAAAACCAGATCCAGGGCAACGAGTTAGAAAAGCAGGGAGGCGGAGCACCTCTTCCATCTTACACCAGCGTCGCGTCTTAAGACGTGGCAGCTAGACAAACGGCATCACCCGTCGCCATGCCAACCACTCAGGTCTCTCTCTTCTTTTGAATGCAGCCACACGACTACTCGCCGCCGCCATCTTTCCATTCTTCCGGACTGTCCTCCCTCCCGTCTACCGAACGAGGACTCCGACCCTTGCGCACAGAGGTATTCCTCAAGCAGAACATCCTTTCTGCGTGTTTTGCCGCGGGGCGGGAGTCCGAGAATCTGCGCTTGCCAAGGGGGTTGTTGGTCCAGATGTCGCGGTTATCATGCGGATCGCAGAGAGCAGGCCGCTGAGAAACCCCATCCGCGAGTCCTGATGCCAGACTACCTTTCCAGAGGCGGTCGTAAGAGCCTGTCCGCTACAACTATACGTACCATTGTCAGTTTCCGCGAAGGTCCAGAGGACGTTTTGTTTGCAGAGCAGGGTGTCATGTCTCTAGAGGACAGAATGCAGGGGCAAGGGGGGAGCGTTGTTGCCGCCAGTCTCGGAAAAAGCGTGCCGGCCCACCAGCTCGCTCAACTCCTGAGAGATGAAGTCCATCGGGGTTCGACATGCTCGTCATCTCCGCGATCGCTTGCGACTTCGGCCTGCAGCGAGATGGGGCGCACCGCCCGATTTACTCTTCGCTTTGGCTCAAAACCCGTGGGGGAACCGATTCGAAGAAAAAACTGGCCATGTGGCAGGACCTGCAACAAGCACATGAACAGACCACGACACGACTCCTCGGGTCCAAATAAACATTCCCCACTTAGTCGCCTTTCCTCCTCTTTGTCATCTCTGGCCTAGGAATCAAGGTGTCTTGAGTGACCGTCGACCGTTCGGTATTGCTGGACTGGCTCTCTTGTTCGATGGGCAATAAAGCGGAGCCGGAATCTGACTGCATCAAGTGTCCCAAATCCTGGGAAAGCCCCGTTTTCTCGGCCAGTACTGGGACACCAAAGTCCAAATCCGACGGCAACTGGTCAATGGCGGAGCAGATGTTATTGAAGTGCGTAGGCATCCATATGTCGTAGATGTTCTTGGTGAATCGATGGGCTGTCCATTTGTCCTTGCCGCCGAGCGTAGTGAAAGAGAAGGCATAGATTGGATGCCGGTAGTATTCAGTATCTTCCCCAATTATTACCGGGTAGTGACCGTAGATGCGTACTGACTTGTGGTCGTGCGAGACGGAGAAGGCGAGGATCTTCCGATTGATCTCATCCTCGCGCTTTACAACACGGAAGAGCTCGACGATGGCCCGGACCGCAAGGGTCATGCTGTGGGCATTCTGCCGATCTGCAATATCAAGAGCCGCGGCGCCGCACTTCACTTCGCAGGTTAGGAACGGGAAGTACATATAATAGGTAGCCATGAAGAAAGACTGGTCCCCGGCAATAAAGTCGCCAATGATCGGCGCTATTTTGGTGAGCTGGCTATCGGTAAATGCCTCTCGCCGGAACCCGACCGAGTAGTCTGGCTGTGGGCGGGTCCCAGTCAGAGGGATTGCGTTGTTCCAGCCCTCGTTGACACTCTCAATGAGGTATTCAAGATGCTTTGCACGGAGGGCGTATTGCTCCGCCGAGGGAACGATTAGCCGAGAAACGTCTTGAATAACCCTGGCCTCGTTCTTGTTCAAGAGGTTATCACAAACACGCTCAAAGATATCGTCGTCGAAGAGTGATGCTCTGGGAACCGGTTGTTCACTGTTAAGTAGGGTCTCGCAAATGCGTCTGCTATCGTCTGCAATACCCAACGGCGACTTTCCCATATATGACCCCTTGGTCTCGAGAAGGAGCGGGTATTGCGCGTTTCTGTACGGGGCGGTCTTCTCCTCGCGCGTCCTCTGATCGCTAGGCGTCATGGATATGGTAGAGTTCGATCGCTTGCGGGAAAGATTGGAGAATATCTTCCGCGCAAGTGGGCGGTCCATGGTGGAATCCCCGCCCGAGGCCTCTTCCGGCCAACACTGTTCTGCAGGCCAGCGTCCTTCCTTTGCCCAGAAAGCAATCGGGTCGACCCGCTGAGGCGCGCCTGTGCCAATCAGTGGATCGTAGGTGCTAGTTGCTAGCTCGCCAAACGTGTTCGCCGCAGGGCGTGTATGTGATATACGTTGCCGCTTCTGGTCTGGGTCCGGGCTGGGCTCGAGCGCGTCTTCGACCGATTGCTTACGCTTGGGCCTTCCGCTCTGGGCAATCACTGGTAGGTCCTGCAGCACAACTTAGCTTGCGATCTACACAATGCAAGCCGAACGCACCACCTGTTGAGACGACGCCTCGGCGATGGTAGAGGGATGTGGGTGGATGCCGCCCTGCGGTTGCTTCCCTGCTGGTTCTCAGCAGTCAGCGGGAAATGTCCTTTTGACGCTCCAGAGAATAAAGTACCTTGACATTTAGGCGTCGGTGATGGGGCCCCCTGTTGGGCCGTCATCTGGGCTTCAATGCGCGCCATGGCGATGAGAGCGGAAGGGAGAGCGAGATCCTAGTTGTCTACTGTAGGTACCTATGTCCTCTGGCGGCGGGGGATTGGCGTGGTTGGATCCACTAGCCCCCGGGCCCCGGGGGCAGCCTCTGGCCGAGCGCCCACGCCCCACATAATAGCCGCGATCGACCACGACCGGTCGCGCCCCCAAGCACGAACTCCGCAACAACTGTCAACGGGCAACGACGAGTCGACGACTGCCTCCTAGCAAGCTCTGGTATCTTGCCCGCCGAGCAGGCTGGGCATTACCTTGTAGCTACCTTACTTTGCATTCGTGGCCTTATGCAGGATACCGATGAGGGAATGTGCAGCCCCAAAAATTCCACCACGTGCCACCTTGATGCCTTCGCTTCTTAGAGGAGTTGTAGAAGACCTGCCGAGGGAGCAGTCGTCCCGAAGGGAGCATCGGGCGGATAATATCGGGGACGGGAGGTGCGTGATCTCGGTGGAATCACTGGCGGGGAATGAAGGGTCGGCTACGGAAGAGGGTCACCCAGCATTCTCGTCGCAAAGTACCTTGGATGGTGTTCGCCGGAGACCTGATACCGGGGCCAGTTCGGTGGCAAGTACGCGGCTACGGCGACCTGCGCAAGGTGTGCCGTGCCAAGCTTGAAATGTACATACAACTCCTGGACTGTCCTTCTCCTCACCCTGCCGTTGGATCTGCGGTGCCTGGGTTCCCCATAGCACGGCCGCCGATGCTCGCTGTCGTGCGACCAACACACGGGCAAGAGACGCATCCCAAACCTGTATGAGTGACATATGCCGAAATATATTAAAGGCGGCGCCCGGCGCCGTTGGCTAGCGACAGCAGTAGGATGCTGACCATTGTATGTCCAGATGCTTCAGGAGGAAAATCGGCCTCGCTGGCCGGAACCGAGGCCGCTTGGGCCGACCGGTGGACACGGCAGAAATTGGGGAAACCCAGTCCGGAGTTGGCCGGAGTCTGTCGCCGGTCGAGGTAATTTTCCATGTTGGTGCCATCTCCGGGGAGTGGATCTCGGAAATCATTGTTGCTTTTACCGGGATCCGGCCTTACCTATCGAGCTTATGTAGTTATTTATTTTCAGGATCGAGCCGGTGCGACTTGGCTCGTGTCATGCGCAGGGGCCGGGGCAACCTGCAGCTCTCCATCGGATAGCTCCACCTGGTTGGCGGGATGTTCTTGTTCACTGTTCACGGCGCCGTGATTGCATGCTAAGAAACCGAAGGGTTGGTTGCACAAAGGCGATGATTGCCTACTGCCATTGCCTGCCTTTCTCGGCGGATTCCATCTCGCAGCGAGTCATCATCTCCCACCAGAGCAGAGTCTCAGCCCTTCACTGCAACGATTGGGGTTGCTCATCGCTGGCAGATTGCAATGTTCCACGTTCATGTTGTTCATGTTCGAGAAGGCCTCGGAACCAAGTGCAGCGGGGACTGATGCCCGCTGGCGGCTTGGCGACGACGAGGGGGGGCCCTAGTTGCAGCGTCGCAGCGGGAGAGGAAGAAGCATCATTGGTGCCTGAGGCAGAATAGCCTTCCGGCGATGAGGGAAGGATCCGAAATGGAATCCTCCCTTGTTGCGCGCGTCCCTCCCTACCAGGTAGCGAAGAGCGCTCCCTTTGCCCTGGACTGTTCGCCCCTCAATCCTCGACACGCCCAGCAGACTACTGCCTTCCTCGCTGCTGGATTCCATTTTCTCTCGTCTTGCACCCGACCGTCGTCGCCCCGATTTCGATTTGTTTTTCCTTCATAATTTCATTAGCTGCAGCAGACCGCGCTTGCCCGGCTGGCGGCTTGTGCACTGCTGTCCTCCTTTGTTTCGGTGGGCTTGGTTTGGAGTTGTGTGATTTGCTGGCCTCGGGCGCGTCAAAAATCAATTGCACACCACACACACCCTGATTCCCGTCCCGTCCCTTTGCGGTTGCCAAAAGTCAACAACACCGCCCGAGGGGTCGCGTATTCCGGACCCCAACCAAGCCACGACAACTTCTCCGGCCCAAATTCAACGCCGTGTCTTTCGCTCTCGCTTGTCTTTCGTTTACTCTTTCACCATAATCAGTACTTCTAATCTTGTTTGCTTGTCTTCGTTCGAACCATTGTCTTGCTATTCTTTTGACAAACCAACTCTCCTTTTATTTTCCTTTTTCTTCTTCTTGCTTTTATCGGTGCGAACGCAGTCATCTCTCTCTTCCCCACATGCTCGACTCCGCGCCCTAGAGGGACATTGCATCCTGTGCATCCCAAGCAAACACCGGCATCTGCAGCTTGGCGCAGGTGGGCCGGCGTGTCTTGATCTCGACGACCTACCACTATGGCAACTTGGCGGACCATGACGACCTCCCTTGCTTCGGACGAGCCCGTTGCGGCCTCCGCTGCCGGTGATGCCTTCGACCCCTTTGTGGCGAGCCCTTCGGGCCCAACTCATCTGCGGCACTCCAACTTCGACACCCACCTCTTTGCGCTCGCGCCTGGATCCTCTGCGGAGCAGGTGAAGCGCGCGATTCAGGCACACCTGCGGGATACCGAGCGCCGGATGGAGGAGGCGGGGAAACTGGGCACTGCGCTTGTTCACCAGCAGAAGCAACTCACAGAAAAGCTCCGTGAAGTGGAACAGCTCCAGTCCGAGGCCGAGCTGAACCCGGAACTGCGCCAGCGGCTCGTCGATATTGAGAAGGACTACAACGAGGTGGCCCGGGACAGCGCCCGAGCTCTGCTTCCAAAGCAGAGGGTGCCCAGCAATGAGGCACAAGGTTCTCCTTTCTCCCCGGATAGTAAAAGTGTCGCCAGAGTAGGCTTGCCATCTTTTCGTTGCTATAGGCGAAACCCAGGCTGATTCGCCCGTTTTAGCGTTCCGTAAGCCCGTCCAAGTTTGAGACTCTCGCGGCGCCCTCTCCGACGAAATTCGGCGTTCCCAATCGCAAGATCCGCAATCAGCCCGCGAGCAGAATTCACGATATCGAATTTGCTGCCGAGATCAGCACCTCTCTGATCACCCAAGTCCGGAATCTGCAAGGCTTGCTCTCCGAGAGGGAAGAAGAGCTCAAGGAGATCAAAGCGGAAAGGTCCGAGCTGGAGATCGAAGTGGAGGGATTCCAGCAGCGCCTAAAGAACCTGGACGAGAGCGAGAATCGATACAAGGATGAGAACTGGAATCTTGAGACGCAGATTCACGAGTTGATTGCGGCGCAAAAGGAGGCGGCTGAGCGCGAAAAGAAGCTGACTCAGACGGTCAATGTCATCCAGGCTGAGAGAAATGCCACGCAGAGGGAGCTAGAAGAGGTCAAGGACAGCCTCACCAAGCAAGATGAGAAGCATTCTTCCGAGATCAAGAACCTCGAGATCGAACTTGGCACCAGCCGCCGAACAGCCGTGGTCTTTGAGACCGAACGCTCAGCGCTGCAGCGGAAGGTGGAGGAGCTCACCGGCCAGAACCAAGAGCTAGCCAAGGCCTTCTCGGCGCTCCAGCGCGGGCGGGCGTTGGAACGCGAAGGCACCCTCGGCGGCAGTGAGGAGGACTCTGTTTCACCAGCTGACCATAACACACCCGAGCACTCGCCGCCTCCGTCGCCTATGAAGCCTACCCCTCGGCACTCTGCGCTGGAATCTGAAACGCTTAAGACGTCGCTCGGTCACGCCCAGCGTACCATCCAGACCCTTCGCACCAATATCCATCGTGAAAAGACTGAAAAGCTGGAGCTGAAGCGCATGCTCCAGGATGCCCGCGACGAGATTGAGAAGCTTAGGAGCGACCCGAATCCCGCGCCCAAGAGAAACCGCAAGGCTGAGTTGCGCGAGGCCAAGAAGCCTTCCTTCAAGCTGAACCAGTTGGGCCTTCCACGAACGAGCAGGACTGAAGTGGTCGAGGACCCCGAGTGGGAAGATCACTCCGAGGTTCCGTCTCCTCAGGCTCTGTCGCGGGGCGGTTCGACTCTTCGCCTCGGTGGAAACACCGCTGCTCATGTCGAGTCCAGCAGCGACCACTTTGAGACGGCCAACGAGACGAGCGATGCCGCTTTTGAGACTGCCCATGAGCGAGGCACCGAAACCGAAGACTTCCAGACTGGCGTCGAGGATATGTCGGACGATGACGATGCGGCGACGGAAACGGAGGCTGGCCCGTCTCGAGGGGCCAACTCGATCAAGCGCCCTCCGCCTCTGCCGCCTCATCACTCTAGCAACCATTACTCCTTTGACAGCACTGCCTCGACGTCGAGCGAGGACGATGACTACCCCTCCTTCAACTCTGAGATGAAGACGCCAACTTCCGGTCCTAAGATGCGCATGCGCGCAAGCCGCGGCTCTTTGGCCCGCCGTTCCCGGCAGTTCAGCGAAGAGCCCGCCCTACACAGCAGTCCAGCCAGCATACCCGCCAACACTGTCTCGGCAACCCCCGGCGGACAAAGCCTCTTTGCGGAACTGAACGATTTTGACAATAGTGATGAAGACTCGTACGTAGGCGCTGATTCTCCGAGTCGGAGAAGCATCCGGTCTGCTACGCCTGCCACACCCCGCAGCGTCGCTCGCGGTCGCCTTTCACCGCCCCCCGAAGTCCCAGCATTGCCGAAGGTCATGGTGGATAGTGGTATGATGACGGAGCCGGTGAATATCCAGCCAGTGTTCACGATTGCCGAGGGCGAGAGAGGGTTTGAGGAATCCCAGAGCGCCGACTTCCCGAAGCGACCGATGACGATGGAGTCCGTAATTGGGCCTCGCCACCTGGATGCTCCGACCCAGTGGTTACGAGACGAACCCCGGGATGGAGAGTTGTCACGACCTTCGTCTTCCGTCTCCTATAGCAACGCCAGTGTTCAGCACGACTGGGATATGCACGCGAAGCTAGGCCAGTTCCCGCCAACCCCGCCGACATTGAGCATCTCTTCCGTTCAAGCGCAGTTCATTGAGCCTCAGTCGGAGCCGGAATCACCCACAAGCCCGCCATCCTTCAGCGTGTCTTGGATTCTGTCTGAACAGACGGAACCGGTGGCAGAGGTGGTAGAGCTACCAGCTCTCTCTATCCCCTCTCTGATTTCTCAGCATGTCGAACCCTTGGCCGAACCAGAGCCGCCCCTGCCGGAGCCGCCAACACTCAGCTTGCCTGTTATTGTTTCGCAGGGCATTGAGCCCGTATCCGAACCTGAGACCCTTCTTTCGGAACCGCCCACACTCAGCATGCCTGTCATCCTTTCGCAGGACATCGAGCCCGTTTCTGAGCCCGAGGCCCCCGTTCCAGAACCACCAACACTCAGCTTGCCTATTATCCTTTCGCAAGACATCGAGCCCATTTCTGAGCCCGAGGCCCCCGTTCTAGAGCCACCAACACTCAGCTTGCCTGTCATCCTTTCGCAGGACATCGAGCCGATATTTGAGCCCGAGATCACTGTCCCAGAACCGCCAACCTTCAGCGTACCCGTTATTGTTTCTCAGGATATTACGCCCGTGGCTGAACCAGAGCTCCCTCTACCCGAACCGCCGATACTTAGCGTGCCTGCTGTTGTATCTCAAGATATTGAGCCCACTCCTTTGACGCCGGTCTCTCTGTCTTTCTCGACAGTCCATGCAGAACAAGTTGAGCCCGTTGCAGAGCTTGAGACGGTGCCTCCGTCGCCTATCGCTCTCTCATGCTCGGTTATCCGTTCCGAACAGGTGGAGCCTGTCGAGCTTCCCCCGCTGATCGTCGAGGAGCGCTCAGAGCCCAAGGTTATCGTTCCTCTACCTGCGCCTCTATCATTCTCCTCGATTGCTTCAGAGCATGTCGAGCCTCAGACTGAGGAGCCCGACACTCCCGTCAAGCTGTCGGTTTCATCCATCGCTACGGAAGAAGTCGAACCCCTCGCGGAACCCGAGATACCAGCGCCTTCCCTAGGTCTTACTTTCATGCAGACATTGGATGTGCCGCCTCGCGAAGCCTCAGCGCCTCCCCTGATCTTATCCGGTGTCCAGTCATGGGGTATTGAACCTTTGGAAGCACCCAAGCTCCTCCCCGCGCCACTTTCTCTCTCATCCATCGAGGCTCAGAACATTGAGCCTATTCGAACCGAGGAACATGACGTTTCTTCGATGCTGAGCTTCTCAGGAATTCAGGCACTTCACACTGAACCCACCGAGCCGCGCAGCCCTAAGAGGAACGCATTCATCATCCCTCGAGACGCGGAAAGTGTTGTCAACGGCGCGCAAGATGCTACCCAGGGACGGGACTCGCGGGCTCTGCTAAGCGAATCTGGAACTGCGACCAGTCAGACGCGAGCCATAATGACGGCCGACCAGGGGGCCCAGACCGCCCTAACATCCGAGGCTCTTGACCAAATGTTGAAGACCCAGCCCTCGGACGTGGCCAACCTCGAGCGATCCTACTCACTAGGCAGCCTGGGCACACCATCCACCGTGAGGATCCATCGGCCTCGACAGGAGAGCTTTGACAGCCCTCTGCGACTTAAGGGCATATCGGCCGATTTCGGTACTGATGTTTTCGATGGCCCTGCGGTTCGGAGACCCGGCAGTTCGGCCAGTGGTATGGCCTCTATCCACGAAGTTCCGCCGCTTCCAGCGAACCATAAGGAAGTCATCGAGGCAGCAAGAAGCGGTTCTTCGCAAGGCGGCCAAGGCACGATTGGCACCATGGGTCCTCCGTTGTTCCCTGCTTCGGCTCTGAAGTCGCAAAACCAATCCCTCAGACCACGGACTCCCACCGGCTCAAGGCGACCTACTTCTCCGATTTCCGTGGCGTCTGGTCGCGTGACGCCGACGCCTCGCGTTGCGGGCCGGGCTGGCTTTACCCCTGGAACCGCCGAGGTGCACGATGCGCAGTCGGTTTCTCGGGCGACGGTCCGAAGCCGGAAATCCTCCATCTCGTCGTTTACTTCTGAGGTCGATAATCGGTTCAACATGCATCCTGTGGGCGGCTTCGATCCACAGGGCTTCGGACCGAATACCGATCCTCGCATGATCCAGGCAATCACGCAGACCATGATCGGCGAATATCTGTGGAAGTACACACGAAAGGCTGGCCGTGGCGAGATCTCCGAGAACAGGCACCGCAGGTACTTTTGGGTCCACCCCTACACGCGCACTCTCTACTGGAGTGATCGCGACCCTTCGGCTGCCGGGCGTTCTGAGTTGCGCGCAAAGAGTGTTCAGATCGAAGCAGTGCGGGTTGTCGCCGATGACAACCCCATGCCGCCAGGTCTCCACCGGAAGAGCTTGATCATCGTCTCTCCCGGCAGGAGTATCAAGTTTACTTGCACAACTGGACAACGGCATGAGACCTGGTTCAACGCTTTGTCATATCTGCTGCTTCGCACGGCCAACGATGGGCAGTCGGACGCCGAGGAGATTGCGGGCAACATTACCAGGGAGGATGTCGACGAATTTAACCCCTCGTTCGGGAGGCGCCAAACCAACGGCAACCGGGCGCCCCCTTCGCTTTCGTCGCACAACTCACGGTCAGCACGGGAGTCTCCGACGATGGATATCTCGATGAGCGTTCCGACGTTGACACCGTCGCGCTCCAAAATGTCGCAGACCCGCCCGTCGTTTGGCACTCTCAGCAGGATCAGCGGGTACTGGAAGGACAATAAGATCTCGGGTTCTTTTGGCAGCATCAGGAGCCGCAGTGTCCAGGGGCGCCATTCTGCTCTGGGCATCTACGAGGTCGACAGCGCACAAGACAGCGCCGAAGATGTCAGGCAAATGATCGAGAGGCAGGATCGCGAGGCTGATCGTCTCGAGAACGTTCGAGCGTGTTGCGATGGTAAGTCGCTCTCATTCCTAGCAAACCCGAGGTCATGGGATGTCACACAGAGACTGACATTCTCAATAGGCAAGCACGATGTCGGTACCCTCACTAGAAGTGGCCGCCATTCTGCTACAGGCTTCCGCAGCCCGACTCCTTCAGCAACCCCAACACCGGTTGGGACCATCAGGTCCCGGGCATGAACGCATCGTCCGGGCTCGCTCTCTGGATTTCCTTGGAATAATAACTGGCAATGTCGTGTTCAAATGGCCAGCGCATCATTACTTTCTCGTCGATCGCTACAAGAACCATTTCTCTGTTGCATTGGGGTTTTGTGATGCATACACCGGCCATACACAACGGAGTTTCTCATGACGCTGATGACCCTTTCTTCCTGTTCTCTCTCGATCATCTTCTGTACCATCACCACTACTTTCAACAACCCTACTGCGGCCGCCCACTAATCCACGCCATCGCCCCCGGGACGTTGGCATTACTACAATAAGGCGCAGTCTCCTCATCCTCACTCCGTCCGGCTACTCTCAAAAAAAGGTCTCTGGCGCGTGTTTTCTTATCGTTGGCGAACATGGCGTGGGGAACATACTCGGACTGTTGGCGCTTGACTTCACACTGTGTTTCGGCGGGTCAGGGAATTTCCTCTATCTGCTTGGTGCCGTTTCTTGGTGGTTCAAGAACGTTTTCCGTCTCTGGCTTAGGAAGGCTGGAAACTCGGCATAGGAAAGAGCGCTAAACTCGCAGCCGATTATTGCTGCCGACGGTCATGGCATGCCGCTTTGGCTGACTGGTTTATCTGTGAAGCCGAAGACGAGGGGAGAGAGGATGATGTAGAAGAAGAGTTGGTGTTGTCGAACAGCGGACAATATGTGAGATAGCGTTTGATGACTGAATGAGAAAACTAAATTGGAATTTCTGGGTGTGGTTGGTGATGTGATGTGATACGAGTGCCAAAGTCCTGCTACACTCTTTCCACTCGAGGAGTTCCATGCCCGTTGGAACCATGCACATTGTTGCCGCCACTCCAGTTTTGTCAGCATGGAAATGTTCTGAGTGGAACATCTAGGTACTGTACCTATCTTGCAAGGGAAGCTTGGACCAATCATGACATAACTAGAATTATTCTTCGCGACTTTCCCATTTCACGCGCCCTCCTTGCGGAAACAACCCACGGCTACGGCTATACTTACATCTCAAACAACCTCGCTACTCTTAGCCACAATGACAGACACAACTACGGCATCTAGCGAAGCGCCAGCAGCGCCAATCGCGCCAGTCGCCATCTTCAAGAAGCGCGGCGCAAAGGGCAAGGCAAACCTCCGAAAACGCCCAGCAACGCCACCGCCCGCACACGACAGCGACGACTCGGATTTCTCCTCCTCCGAAGACGAAGCCGGCCAAAGAATCAAGCGCCGAAAGCGCAACACGGGCGGCGGCGCAGTAGTCGCCTCCTCCCAAGACACCGTCCGCAACAACAACAGCACCACCGCCGGGGACAGCCTCTCCGCCACCGTCTTCTCCGCCGACCGCACCCTGCCCCTCGACACCGGCAAGCGCGAAGCAACCAAGCAAAGCAACTGGTTCGACGAAGAGACCGCCGCCGCCGACGACCTCTCCTCGCGCAACCTCCTGGGCTCGACCCGCGCCATGCCCAAGACCGCCCACCCCAAACCCACCGAGAACAGCGAGCCAGACGGCACCTACAAAGGCCTGGCCAACGCCACGCGCTACATCCCGCGCAACCCGGACGCGCCCCCCAAGAAGTCGGTCGGCCCCATCAAGGCGCCCACCAACATCCGCACCATCACCATCACCGACATGGCGCCCGACGTGTGCAAGGACTACAAGACAACGGGCTTCTGCGGCTTCGGCGACGGGTGCAAGTTCCTGCACGCGCGCGAGGACTACGCGCACGGGTGGCAGCTCGACCGGGAGTGGGAGGCGGTGACCAAGGGGAGGAAAGTCCTGGGCGGGACGGTGGTGGCCAGCGCCGACCGAAAACACAACCCCGCCTCCGCCTCCGCCAGGAACGGGAACGGGAACGGGGGCGCCGACGCCGACGAGGAGAGGGAGGAAGAGGAAGCGGCCATGCTCGAGGGGATACCCTTTGTGTGCATCCTCTGCCGGGGGCCGTACAAGGCGCCCGTGGTGACAAGGTGTGGGCACTATTTCTGCGAGGGGTGCGCGCTGAAGCGGTACCGGCGGGATCCGAGCTGCGCGGCGTGCGGGTCGGGGACGAACGGGGTCTTTAATGCGGCGAAGCGGTTGCAGAAGTTGTTGGATAAGAAGAGGGAACGGGCGGCGAGGATGAGGCAGGAGGCCATCGAGCGGGGGGAGGAAGTGAGTGATGAGGAGGAGGAAGGGGGGGAAGGAGAAGACGGGGACGAAGAATAAGATGTATAAATGTATATATATTTCTAGACATATCCGGTCATGCATGGCCAATCTGTTCTGGTATTCTGTTCTGTCTTGTCCTGTGCCGTCATTGCCTCTGTCTGCTAACTACCTGGTACACTGCGCCTATACTCCGATTGCCCTCTCGCCATCCCCGCCCTGCCCATTATCTATCCCGTAAACGAGCCACATTCGAATGAGAAAACTCCCATGTCCACTCAAGAAAATCATTGTCAACATGAAAAAGACATCAGACACCCATCGTAAAATCATGCTCGATGCCAGGAGTCACACTAGCGATGAACTAGGGCCGGTGTTAGTCATACTTGCTAGGGTTGAGAGCGCGTTGGGGACTAGAGACATACCTTCAAAAACACAACCAGATACTGGTCCACACGGATGGCCACATCCTGGTCTGCGACATCGTGCTGTACCTCCTCCCACTCCTCATTGTTGTCGCCGGCAGCGTCGGTACCGCTCACGTGGAGGTTACCGATCTGGCCCTCCAAACCCTCGAGCCCCTGGCTGCTGCCGGCTGTCTGGCCAGCTTTCTGCCTCTCCCGCCGCAATTTGAGGGCTGCGTCGGCACGGTCAAGGAGCGTCTTCATGACCGAGGCGTGCTTGCACGGGTGTATGCTGGCCATCTTGACGGTGTTGGCAAAGAAGGGGAAGTCTTCCAGCGTCACCGTCTTGTCCTTGTAGTCGCCGACAATGTCCTCCATCATGAGGTGAGGGGGCAGCGGCTGGCCGTTCGGTTGGTAGCCGGACATGTACATGCGGGGGGTCTTGTACCAGGGCGAGTAGGCAATGTACAGCGAGTAGGTCCGTCTTCCGCTGTAGGAAATCAAAGTTAACCATTGTCGTACGGTCCTACAAAGTTGGTTCTTGTTGCTCACCTGTTCTTGCCGTCCCCATCGGCATCCCGGATGATAGCCTCATCGTCCTCCTCGTCTTCCATATCCGGAATGTCGTCGTCGTCGATGACCTCCCGGTCTCCCACGTTCCCGGCATCGTCCACTGTCCGGACTTCCCTGACTTTGAGCGGCTGGGAACTTGCTAGGCCTCCCGTCCGGAGCCAGCCGTCGTCGTCGCTGTTCTTGCCGGCCTCCACAACGGCTTCTTCGTGGCCCGCATCGCCGGCAAAGTCGTCGTTCAGGCGGCGCTGGCAGGGGACGTGGCGCGTCACTAGATACTGCTTCCCCGCCGGAAGGTGACTGATGCGCTTGCTCGGGATCTCGGCGTCGGCCCACGACCAGGATGGGAACTTGAAGACCAGGTAGTCGCCTGCCGCCAGGAACTCCTCGGGCGTGATCTCGCCCGTCTTACGGAATGTCGAGGTGTGGCTCGCCGGCGTGTACCTGTCACGCAGGCTGTTGACGGTCGAGTAGATGATATTCATAGCGAGCGTTGGTCTGGATATTTTGGTGGATATTTGGGGGATCAGCGTAGGGTGAGAGTGGTGGTGGAGTCAGCCTGTTGGCGATGGAGCGCAGTCGATAAGAGGGGCTTATTGAGTGACGAAGCGAGTTGGCGTGTTTTTAGAATCGCGAGACCGATAAAAAGGTTGTACGGAACACAGAAGATGGGGATGGAATGGTGCGATGAGGAAGTGAAAAGAATGACTGGCCGAATCACCGGGAATCAAATGACGAGTCAACTTCCTCGTGACGATTTCACTGGATTGGTAGCCTTGCAGAGTGACGAGCTTCCCCCTGGCCAGATGATAAAGCGGCGGGGGGGAGGGCTTGGCAGTTGGCGGCAAGATTGGCGGGGTTGAGCTTGTGCCCCGCTTTACGCAGTAATGTACTACATATTACAGGCTTACAGCACATTGTAGCACCCGCTGCCTGCCCCCACAACGGTCCGTCGATGCTCCGCTACAGCTGCTCTGATTGGGCAGGCCGTTGGTCGTACCGCCAAGGCACAATCACCGCGCAACTTCCAAGACAGGCTGACGACGATAGGAGGCGAGCTCTGGACTCCACGGTTTAATTTACTGCGTAGCTCTTCACTATTTTCTTATTTTCTTTATTTTCCCGTTTTATTCGCCAACTCGACGGCCTGCTCTCTCAAACGGGTAACTCTGACTTACTGAGTGTTATCTGCGCAGTGCTGCCGGTGCCCAGGCGCCGTCGCAGAGAGCCCCTGAGTCGACCTTGACTTATTGATGATTTGACCCGTCCCAGCACCGTTTGCTGTAGCCGTCTCGCCGAAGCCCTCTGATTCGCAAACCCACCCACCAACGCGGCAACACGCGATAGGCGCCCACCATGGCCACAATACGCAGCCTCGACCATACCAAGTTCGTTTTGCGCCCGCGTCTCCTCCCCTGAGTCGCCAACGCTATGATCTCAAGGCCTCGAGCATCGCAAAACTGACCAGCCATGTCGCGCAGATCCGAGGCCGAGCTGGCCATCAACATCAAGAAGGCTACGAGCCCCGAGGAATCCGCCCCGAAGCGCAAGCATGTCCGGAGCTGTATCGTCTACACATGGGACCACAAGTCCTCCCAGTCCTTCTGGGCTGGGCTCAAGGTCCAGCCCATCATGGCCGACGAGGTTCAGACATTCAAGGCCCTGATTACGATCCACAAGGTCCTTCAGGAGGGACACCCGGTGACGCTAAAGGAGGCAATGGCGAACAGAGGGTGGATCGACAGCTTGAACCGCGGAATGGCCGGCGAGGGCATGCGCGGTTATGGCCCCCTGATCAAGGAATACGTCTACTACCTGCTTGCCAAGCTCTCGTTCCACAAGCAACACCCCGAGTTCAACGGCACGTTCGAGTACGAAGAGTACATCAGCCTCAAGGCGATCAACGATCCCAACGAGGGTTACGAGACCATCACAGACCTCATGACCTTGCAAGACAAGATCGACCAGTTCCAGAAGCTGATCTTCTCCCATTTCCGCAACGTGGGCAACAACGAGTGCCGGATATCTGCCCTTGTGCCTCTCGTCACGGAGAGTTATGGCATCTACAAGTTCATTACCAGCATGCTCAGGGCGATGCACTCCTGTGAGTTCCCCTTTCCAAGCGGGACCTTTGCTATTCAACCACTGACTGTACCCCAGCCACTGGCGATAACGACGCATTGGAGCCGCTCCGCCAGAGATACGACGCCCAGCACTACCGCCTCGTCAAGTTTTATTACGAATGCTCGAATCTCCGCTACCTCACCAGTCTCATTACCATCCCGAAGCTCCCACAAGATGCGCCGAATCTGCTGGCAGAAGACGAAAACGCCCCGGCCCTTCCTGCACGCCCCAAGCAGGAGATCGAGAAGCGGCCGACCCCGCCACCCCCGCCAAAGTCCGAGGAACCCGATGAGATGAACGAGTTCTGGAAGAGCGAGATTGACCGGCAGAACCGGGAATATGAGGAGCAGCAAAGGGTATTGGAGGCCCAGCAGCAGGCGTCGCTCCTTGCGCAACAACAAGCGCAGCTCCAGGCACAGCGCGATTTCGAAGAGCAACAGCGGCGACTGATGGAGCAGCAGCAGATGGAGCAGGAGGCCTTGAGGGCCCAACAGGCGCAATGGCAGACACAGGGCCGGCTGGCCGAGCTCGAGCAGGAAAATCTGAATGCGCGAGCGCAGTACGAACGCGACCAACTCATGCTCCAACAGTACGACCAGCGTGTCAAGGCTCTTGAAAGTGAGCTGCAGCAGATACAGAATAACTACGGGCAGCAGATCGGGAGCAAGGACGACCAAATCCGTGCCCTCCAGGAGCAGGTCAACACGTGGAGAACCAAGTACGAAGCGCTCGCGAAGCTGTACTCTCAGCTCCGCCATGAGCACCTCGACCTGCTGCAAAAGTTCAAGTCGGTCCAGCTCAAGGCTGCGTCTGCCCAAGAGGCTATCGACCGGCGAGAGAAGCTGGAGCGCGAGATCAAGACGAAGAACCTCGAGCTTGCCGACATGATCCGGGAGCGAGACCGGGCACTGCACGACCGGGATAGACTTCAGGGTTCCAACAAGGACGAGGTGGAGAAGCTGAAGCGAGAGCTCCGGATGGCCCTGGACCGCGCAGACAACCTGGAGCGGAATAAGGACAACGAGCTTTCCACGATGCTCTCCAAGTACAACCGCGAGATGGCTGATCTCGAGGAGGCGCTACGCAACAAGTCGCGGGCGCTAGAAGAATCCCAGTCCAAGCTGCGGGATGGCAGTTCCGATCTTGAGGCACTCCTCCGGGAGAAGGAGGAAGAACTCGAGGTCTACAAGGCCGGCATGGACCAGACCTTGATCGAGCTCAACGAGTTGAAGAACAACCAGGGCACGTCAGATCAAGTGCTCGACGGCCAGCTTGATGCTTTGGTGATGGCGCAGCTGGACAAGATCAACGAGATCATTGACTCGGTGCTCCAGTCAGGGGTGCAACGAGTTGACGACGCCATGTACGAGCTTGACTCGACCATGCAGGCTGGTAACCAGAACGCCTCGCCCTCCTACGTCTTGTCACAAATCGAGAAGGCGTCCGCCAGCGCCACCGAGTTCGCGACATCATTTAACAACTTCATTGCCGACGGGCCCAATAGCACCCATGCAGACCTGATCAAGAACGTCAACGTCTTCTCCGGCGCGATTGCGGACGTCTGCGGCAATGCGAAGGGTCTCACGCGTCTGGCCACAGATGAGAAGAAGAGCGACTCGCTAATCAATGGTGCACGCCAATCCGCGCACTCCACGGTCAAGTTTTTCCGCAGCCTGCTGAGTTTCCGGCTGGAGGGCATGGACCCGCTGCAGAAGACGGACGTCGTGATCAACAGCAACAATGAGGTTCAGATGAACCTTCAGAGGCTCAATAAGGCGGTCGAGACCTTTGCGCCAGGCTTTGGCAAGCTTGCCAACAAGGGCGACCTGGGCGAGATTGTCGATTCGGAACTAAGCAAGGCGGCGGATGCCATCCAAGCAGCGGTGGACCGTCTGAACAAGCTCAAGAACAAGCCTCGCGACGGATACTCGACCTACGAGCTCCGGGTGCACGACTCGATTCTGGACGCCGCCATGGCGATCACCACAGCCATTGCGCAGCTCATCAAGGCGGCCACCGTCACACAGCAGGAGATTGTGCAAGCCGGACGGGGCTCGTCATCGCGCACAGCGTTCTACAAGAAGAACAACAGATGGACAGAAGGTCTCATCTCAGCTGCTAAGGCGGTCGCGGGGTCGACCAACACGCTCATCGAGACGGCCGACGGCGTCCTCTCCAACCGGAACAGTCCCGAGCAGCTCATCGTGGCGTCCAACGACGTGGCCGCGTCCACGGCCCAACTGGTGGCCGCCAGCCGCGTCAAGGCCGGCTTCATGAGCAAGAGCCAGGAGAACCTGGAGCAGGCCAGTAAGGCCGTCGGCGCCGCCTGCCGCGCCCTTGTCCGGCAGGTGCAGAGCATGATCAAGGATCGCAATGCCGAGGAGGACCAGGTCGACTACTCCAAGTTGGGCGCGCACGAGTTCAAAGTGCGCGAGATGGAGCAGCAGGTATGTCATCGCGTTCCTTGGGGGCTGGTACCTCCACGAAACATGTCCTAACGATTCTTTTGTCACACAGGTCGAGATCCTTCAGCTGGAGAACGCTCTGTCGGCTGCCCGCCACCGGCTTGGCGAGATGCGCAAGATCTCATATCAGGAGGAGTAGGAGAAAGTACATGGGGAATTTTTTGCGGGCAGGTTGTCGCGGGGCCGGGTGGTAGTGGGTAATTCCTATTCGACTCTTCTCTTCGCCGTATCTACCTAGTTTGAACAATCGTATTCCTGGAGACCTTTTTCAGGCGCTTCGCGTCATGTTCCTTGGTTTTGATGTATCCAAACGCCTCAATGTCGAGACAGGGATCCCTGTTTGCTGCAGACGACAAACATTGGTGCTCGGTCATCCACATCCCAGGCCAGACTCGGTTGCCCGGTGAGCAGAGCAGTCGGTTCGATTTCGAACGAGGGGTCTTTCTGCCTGCTGCGAAGGAGGTTGGCCTCGACTGTCGACTCACCGCATGCGCCGATCACACCACATCGGAGACGGAACCGCTGCAGCCGTAGTTTGCTCTGAGCCGCTCCACCCCTTCCAGTTGCATCCAAATCCCACGAAAACATGTCAACCAGCGTAGTGAAACATGCATGGCCTGCGCTGCATTAAAACATCTACGTACAGTACAGTAGAAGGCAGCATGACTGCCGGGGCCTTCTTCCCGTCCGTCCGGCCATCCCCACGGGGGGGGGGGGGACTTTTCTTCTTTTCTCCAGCTGGCGCTGAGATGGATGTTTGTTGTTGCTATTGTTGTTGTTATCTCTGCTCAGATCCGGGGAAGACGGAAGCTGCCACGGGACACCTGCACGTTTCTGGTCTCCCGCAGCACAGTACGTGTCCCCTAGGCGACATGTTTGCTCTGATCACCCCGCATTTGCGCTGCATGCATGCGTGGTGTTTGCTGCTGCGGCGGGGGGAGGGGAAAAGCAAACAGCATGCTCACAGCTCAACCCTAAACCCTAAGCCCTAACCCTGTTCCTCCCGGCTTTTTGCACAGGATGGGTCAGTTTTTTTTTTTTTTCCTGTAGTATGCCGCAATATGATGCTGGATGACTAGTTATTGGTTGGTCTTCTGCGATGCCGTTTGTGCCCACGGCCTCGGCAGTCACATCTGATAGAACTCATGCAATGGCAGACACTGAACTATATTAACATCCCCAGCCCTAACTAGGTACTGCGCAAGCTGCGGTAACCCGACGCAGAAGAGCCAAGAAAACTGCAGCCCGAGCCCGACCCCGGCAGTTGACCACCCCTGCGGCTGATCTGATCCGAGATTGGCTTGTCGGACGGTGATCGACGTGCATGAAATCGCTAGCGTGGGTGGAACCCTGCTGCTTAAATCGACGACGGGTCACATTTACACATTTACACGGCGGGCGCTCAGAACTCCCTTGCAGCTGTAGCAGGATGGATTGTGTCAATTCGATTTGTCAATTTACTGTGTTTGCCTAAACGAAAGGGAATTACCGAAGGCTGGTCTAGATGCACGCGAGAAGGAAAACTGAATTGCCTGCACAAGGAATAAACTCTGAATGTCGCGAGGTGGCTCGTTCCCGTAGGGTAGGAGGCGTTGGCCCTCTTTGGTCCGCTTGCCTTGCCCTCGCCCGTCCGTCCGTCCGTCCCGTACCTCCTTTGTCTTTTTGTTCTGCCTCTCCGAGGGTTATCGGGTAACATGTGCTGGAAAAACTCGATCCATGAAAAACGGTGGCGATAAGAGACGCTACAGGATGGGCTCGCCAAATGGCTGTTGCCATGTTGGCAGTCGACTTTGTCATGCGACCCCGCCATCCGCTTGGTTTCCGCAAAGATTCGCGCTAGGTGTCGAACGAGTCCCTCTGCGATCTAAGCCGCCACTGGACCTCGCCGGCCGAGGCGCAGTAGGCCGGCGCTCAATTGAAGCCTGTAGTCTAGTTAGCATTGAGTGTTTCCAGTGGTCGATGATCAGTTGTCTTACCAGGTGTACCATTTCCCATGCCCATCGCGAAGTATTCGTTGCCAAAGTTGGTCTGATTGCCAAGGCTTCCATCACCCTCGCCGCGAAAGATCGTTTCCAGCATCGCATCGAGCTCCGGATCTTCGTTCTGCACCATAAAGAACGGCTCGGTTGTCGGGAGCTCGCTCTCGTTGGGAAGGTGGTGCACGGCAACACCCTGAGTAACGAGCGGGTGGGCCGCAGGAACCTGGAACAGCGCCGACATTGCAAGCTGCGGGTGGTTTTTGGCGAACTGGCGGAATCCGTCCATGGTGTTGGTCGGCTTTGCCGCGTCCTCCAGCTGGGTGTTGATGCAGATCATGTCGTTGGCCACCTCGGAAAGCTTCGCGATGATGGGAAGTGGATTGGCCACCGGCAGGCCATCGTTGAGACAGTTCATCAAGAGACCAAGCCCGTTCATCGGCTGAAGATAGCTCTGAACTGTCCGAATCGCAGTGCGCTCGACCTTGTGCGTGCCATCATCGATCTGGATCAATTGCCAGCCGAGAGCTTCCAGGTAGTTATCGCGGACAACGATCCCCAAATGCTTGATGGCAAACTGAATCCAAGTCTGGAGCGAAACGTTCTCATCCGACAGAAGGTCTCTGAGAACCGAATACACTGCACACATGAAATCCCATTCCTTGTGAAACGGATCCTGTTTCCAAAGCATCGTCATTATAGGCGATTTTTCTTTCTGCGTAAGGTGGGAGAAGAGCGACGAGTAGTATGCTGAATAACGTTAGGGCAAGTGGCAAAATATTACGATGCAATCAACATACCACGGTAGCCCATAAATCCGTTGACTTTCTTTTTGGCAGGCTGCCTCTGGTTCTCAATGCGCATCATAGTTGACAGTGCTTTCATCGTTGTCTCCCGATCGCCCTCACCAAGGCCTTCAAAGGCCTGGATAATTTGGTTGATACCGGACATTGCAAACTTGATTGAGGATGCGGAATATTTGAGCGTTGGGGTTTGAGACGATGTTTTCAATCGGTGTAGCCAGGGAGGTTTTGGGTTGGTGGAACATTGAAAATCAGGAATGTGACCAGAAAACGCACCAGTCATGTACTGAAATGGAAGTCAAAGGTCGAGAAGGCACGCTTACCTAAAACAGCACAAACTTCAAATAACGTTTCTTTGTCACCTCTCGCTCAACTTTGGAGATTTGAAAATTGAGATGAGAGTGATATCAATTGAGGACTGACACCTACACACTTTATGAGGCGCAAGTGGTTTTGCGTTGACTATCTAAGTCCATCAACGTCAACAATATGAAATATGCCCAGCCTCCCCAAACCCAAACAATGTGCCCAACCTCGGTACGGAGTCAGAGAACGTCAAAAGTCCCACTGACCGTCGAACTGAAGACAGTACCTTCGGGGCTCCCCTTCCAAGAACACGGGGACAGGGGGGACGTCAGCTCCAAGTAACGCAATCCCTGCCAACTCCGGAGCATTTATCTCGGCATTCAACGCCTCGAGCCTTGAACGGCCCAAGAGGTCATACTCCGGGCAAGGAAGCTGTTTAGTTACAGTCAGCACCTAGTTTCGGTTCATCAAAAGCCAAACACCTTGACGTACTTCGCTCATATCTTCGAGGTGCAAAAGTTCCATGTCCTCGAACCTCTTCCAACCCCTGAAGCAATGGGACAGACGCCGCTGGATCCTTTTGATCCTGGCCTATTCCGTGTCAGCTTCTAGGTTTTGGCTTTGATTCAAGTGTACTCACGACTCTAATGTATTCTGGGAGACGTGGGCCAGGCATCCGGCGAAACTTTTGAGCGACGTCAGCTTGCTGCGGTAGTCAATACCAAACAATAACTCACTCTCTCAAACATCTCGCGATATCTCTCGTAGTCGCCGATTAACTCAGGAGGCAGCCACTCAATGGTGATTGGAAAAACGACCTTGAAGAATGGCAAGGCCTTGCGCTCTCTGAACAGCGCTGGGTTCGTAATAGGCCCCGGTTTGAGGTTGCCAAAGAACTTGTGCCATGGAGTGCCAGGAACGTGTCTCAACGGGTGGGCCAGGCTCTCTGTATGCCAGTACTGAACCAACTTCTCCACGGCTGCATAGTAGTCCGTTGGGTCAGGGATGTCGCTCTGGTTGGCATGGGCATACTTGTGGAGAATGAATCCACCGTAGAGTTTGACATCCTCATTATAAATGAGTCCGCATTCTTTTCCTGGGTAGGTTTCGGCCTTTTGATAGAGCAGAATTGTGTTGAGAAGTTCCCCCACCAGAGCCTGGGCATCTTTAACCTGTTTCTCCAGGGAAGCATCACCTCCCGAAACAAGACCGGTTTTCCGTTTTTGGTAGGCAAGAAACTCGAGAATGGTGTTCGATGATGCGAGAAAGTGGCAGACGCTTTTAGCCACAGACTCCTGGTCGATAATCACCAACGAGGGGGACTGCGCGACCCTTTCGGTGGTTACCAGGAAGAGGCTGGCTGTGTCCAAGATGTCTTCAAAATATTTCTCAAATTCGTCAATTTCCGCCACAAGCGAGGAGCGAATGTACCGAGCTTGGACACGCAAAACAGCCTGAATGCAAAGAGCAGCCGATGTCAGCGACGCTTCCTTTGAATTCTTATAGTTCCATAATAACATACCTGGCCGAGTGCGCGGCGGTTCATCTCTTCCTCTTGAGAAGGAAAGCCCTGGGCCGTGACAATCGGCCGGCCTCTCATTGCTGTCTGTCGGCCGGCCATGATTCGTTCGTTTTGCATCCGCATCAAGAAGAGCGATGTTGAGTGCGCGTTTTGTGACATGCTGTTTAGCAAATCCAGCTCATTTTTTCTCGTGAAGGAAAGGAATCTTAAATGAAGAAATAGAGAGCGAAGATGGGACTCGCAGTGTTGTGGCTGGTTTATTCTGCTATTATCTGGTCTTATCTTTAGTATTGTGCGTTGCTTCAACTCCTTATCATTGTCGTCTGATCTTCCTTGCTATTGTGTTTGGATTTCCCTTTTCGGCGACCTAGTATGCCACAAAAATTTAAAAAAAAAAAATCCAAATAAACCGATTTCCAAATTGCCCAAACTTCCACATTCTCTTCTCCCACAACTTGCTTTCTCTCTATTCTGCGCATGCCTTCCACCGATTGACCTCCAACCACCCTGCGCAGCGGGTTCTGGAGACACCTCAATTCTTTCAAAAGTCATCAACAATTTACCCGCCTCTCTCATTGATCAAGACCGACAACAAAATGTCTACTTACCTCCAGAACACTCAGTCCGGCATGATGATGAACCCTTCGCCTCTGGCGTTCGTCTTCAGCGGCAATGAGATGATCGTCCAGTGCACTGCCTATAACGGAGATCAGGCAGCTGCCATCAACACCATGAAGATTGCGCTGCAGAACTACCAGTAAATATATCCTACTTGAATCAACTATGATCAGCCAGCTCACCTCTCACAGGAACTTCAACGACGGCAAACATGCTGCCATTGTCCGCTGCAAGAATTCTACTCAGTATTGGATCACTAGTGTTCCGTACGCCGAAACTCTGGACAAGGGTGCATTTGCGATTCTCAAGACTACCGCACGTAAGTAAATTCGGAGTTTTCATTACAGTTTTCAAACAGCTAATCGACCACCCAGAGCCGGCCGTCGCCAAACCTCCCATGGCTGCCCAGCCCATCAACCATGGAAAGGTCTCCAAGGTCCATATTCGTCGGCCTCGCAATCAGTTCATCATCTACCGTCAGTGGATGTCGGCCAAGATTCATGCCTCCAACCCCGGTGTGACTGCTGCTTGCATCTGTGAGTTCTTTCGTACGCCCATCTCTGAACTTTGCTGACATTGGATAGCGCAAATTGTGGCTAAGAAATGGCGGGTTGAGAACCCCGCAGTCAAGGCCCGATTCAAGGCCCTCGCTGATGAAGAGGACCGCATGCACAAGGCGATGTACCCGGGATATCGCTATGTGGCTGGTCAGCGGAACCCCCAGCTTCCGATTTCGAAGAGGGGTCTGCTTCGTGACCCGATGAAGGTTGATGAGAGACTGATTGCAGCTGGATTCTGATCCTCGTGATCAATCATGAATCTGGCAATAGCCAGCAGTCAAGCCATCAGGCTATGAACCTTTGAGCCACAAGCATCATTTACTCCAGACAGAAAGCAACAAAAGCCAAAAAAAATCGTCAAAAATAAAAAAACCGCCCAAAAAAACAGGTCAGTTCCCATCTCCATGGCTCATCGCGCTCGACGTCGAGTCACTTTATCAGCGGCCCAATACTCACCATTCATTTAGCAAGACCAAGAGATTGCAATCCATCAGACTGTTCTTACCGGTTCCGGAATCCATCGCAACAATGCGCGCGGATCTTTGACGAATAACAAGAACGTCGACCGGTTTCCCCCCCCCCCCCCCCCCATGATTTTCATCTGCCCTCACCACCATGGAACCATCAGATTGTCCTTACCGGTTCCCGAATCCATCGCAACAATGCGCGCGGATCTTTGACGAATAACAAGAACGTCGACCAGTTTTTTTTACGCGATGATTTTCATCTGCCTTCACCACCATGGAACAACCAGCCCTGAGAAATTTTGTTGTGTGGGTCACACCACAAGCAATAATTGATGGTCACTCGTGCTATTCCCTGTGATTAAGTTCTCTAGGGAGGAGACAACTCGACGACGGACTCTGGGATTAGGTTCTTGGAGACGAACTTCAGGGATTAAGTTCTTGGAGGGGGAACAAGTCGGAACGAGGTGGTTCTCAGTAGCTGATACCAGCTTTGGGCGTCGTTTGTCATTTGGCATTTTTCTTTGAACGGTATTTCTGGAGGAAGGGTAATTCAGGCGAAAGCTCCTTAAGAGCCCGCAGCACACATCACAGGTAGAACAAATTCGTTGACTTTGCTTTTCCCATCCATTGCGTGACTGTCATAATACAGCTTGTCAACACGCCAACTGTGGGCAGCGGCAAGGCTCCGCTCACTGGCCTTTACAGCCTGCGCTATCCTCGTCGCCCGGGGAAGCCGTTGACGATGTCCCCAAGTGAGCCACAATCCTCGTCGTCGGCTTGGCGCGCTACCTCTGCAGAGACTGTATCACAATGCGGCCGTAGCTATGTCGAGAACTACCACTTTGAGGGCGTTCTAGAGCTTAAGCTGGGTCTAGGCATGCCGACAATGAATAAATATCACAGGGAAGCGAGCCTTGTCTCGAAGCAGCGACTCGAAACCGGACGGACACGCGCCACAATCCCAGGCGCGGCCAAGCGGAACACAAGCACAAATGACCATGTACGGAACAGCGAGCCGTCCGAGCACAAACATCTCGAGTTCTTTGCTAACTAGAGCTAGAGGCAAAAATATATATCTGCGCGCCATCGCGGCGCCGGAGACCCCCAGGACGCCATGCCCCCGCGACGAGCAACGCCTTCTAACCATCCTTCCACCTTCCCCATTTCTTCGAGAAAGCGACGGAGCGAAATGCGCGTAAGCCACAGCCAAGCAACGAGATGAGATACCATCTCTCCTCCTGTTCTCAAAAAGTATCATTGCCGACCACTCCAATCGCTGCTCCAAATGAAGGTGCGACAACGGAACGCCGTTCCTTGCTCCTTGTCGCCAGACGGACCCAGCGGACGGGCACACATGAAGAAGGACCTGCCTGCAGACGGTGTCAGTCGAAAACAATACCAGAGCAATCGTGGAAGGGGAGGTCAAAGAAAATTAAATGAACGGGGATACTGGAGAGGCCTGGATAAGAACAAAGCGGGACGAGGAGATTCTCTTCAGAGAAGGAGGAGGCGGAGCGAAACGTAGAACACGGGGTGAGTGGAATTACAAGACAATTGGGATACATACCGCAATTGATGCCGGCCTTTTTGGTAACCAGCATCTGGCAGTCGTCGCCGTGCTCGCACTTGGGGACGACCCGCTTGCCAAGCAGCTTCGACCAGGACTCCTTTGCCTCAATGGGGTCAAACACCTTTTCTGTAGAGGAGCCCTCAGGTTTCGGGCTTTCCTCGTCGGTGTTCTGGATGTCATTCTCCGTGGCAGATGTACTACCTGGCTGGTTGGGTAGAGAATCGCGTTTCGAGGCGAGTTCCCCAGCACGTTTCTTAGGGGTGGCTGGGGCTTCGGGTGTGCCATCAGCGTCAATGGTAGGAGTGGCAACTGGCGTCGGTGTCTTTGGCTTGAAGAAGCCTTTCAGGGTGCTTTGTGCGAGGCCTGGTGCTGAATTGGCAGAACTCTCTCTGTTAAGCGCAATTTTCCCCTTCTTCTGGGGCCGGCTTGGCGGAGTCGAGGATTCTGCTTGTCTCTTCGGTGGAAGCCGCTTTTGTGGAGATGGTGATGCGCCGGTGCTTGATGTCGAACTGGTGACCGCTGTCAATACTGTCGTTTGACTAGAGCCTTGTGACATAGAGATGGCGCCATCTTGTCGGAATTGGTCCTCACTGAATGTGGTATCCGTGATGTTGGGTTTATCCTGGCGGACGGTCGGGGCCGACATGGGATTTGTCTTCCCTGACTGGGCGGGTTTCTTGAAGAACATGTCTTTGATACTCTGCCGGCGATCAAACTCGGGGATGAGCTTCGCTGATGTGGGAAGGAGGTCCTTTGGAGACCATTCTCGCTGGCGGATCCCGTCCTTGAACATGCCCGCCGGGTTCATGATATCCTCAATGGGGACCTTGGTGTTTTGGAAAGTGACGGAATCACCAATTGTAGCATATACGGGGCAATGATCAGAACCTAGCAAGCCTTCCTGAATGTTGGAGTCGATGAACCAGTCCTTGATTCCAGGACTGCATAGCACGTAATCTATGCGACTCCCAAAATTGCCTGGCCGCGCATTCTTCTTGGTTTCCCAGCACGTGTACATGCCTGGACGGGTAGGATGGAACTCCCTGCAGAGATCCCAAAGAACGGCCTTTTCCCGTCCTTCATCTCTGTCGCCAAAGACAAGCCCTCCAAAAACCAGTTGGTTGAAGAAGCGTCGCGATGGAGTGGAGAAGAATTCGTCGAGTGTCATGCCTTCTTTCCGAAGGCGTTCCGCTAAGCCAGCGGTGTCGAGCTCGGAGCGGATGATGTTGAGGTCACCGCAAAGGAAGACTTGCTTTCCTATGGCAATGAGGTTTCGGACCCTGACGTCGATGGCATCAATGTACGCCCGACGGAATTCGGTTCTTGTCTCGTCTCGGGTAGCAGGGCTGTAGACCCCAATGAGAACGAAAGCAGGAAACTCTAGGATCACGCAACGGCCTTCGGAGTCGAGCGTTTGTTCATCAACGGAGTCGGATAGCTGACCGGTTGTCGGATACCCTCCGATCTGCTGGTCTGCGGGCAGATCACGGAACCTGGTTGAAGAATTCGGAGGACAGAGGACACCGGTGACGCCTTCTTCTGCACGGATGGGGCAGCACTTGGAAGAGCGGGTATAGATTGCCACGCCAGAGTATCCTGCACTACCGGTTAGGAATATACCACCAAACAGACGGCAGCCCCGGCTGGCCAACCTTTTTTGTATTTCGGGAGACTGAAGTAGACGTCCCATCCTGGGACCAAGACCATGTCATCACGGAGATCCTTTCGTTGTATTTTGGTTTCTTGCATCACGACAATGTCTGCCTCTAGGGTGTCAAACATGGCCTACCAGAAGTCAGTTTGGTTTGGCCGGTGACAAGGGACAGCCGCTGGAGTCCTCATACCTGGAATGTGCGGTTCTCCCGCCATGGCTGGTACCCAAAGGGATTCCGTATGCCGTTCACTGAAGGACGTCAGATACAAAAGTGCATAAAAAAGGCCTACAAAAAGAGCTGCTTACCGTTCCATGTTGTGATTCGAAGCGGCATCTTGGCTTTCCGCACCTCGAGGCTTCGCTAGCTGAGATGTTGCCTCTTTCACCTCCGATTTGACCGGCAGGGCTACATCCAAACCCAGAAAGAAGGTTGAATGACCTTGAAGACCACGAATGCGCGGAAAACCGAGTAGATCATGGGCGATCTTGCACACGCTTCAAGCTTCCAAGAGATGAAAGGCGTGGAATTGGGACTGGGATGTCAAACTCATGGGGGAAATTGCGGCTTTACATCCAGGAAATGCATCCCCAGCAGTAGGACCCAGAGAAACCAACTGTGAGTTCAATTTTGTTCCATTTACAACCATGCGAGATAAACATTTGCTCTTTTTTTTTTTTTTTTAATTCTCTTTCATGGGCCTCGCAAGCAAGAGTTGGCAGGTGTCGCGAGCCATCGCACCTGCTGTTCGCGAGGTCACCTGACACTCTTCATTCGCTGGAAATTGTGATTATGTCATCATTGCTGTGGCGAGTGACTTGCTGTCGTGGCCCGTGCAGTCATAGCTTCCCGCACAAACCCGAGGTCTAGCCGGAAATGAGCTGATTGGGGTCTGACCTCACACCAGCCAGCGGAGCTTCAGCCAAAAGCGGGCCAGTTGCTTCATCTTTGAGTGACCTTGGAAAGCTCCCAATTGACACACTCCCACCACCTCGAATCGAGCCGCCGCCGAACCAATTCCCATCACCATGAACGCCCAGCGCCAGGCCGCCCGCGCTGCTCAGCGCTACAGCGCGCAGTTCCGCGCCCAGGCCCAGCGCCGCTTCGCCAGCACCGAGACCGAGAACCACTTCGTCCGCGAGCGCCGCCACGTCAAGGAGCACGCCAAAGCCACCACCGGTGAGCATCGCCCCGCTGTCCGCGAGATCAATTGATGGAGAGGCTGACGTGAAAACAAGATCTGTGGCGCAAAATCTCTCTCTAGTATGCCACCCCTCTCACTCTCTACCCATGCTCTCTGCTCTCGATGCGTGGTTTTCATGTCCGATGCCTCGACGGACGAACCGGCCTTGAGAAAACAAAAGAGGAGGATCCGGGATTGTCACGAACAGAATGAGAAACACCCGACGCAAGAACCAGAAGGAAACAGGACACAGCACACAACAACCCTCCACAAGCAGAGCTAACCACAACCCTCCAACAGCGGCGTCCCTCCCGCCCTGGTCCTCTCCGGCTACAACGCCTGGAACCTCTGGAACGAGCACTGGGAGCACTGGTCGCACATGCCCCCTCTCGAGGAGCGCACCGAGTACCCTTTCCAGAACATCCGCACCAAGAACTACCAATGGGGCGATGGTGACAAGGTATGTCTTCATCTCTCACGGGACCCAGATCAATCAATCAATCAAGAGCTAATGCTGACGCACGATTAATCGACAGACCCTCTTGTACGTATACCCCGTCAAAAATCCTCGTTGTTGAACACCGAGGACGAGAGCAATCGGCCCAGTCCGGAATGAAAATTGGAACGTTGCATGAATACTGAACTGACTGGCTTGACTAACCAATAGCTGGAACGACTCGGTCAACTACCACAACAAGGACAAGGCCACCTAAGCGACGAGCCGAGGAATCAGTTCGACTATCGTTCAGGGAGAAAATGGCGAGAACGACGGGGATGCATATGTAGATATGGACGGAGGAGAGCAAACACCAGCGGACAAGCAACTGTACCAGTTTCCTAGAGTTAAAGAAGAATTGGGTTCCAGTGATTGGGGGCTCTTTCCTGATAGACGTGCTGTGCCGTATGCGTGTGTGTTCAGTTGCATTTGTGACACGCCATTTCGAACTCGCAATGACATCCATGACTGGTCTGTAGAATGGAACGGGCTGGAAAGGGGTCAGAGGTGCCACCAAGCTATACCAGCTATCCAGGCGGTTTGGACATGCATACAGCAGGGCTCTCCAGTCACCGCGATGAGACGGGCTCGAGACATTAGTTTAGACAATTTCATTTCTCTTGTCGTCGGTCGAGGCAGCACCAGACGCCGGACCTGTTGATCCCAACCCGCCTTATTAACATCAACGCTCTTCTAGCTAACTGTCCCGCCTCACGTTGGTTACGCTTCCTTCCGCCCCTCCTCCTCCTCCCACAACCGCAAATACGCATCCGCACACCGATCAGCCGCCACAAGATCCCCCTCCACCCTAAAAACCGCCGCCTTCTTCGCCATCATCTCGCACCGCTTATCCACATCCTCCACCGCCGAAAAGTAGGCAAACGCCGAATCCAGCGCCTTGTGCACCTTGCCCATAACCTCACCCCTTTTCGAGACGTCAGCGTGACCGCCGGCCCCCTTCACCATCTCCCCCATCTGACCCATGCGCGCATCCGCCAGCAGGCTATACAGCGTCCCGGCCGCAAACGCCACATCCTCCTCCAGACACCGCGGCAAGACCGCCACAAGCAGCTCCTCCGCAGCGGCAAACTCCCCCAGCACGTTCAGGATATTCGCCAGCGCGCCAATGGCCTGCCAAAGCAGCGCAACCAGCCTGGCCCGCCACGCGATGCTGGCCGCGCGCATGGCGATGGTGAACCCCCGTTCCGGACGGCCGATGCAGTGGAAGAGGTGGGCTTTGAGTAACAGCAACCGGACGAGCAGCGACAGGTCGCGGTTGTCTTGGCGGATGTCGGCGAGGAGCTTTTCGATTTTCGCAAAGGCTGTGTCGAAGTCTTGCCGGCGGATGAGGCACTCGATGTGCAGCGTATCGATGAGGAAGACGAGGTCCGGTTCGATGTCCTCGCGGCTGTGTTGTAGCAGCTGGGCGAGGAGGGACTCGGCGGAGGAGAGGTTGTTGTGGTGCAGGTCGCGGCGGAGCAGCAGGAGGCCGCGGAAGAGGTGCCAGTAGGAGGAGGGTTTGGAGGAGCGACGGGCGTTGGCGTCGATGGTGTCGAGTTTTGTGAAGGCAGCGCCGTACTGGCCGCGGTTGGCAAGCACGCCGGCTGCGCGGCAGGTGGATCGCAGTTGGTCGTCGAAGACTGCGCTGCGCGCGTGGCAGCGGAGGAAGACCTCGCCTGTCATGGTGGACATGACGCCGAGGCCGAGCCTGTCCCATAACGCGCCGGCCAGGGAGAGTTGAGGGCCCATCATGGTTCGTATGTTTTTCTCGATGATGATTTGGGAACTGCGTGTCATGCTTTCCAGGGCGGCCGAGATGCTCTCGCCGTTCATGAGCCCCAGCTTGGCCTCGCTCAGGAGCGCCGAGCTCCATAATATCCACATGCCCGTCTCCTTTGCTTTGGCGCGGAGGAATGCGAGCAGTTCTTTCCCGCTCCCGAGCATACTGTTGTCCTCGAGCTCCTGGACGAGGTGGGGGTGGGCCAGGTTGAAGTGGAAGAACCAGTTCAGCGCAAAATTGAGGCACGTCGTATCCCGGTTTTCCTTGGCCGTCGAGATGGCTTCGAGCATGGTTGCCACGGCCTCCTTGTGACAGCCAAAGTCCGACTGCACAATGCCCAGATTCAACAAGGCGTATTGGTAGAACAAGCGGTCTCGGCTCTGCATGGTGTAGTCGAAGTACCGGTGCAGGTGGTCGAACGTCGCCGGAAACTCGCCGGCCCGCCATGCATCGGAGAACCTACCACTGTTAATATGGGCATCCTGTCATACTGTGGTAAAGACTTCAACGAACTTGAGGTAGTGTGACAAGCTCGGGACGGTACGACTGTTCGTCACAAGTTTCTGAAACTCATCTCTAATATTCGCTGGCACTCTAGTTCCGTACTCTGCTCCGGTCAGCTATCTTTCTCTCATCTCATAGCAGTCAAAAGAGGTAAAACTCACTTTGCACCTGCTCGACCTGAAACTCCAGCAGGCCTTCAATATCATCGGTACAAATCGGTAGTGCGGGATCCTGATCGTCCACAAGCAGCATGTTTCCGTAAGCTGCCACAGCGATGTCGTCCGTCTGGGGCCCCCATTCATGCTCGCCAGACATGAGCACCGAGTCGAAACTCAGCCGGTTGTAATGGGGGTTCCGCCGTTTCCAGTATCCCGCCGTAGGCTGGCGGTACTTGACAAACATCTTCCACAGATCAGCCACGTGGTTGAAGTGTAATTTCGTAAACTCGAGATGTGATCTCCTAACGAAGAGCCCAAACGGGGAGTTGCGCCCAAGAAGCACCCCGGAGGGAGGCTGTTCGCCGCGCTCTGCCATCTCTCGCAACTCGGCCTTGGTCTTCACCACATGGTTCTCCAGCTGATCAAAGAACTCGTGCAGGGTATGCAGCGAGTCGATGCCCCAGATCTTCTCCAGGAACCTATCCCACAGGTTGCGTCCGGGAAGGCGGTCGACAGCAGCAAAGGGCGCCAGCAGTTCCTCAAGATGCTGGACAGACACAGCCAGTTTGATGGTGTCCTCTGCCTTCTTCCATTGCTCGGCGGGAGCCGGCGGCGGGCCGGCCAGATTGCAGTCGAGCAAGTGAGATGTGAGAAAGCTGATCACGGGGATGATGGCATCGTTGGGAACGGCGCCTTCAATGTACAGCTCAATCAGAGCCAGCAGGCCAATCTTGGATGCAGCCAGGTACCGCGACATGGCCTCATTCGATCGGCCCAAACAGGGCGTCACCACCGCTTGGATGTCAGAAGGCCTGAATTGCGTGCGTGAATGACAAAAGAACAAAACAACGGTCTCTTCAGTTGCTTGCTGTGTCACGCAGCTATTGCCGCCTCGTAAAACAAGGTTGCGCTGGACGAGCCGAAGTTCGCGCACAACCAACGATCTGCCTACAAAAGTCCAATCCAGCTGAAGAATTGAGGAAAGGTGCCAAATTTGGAATGTTATCAAGGCCTTGCCCAATACCTTAGCTCGTTGGGCAAACCAGGTAAGCTGTGGAGCGCTGGAGTTCTGTGTCTTGGTGGAAGTCGCGATGAAACCGCGTCTAGATTCCTTAGGTGTGCAAGTTATAGTGGGGTGATTGGCTCATCCGCAGCGAGCGGAATGCTCTGCCTCCCGAACACAAGCTACGACGACAACCCCAGTGGCCACTAGTCAAGCAAAGCGGTGTACATCTCCATCGAGTCCGGCCATGACGAAGAGCATAGTCATTTTTATGGCTATATAGCTACCCCAACAGTTTATGGAACAAAGTTTGGCCGCCCAGCAACTACAGTACGGAGCATCGATGATCTAACAGACGGGGACTGGAGCCAACCTCATCACACCAGCAGGCTTCGTTCTTCCAAACCCCCAGGCTCCTCATGATTGCGCCTACTCAAAACCGCCCAGCCCTAAACGGCATGCTGAACGATGGTGCGGCATCGGTATCTGTATGGACCAAGGCTAACAACTCTCGGTCAATTATCTCCCTTCCTAGGCCCCTCCAGCTCCACCTAAACGTCGGCCGGGCTGGAGCCCAGACAGACCAGAAATGATAGAAAAAAAGGTATCACAATATAAATTTAGAAGCGAGTGTCAGTACCAGGCCCCATAATCCATTCCATCCCATTGCATTGCCGTATGACCATGTCCAGAGCGCCGATATCCCTGCCCCAAATTCCGAGAAAAACAAATAACACCCACAAAGCCGCCCCTACCCTTCGGCCGACCATGGCTTGCCCTATCTTAGGCAAGCCGTAACCTAGTACACGCAAAACGCTCGGTCAACGGCCGCGATCTTCTCCCGACCCTTCGCGATTGGTCGGAAAGGCCGAGTTCCGCCCGAGGCGGACTGTCAAAGCATTGTACCATGAGTCGTAACGATGTGCATACCACATCGGCCTTGATCTGGTGGAAGGCCCTCGCTCAATGTCGTCGATTTGGCTCGCCATCAACGGGTTTGGCGAGTGAATCCTGTCCTGATACTGGTACATGTCGGAAGCTTCGCCGGTACTGTCATAGCTATCCTCACGGAACGGCTCGTACCGCGGACCCGATGAAGTCCCTCGCGCTAATGATCGGACAACATCGTTTTTGCAAATAGGACATGTGCGTCGCCGAGTGGTGAGCCACGGTGTTCTGAATCTCGTCAGCATCTCTCCCCGGGCCGATGTTTATGAGTTTCGTCAACTTACATGCACTCTGCGTGGAACTCATGTCCGCAGGGAAGGCTCATGACCCTGCTGACGCCGTCGACGTACTCCTCCAGGCAGACAACGCACTCTACTTGCCTGCCCATGTACTTCTTCCATTCGCTAGATCCGCCGCGTGTGTTCTTCTCGGGAGACGGGGGCCGCGTCGTCTGGAGGGCGTCATCCGTTCCAAGCAGGTCACTCGAATCAGCTACACCCGCGGTGGTGCGAGGCCGTGGTCGTGACCCAGACGAGCTCTGCAGCAATGGCGTTGTGGGCGAAGAGCTCGTGGGCGACGGTGTCCTTGGAGACCGTGGAGGGGAGCCGCCAACTGTGTGGTATGTCCGCACCGGGAGTTGATCCACCACCGACATAGGGGCTCTCCACCTCCGCATCCGGATCTTGACCCGAAGGATGAGGAGCGCATATACAACTGTCAGTGTGATCAAAGGACTGATCACTAGCACAAGAAGAGTATCGAAAAAGGGGTTGGCACTGCTGTTCGGCGTAATCGTGACCCACAAACCTTCGCGAGTGCTGTTGTTATTGTCTCCAGGAACCGGGGATACAGAAGCTGGCGCAGTGGCGGGAGAACGCTGTATTTCGCTCGAGGAGTGGCTTGTCTTGCCGCTGGAGAGCTTCGAAAAGAGCCCGCGCCGTGGACCAGGAACAGACCGCGGTGCTCCGGATTCTGGGCCGGCCGGGTCTGCTACAGAGCTGGTCGACCGGATGTTGCCGAGTGGGGAGACCTTGGAGTCCGGAGCCATATTACGCTCGGCTACGGGCCCACTAAGTGAGCTGCCTCGGCTGTCTCGCCGACGAAACAACAGGGAGACCCAATTTATCCTAGTCGTAGTAGACTTCTTCGTCTTGGCGTTGATATTTCCCCGAGCTGGTGTTTCTTCAGCTGACGCTTGAGAAGCACGCCTCGCAGAGGATGTCGGCTTGTCTACAATTTTGCTCCTCCCCCCTTTGGCGGAGCGCTGGACATTCAGCAGAGGATCCCCGTTCCCGCTGAGGATGTCTTCGATAAAACTTCCGGGTTGCATGAGAGATGACAGCAAGTGGGCTGTCGTGCGGGAGGTAAAAACGGAGGGAATGGTGACGTTGTCCACGTTCCCCCGGGCGAACATCTGGATCAAGGGCCCCCCCCTTTGGTTATCTCCAACGATGAGGGCAATGGCGCCGCGGCGCTGTGCCCACTTGACCTTCTCGAGGAACCCGCACCCGCCTCGGCTCAAGAGCGCAACCTTGCCCGTGATTTCTGCTGTCTCTTGTATCGACTGGATATCGGCGTGGCTCGACCCGGAGGTTGTCGAGCCCTCGTTGAAGGGGCCTCGCGTCTGCTGAAGCGCTTGGTGAAGATGGTTGTCTGTCCCATCGTTTACAGCCTTAGGTTGGGTTTGACGTTGAGCCTTTGGCGCTGGGTCCTGCCCGGCCGCGGGATCAACCCCCAGCTTGTTTGTCTTCGGGCCGTTCGCGGCGAGCGCAAGGGTGTCAGATTTGCTGCTGGACGGCCCCTGCACTGCTGCCTTGATGGCCAGCCCTGACCTTTCATCCTCCCATCCCGGAATATCGCTGCAACCTAGCTCGCCTTCGCTTTCGCCATCCTGCAAGGTGTCGTCGGAGAATCCGCTCCCTATCCACAGCTGCCCACTCAATCCCTTGGCGTGCAGAGGAGGCCCAAAGGCAGCGGGCCGGGCTGGAAAAAAGGTGCTATTATCATCGGTGAGGCTGATCGCAGCGCTTGGGGGGAAGAGGGAGAAGGGCGCGGTGAAGGGGAAGAGGGTCCGGAGCGACGCCTTCGGCGACGATGCCGTTGCGAGACCCGGGCGGCGGATCGAGCTGATGGACCGGCAGACGAGGAAGAAGGAGGCAGAACAGAAGAGCACGAGAATGGCGACCCGCGGAGGCCGCATCGTGGAGTTGGCGTCACGCGGTGTTTGATAACTGTGTCTCGGGCTGGGCTGGTTGCCGGGCTCTAGCAAGATGACGTCGTGTAAATAACCGGATGTGGTAGCGCCGCTCGCAGAGTCAGGGCCGTGGCGCGTTTGTTCGTTTGTGTAATTAGTCTAGAACCAGGATATCTTGGTAAGCTAAGCGGCATGATTCAGGGAGCGAATGTTGGAGCGAAAATAATGGATGACGAGACGTTTGTCCGAGGGCTTGTGATAGCATGCGTGGTGGGCAGGTGGGGCGTGCCACCTGCCCGGGTTACGCGTGACAATGCCCAACATCCAAGAGGTAAGGTACCGTACAAGGCAAGTACAAGTACAGAATTCCTTGGCAGTGGCGCTACGGCTTCAGAAGTACCGCTACGATGACTCGCCCCAAGTCCTGAATCACAAGGATCAGCAATCTGGAACTGTTCCCCGCATTCTGCCGCAACGCATGGTATGCCGGTACGGTACGATACGCTGTCGCCAACTTCTTAGTACACCAGCACACCCGCAGACTCATGGTCTCAGTATTTGCCAACAAAACAACAGAACAAGGCCAAAACCACAGCGAGCAGAACAAAAGCAAAGACCAGATTTACCGCAATGTAACGCAGACACCGCTATCTCCCATCATAAATGACAGCACGCATCTGGGGTTGTTGGTGGCTCAAATACCCCGCAGTTACAGGGAAGCTGCCCCCAACCGAGCACTGTCTGCTCGAGGGGTTGGATACCTGGGTAGGTAGGTAAGTATTTACCATATACTGTCTCCTGAGACCGGACCTCTCTGGAAGGTAGTCAATTGAGGAAAGTGTTGTAACGTAACAATGAGATTCACCAACACCTGTGCGAATAAATCTATAATCTAGAAAATGAAGGCTGGCGGGCCTATTCCAAAGCTCTCCCAGTTGCGGAGCTCGGGGCTGATCCTTGGCGCCCGCAGTGGAGCCTGTTATTCTTCACCAGGGGTGCACTTGCAACTGAATCTGGCAGACCAGCAAGTCCGGGCTACTATAGTAATGTACATAGGTAGGTTCTGGGCAAATTGACCCAAGGTTTTGTTCCGGCTTCGAAACCCGGTACGTCCATTGTCTGATCGGATCGTGATGGCCAGACGCCACGGAGGGGTCAACACCAATCACCGCCCCTCGGATCTGGCCCCTTACATAGTCACACCGGTTGTTCCTCCGGTTCATTGTTACGCCTCACCAGCTCACCAATTTGGGCTTTCTTTTTTTCCTCCTTTTTTTGAATCTTTCAGAGATCAGAGAAGAAGAAACAATCTTCGTCTCCATCTCCTCTCTAGAGAAGGTTTCCCGTCAAAAGTATCAACGAGATCCCGAAGTTCTGAACGCACGTCGAATTTTCTACAGGCATAATCTCTACCTTCTAGTTTTTCCCTGTGTGACATTCATCGAGAATAATGGAGGCACCCCGAGCAGGGCGGCGCTCCGGAGCAGCAACAGAGCATTCCGGCACCACTTGTGCATGCCCGCTGGATGTTGTATTCCGCCCCTTCCCGCCCCTTCGTCGCCGAGCTACTGCAGCCCCGCTATGCAAGGAAGACAAAGGGGTAGTTCAACATGCTGGCATCATGCCCTGAGCCCGAGGATACGCCGGACTTTGCGTCCGATAAGGGACTCTTGGGCTGGCCTTCGGTGTGTTGGCGGAGTCTACTTCTTGGTTCCAGCACTTGGACAAAACCACGAGGAGAGACTCAGCATGTGTCTCCCTTGTCGGTCTCTCAAAAGATCGATCTAGCTGTTGCACTGCCTGTAGCCTGAGATCAAGCTATTGGTGTCAGCGGTGGCGGCGGTGCAGGCTGGGTTGGGGATCACGAAATAGATACGGGTTTTCAGCTTGCATGCCCGCTCCGTCCCCCCAGTTGTATTGTACCGCTCTGGGTCTGTGCCGCTCTGGGTCTGTGCCGCCCTGCCTCTCCAGGTGCACTACTTTGTCAGCAGTGGCCTTCTCGCTTTGCGGTCGAGGTGCTGCAGGTAGTCGCAACCGGCCGGACGTCAAAAGAAGGCTTCCGCCGCCGCAAACTAGAATAGTGCCCCTCGAACAGTGGATATCAGAGAAGACGAGATCTAAGGTCTTGGAAGGAGCTGAACGGAATCCAGCTGGTTATCTCTAGCTGATCTTGAGGGGGCCGCGCGTGGGACGGCGACAGCTTAGATGCAAACGCTATGGCTAACCAAGCAGCCGTTGTGGATGGTGAAGGTGTTGTCCTTACCGGTGTAGTAGAACGCGTCGCTGTCCTGGCGAGCCTGGCTTGCATGGCGTGTCGACTGTGGCCGCCGCCTCGGCTGGACGTTGGGGGCTATCTTGACATCCTCTGCGGACATGACTGACAGCGCCTCCCTTTTGTGGTGAGAGAGGGAAGGGAGGCTCCAGGTCGTGGGAGGGGCGCGATTCCCCGTAGTAGAGCCTGCTCGATTCACTGTACTATGTTCCTATAAGAAACCTTCTCTCTCGATAGTAGTAAACTTTCGTGGTTTTGCACTGATCCGATCTCCCGGGAAGAGAAACGGAAAAACGATCAGTATTCAGGCTAGAAAAGTAACACCAGAAGCATGAATGAAACATTCTCTTTAAACAACCCATAACCCTCGCACTATGATCTTGCAATATACTGTATCAAGCAGCTTCCTTTATTAAATCAACTCACGTGCTTAGCGCTTGGTCTTCTTTAGCCAGACGTCTCGTCCTCTTCATCTGTGGCCCAGGCACCTGCCAGGCCCGACCAGTCCCCGGATTCTACATTGTACGACTTCCTCGTTGCGGCCCCTTGTGACCAGTGGGTCTAGAGTGACAGACATGGGAACTAGTATCATTTAACTGCCGATGGGGTTTGTGGGTGGCTAGCGAGGCTCTCCTGCGGCTCTGCGGCAGAGCCAAATGACCCAGTGACTTGGCTCTCGTCTTGCTGGTAGCCTCCGGGGTAGAGATATTCGGGAACGGCAGGTCCCTCGCCGGTTTGCGGTGTATAGCCGGTGTTAACAAAGCTCTGCTGTTGATGGAACAGTCCTTCAGGGATGTCGTGCGAGGCTGTTTCATCGAATCCCCAACACGACTCCGGTATAGCAGGTGAGTGTAGGTCAACCGGGAGTGGTTATGTACCGATAGTGAGTTGAGGCAGAATTGTCAGGCGAGTTGAGCAGTCTCCAAATAGCATCAATCACGTCGTGGAAGACCACGCGAAACCATGGCCGGGGAGCACACATCCACAACTGGGCCGCTGCGCTGCCATCCTAGCTTGCCTTCTCTGCTTCGGGTACCTCAGCGATTTCAGTGCTGTAAAGCCGCTAACTTCACTGTAGGGGTGAATGCGGCAGTCAAGGAGGGCCACCTGTCGATCTGTCCAAAGAAACGGTTGCCCAAGCAATTGTTCTCGCGTAAGAAGAACGACAAGGCGATGGATTACAGCGGCGGCGGCGTGTCCGAGCGACGCTGATGATTATCGTCTTTAGGCTCGTCTGAGCTAGCCATTCTGTAGTGTGAGTTGTAGGACGGGCGGGGTGCAGCGAGGTAGGAAGGCATCAAAATCAGTAGTTGTTGTCGCGTGGTCGCGTAATAGAAAGGGCAAACATGCAGGTTGCCTGCAGCGCAGCGGGCAGCAAGCAGGCACGTGGCAGCCTCGCGGCACGGGCTCACGTGACTTGTTCAGTTTCCTCTTTGATCTTTGCTGGGATTGGAATGTCAGGTCCCCGCAATTACGGGGCGCTGGTGCAATGGAGCATCCTCAGCCACATGGGCGCAAACTGTGGCTAAATTCTCCCGCAGCCCTAAACGAGGACATCGCTTGGCCACACATTCTCAAAATTTCGCGACCTGACCCGCGAGAACCTGCACATCACAACGATCCGCTTGGCGACGACGACGACGCAGGTGAGTTCCATTGCCCGATACGCCTTTACCCTTTTTTGCAATGCTGATTCTTCTAATAACAGAGCCACCGCCAAAATGAGTACGTTAATACCCACCCCTTGCGACTCCCATCTGTTTCCATCGTCGATACCTACTGTTTGCCCTGCACCGACACGCCGATTCTCCGATAAATCTTCCGGCCGTTTTATTACGGCGTACTGCTCACACTTTGCATCGATTTGCTTGGACAAATTTCATGGAGATTTGCGGAGTAGAGTCGGAAAAAGCGAAGCTGACATGCAACTATAGCGAAGGGTACCTCCAGCTTCGGCAAGCGGTATGTTCTACGTTCTCCGCGAGAGCCCGACTGATGACCGACGAGTTCTAACTGTTATTTCCAGCCACACCAAGACCCACGGTCTCTGCAGACGCTGCGGGTAAGTCGATACGAACTTTTCAGATCCGATGAACGGGACGAGAGCGAGGAGGACGAGAAGACGATGCGATCTATACGGGACCGAGATTGACAAATGGTTTTTACCAGTCGCCGGTCTCTCCACAACCAGAAGAAGACATGCGCCTCGTGCGGCTACCCGGCCGCTAAGATCCGCAAATGTACGTTTCTAGCATCCCCAAAACATGCACAATTCCTACCGAGTGCATGCCGAAGGGTCAACCGCTGACACAGGCTCATCACAGTCAACTGGTCCGAGAAGGCGAAGCGCAGAAAGGTCACCGGTACCGGCCGGATGCGGTACCTCAGCACAATTTCGAGGAAGTTCAAGAACGGCTTCCAGACTGGCGTCCCTAAGGGCGCCCAGGGCGCCACTGCTTCCGCTTCTTCATAATCGGTTGTCATGACGGGAAGGGGCGTGGACGGTGGATGGATCGGTTTCGGCGAGCGGTGTAACGGGGGCTGGACGCTTTTTCGGACGGACCTCCTCGTTTTTCGCTACATCACAAATGGCATGATTTCGCGCGGGACTCGGCTCAAGGTCTAAAGCATCGAGTAAAGGTCATGAAAAATGGCGTAACGTTTGGGACCAATCACACGGATTCATTTTTTGGGCAAATTGCGTGTGAAGGAGAGAGGAAAGAGAGTCTCTAAAAAGGTGCAAACGCGAAAACAAGCCAACCAGCTCAGACCAGCCCGAGCCTCCAGCACGCCAGCTGGCCGGCTAGGGGAGCCGAGATTGGACTCCGACTATGAAGGGGTATCATCTGTACTACTGCTGGCCTCGTTCGAAGACTCTAACACCACCGTCGTTTCCAACGTGGTACAAATACTCATTTGCGCTTACTCCCCGATGCGTGATTCTGATGACGCCACTGACGTCCCTCGCGGCGCCTGTGTCGAGTAGCCGCAGGCTGAAGATCTTGTCTGCCTCATGGGCCAGACCCATGGCGAACCAGGAATGCTGCTTCTCCAGGATGGTCTCTTGCACCTTGATGAGCGGATCATCCGCTGACAGCGCGACAACCACAGCGTGTGCCGTCTGAGATGAGTTTTAGTTTTAGTTCTCCCCTGGCTCATGTGAAAAGGGGGGGGTGGGTGGATGAGACAGACGCCAAGAGGCTAAAACCACTTACCCGCCTCATCTTCAACAACATGTGCTTCATCCCCAGCGCCGTGCCCGGCCCTACGTCTATACTCACATCCGCCGACGCAGCGAGCAGGAAGTCCATCCCGTCCACCATCACCACCACCTTCTCCTCCCCGGCCCTCTCCAGCTGCTCCACCGCCTGCGTGATGGCATGTTTGACGTCCACCGGCAGCGGGCTCGTCACGGTCCGCTTCCAGTCGCCGGCCCCCTGGTCCGGGTTCTGGTTGGGCGCCGGGGCGAACAGGCCGCAGCTCAGGCCGTCGACGTAGCCGAACTTGCCCCGCCGCGCCGCCGCCTCGAGGTCCAGGCCCAGCTTGGCCAGCCCTTCGCGCCAGAAGGAAAAGTCGCGGAGGAAGCTTACCAGGACCACGGCTACGCCCTTGCCGTCATCGTCGTCGTCGTCTTGGCCTTCGCCTTGTCTTGCTCTGCTGCTGCTGGTGGTGGTGGTGGTGGCGGCGGCGGCGGATGTGCTGGCTCTGGTGAACGGGGAGAACGGTGGGGGTGGTTTGAGGAGGGAGTGCAGGTGCTGGACGACCAGCCAGTTGGAGTTGGCGCCCAGGATGCTGGTCAGCATGACCAGGTCGCCTTTGGCGGGGATGGTGAGATAGGGTTGCAATGTGGTGGAGATTCGGGAAGTTGTTGCCATGGTTGCCGTTGTTGTCATTGTGAGTGTGAGTGTGAGGTACAGGCGTGTTGGCCTAGGTACATGTACTTAGGTGGTTATGCTTGGTTTGTGGTTCTGCTTGGAGGGGGGGGGAGAGAGAGAGCGAGAGAGAGAGGAAGGAAGGGATGGTTGGAGGTTCGCAGCTTTTCGGTGGGGCGGCAGCTCCTTTTCAGCCTGGGTCTGGAGGGGAACAGTGTGCAAGAGGCGCGTGCGTACGGTGTTGAGGCGCCGCCACGGGGGAGGGAGAGATCATGATCGCAAGGCTGGGCATCACCGAACCACCCCCCGAGATTGTCGCGAAAAATATATCATGTATTTCGTAATATGATGCAGTATGCATATGTATCATGTCGTGCTTCGTGAGTCGTGACAAGATTAGAAAATTCCGGTCCAAAAAAGCCCACGTCTACCCGATGTAAATGCCCAAAGAATGTGTGGTGTGCCAGATGTGATGTGATGCCACCGAATGCAATGCCCAATAGTATGATGCAACGAATGAATGCCAAAACAGAAACACCAGAAAAGCAAAGAAGCAAGGGTATTAGTCCCAGAACCGGACTTTCCAAAAGTCCGCCTCAAAACCGCTCCATGAAGTTCCTGCGCACCGTCCACATGCGCAGCCGTTTGCCGTAGATGTACATGGGGATGGTGAAAAGTAGCAGGATCAATTGGATGACGCCGATCCAAATGTACACGCTCTTCGGGCCGTCGTCGGAAAGCCACCCGGTGACGAACAAGCTGAACACCAGGCCGTGCAACACGTTCTTGCTAAAGTTGAGCGTAACCAGCGCTTCGCCAGCGTACTGCCTGTAGCTGTCAACGCAGAACGTGATGCTGGTGGTAGAGCCCATGGTGCATCCGAATGAGATGATGCCAAAAAATGCCGTCGGGACCATCCAGTGGTCGTGAACCTGAGCTGACCAGCCGAAGCCCATCAGGCCAATGACGGTGGTGACGGCGATGGGAATCGCCATGACCAGTCTGAACTCGGGCTCGTAGAGCCCACCATTTCGCCGCGCCATTGCCTGCACGATAACGTCCGAGACTCGGCCTGCGACTGCGGAGCCAAGAATGCCGCCGACAAAGGGGCTGATGTACACGAGACCTGTCTGGAGCGCATTGAAGCTGTAGATATCTTCACGGTAGATGACCGCCACGGATTCCGAAATGACAATGAGCCAGCCGACTGAGCATGCGTACACCACCGCGGACCAGAGGACAGCGGGGTAGGTGAAGAGAATCAAGGGTCGGATGGCCACCTTATGCCACTTGTCCTTGTTCAAGCGTCCGTGGAACGGCTTCAATGACTGTACCCATGGAAGGGCTGGTTGATCGCGGAGGGCGGCTGTGTAGGCAAGCGGTCCTCCTGCTCGAGCGCTCCGGATGGACTGCGACTCAGTGTCTGCGTCATGCTGTTCCCCGTGGTTGTAGCTGGGCACAACCGAAGGTATCTCGAGAGCAGGGGAATTCACCGGGGAGTGCGACGACCGTGCGGCAGTTTCTGGAAAATGTACCTGGGCCGGTGTAGGGATGCCGCCGAAGGAAGTCCGCTCGTCGGTTCCGGTTTCTTGGCCAAGTGCTTGCTCTTCCCCAGACCTGCTAGCGGATGATTCGCTTGATGTATCCACGACGTTTTTCTCGGCCTCAGTCTCAACATCGGGGGCAAATCCGACGCGCTGGGCCTTGGCGCGAATTCCTGGTGCAATCGGGGCGTCTTCAGTGAGTGGAGTGATTGGGGCTGGCGCGGCGTGTAAAATGTCCTGTCTGGACGAGAGCCGCCGGAAGATGCTGGGCCTGGACTTCGACTTTTTCAACTTCCGAGGAATAGGAGCTCGGTCCCAGAAAGTCTCGGGCACGAACAAGAACAGGAGGATGCCACAGAACCCGACCACAATCGCGACGACCCTGGGAACAAGAGTTAGAGATCTGGACCCAGTCAACATTTCGCGTTGGCTCCGGACTTACCAAAAGACCCAACGCCATCCCATACTCTGGATGATGACGGCACTGACAAGAGGGACGAGGTTCTTGCCGCCGAGCAAGAGGAGCGTGTAGATGCCGATTCGGAAAGCACGTTCGTGGAGGAAGAAAATCTCGGCAATGGTGGCTGACGGCAAACATTCGACCGGGCTGACCGCGACACCCTGGAGGATGCGAGCCAGAATGAGCGACGTAAAATTGGGTGAGGTAGCACACCAGATCGAAGTCGCCATGAAGAGAAAGGCGCCGAAGAGATAAACCGGCCTCTTCCCCCACAGGATGGCGGTGGGCGAAAAGATGACGGAGCCAAGGCCCATGCCCAGCATGTAAAGGCCCGTTGTGAGCGAGACGCTGTGGACATCGACATCATATTCGTTGGCGACGTCTGTGAAACCCGCTGCGAGTAGAGGGGTTGTGCCCCCACCGACCATGCAGAAGAGTCCCAGGGAGAGCAATGCGATGTCTCTCCGCCATGCTGGCCAATTGAGCGGGTCGTTGGCTGATTCCTCGGGCTGAGGATCCAGGATAATTTTGCCGTCCCGCGTCTTCTTCTTGGGCTCCTCTTCTGTGCCGTCTGGCAGCTGGTGGATGACGCCCGTTGGAATGGACGAGTGAGACGTCCTTGCTGGTGCGTTCCGCAGCCCAAGCGGTTCGTTGTGGTCGGCAGCTAACAGCAGCACCGAGCCTGTTCACAAAGTTAGCCTCTGTTGGTTCGGGATATGGGAGGGTTTGTTGGGAATCTGTTGATGACGTACCTGGGACTTCAATAGTCTTCTTATCCTCCAAGATGCCCATGCTCCACCTGGAAGGACCGGATTTCTCGCGGCTGTCATGTTCACCAGCTGGCTTCCGCGCGAAGAAAGATTTCCATGGTCGCCGTGACGAAGGGTTCTCTGTGCCCTGAGCCATGTCTCTCCGAGAGGAGGGCAATGCCACGCCAAACAGGATGCTTCGCCGTCGAAAAGGGCAGGCAGAGGCAAGATATTTAGAAATATGTCAACGAGCAATGATGATAGATCCTAGGCAGCCGATTCGAATCGCGCTTAGACAATGCCGAAGCCGGGTTGTCGGAAGGAACTGGAATCGCGAGACAGCGATGGGCCTTGGGTTGAAGAAACGAATCCGGCAGGTGTATATGGTTTGTCAAACCGCAACTGAGACAGGCAGAAGAAACCAGAGCTTTCTACCGCCCAGGCCTTGGTGCCTGCTCCGATGCCGTCACCGGAGGGTAATGAAGAGAGAGGAGAGAGTGAAAGGGATGGTTAAAACAAGAAGGGGAGAAGACGTAAGAATGGGATATAAGACAACGCGCCCCGGGTTCACCCAACACGCGTGGGGTCAAAGCTCGACAGACGGATCTCCATCCTCCACTTGCACGGTATGATCGGTTGGTTTTGCCAAGAGGAGGCCAAGAAACTACCTGACGGAAGCGAGCGCCTGGCATTCGGTCATGGGAACCACGGTGTTAAGGGTGCGAAGGGTGTGCAGTGCTGGGGTTGGTGCGCCAGGTGCGCTTTCAAAAGAGAGGTTGGGATGGATGGACGGGAACCCCGGACTACCACTTCAGTTGTGCGGCGAATCTGCAAAGCACCACATGCAGAAAATCAAGGAAGAGCCCGTCAGATTGGAACAGGGCGCGGGGGGGGGGCTATCAGACAGGCAAAGAAAGGGGCAACAGTTCGAACCCCAATCTGCGACAGCTCAAAGCGAGGATAACCTGTCCTCGAGCTCAACGAGTTCTCAACCCCTCCTCGGTGTTTGCCACAAAGGTACAGTCCCACCAAAAGAGCCCTGAGCGTTAGGTGGTTGTTCAAATGGAAGGGGTGGAAAGAGAAGTGGAACCTCCCCGGAGATCGCTAAAAACGCCTTCGATGACCCCACCCAGCCTGACCATCTGATGCAGGCGGGGCAGAGCAAGGCTGCTTGAGGAATCGAGGATGGACTTGCGCCCCCGCCTCACATGTGCCATTTGTGCTTTGGGGCTTGTGGATCGCCATGGCATGTTGCGCCCGCAGCAGGCGCTAATAACTATCCCCGGTTTGTGTTCTTGGGCAGGAAAATCGATAGGACCCTCAAAATGCAGAATGACGCAGCCAAGGCAGCTGACATGCGCAGTGCCGTGTTTCCGAGCGCTCAGAGGCACATGCCCGTCAGCACCTAGTTGGTTCCAAAATACTCCAAACGCGCAGGAATGGCCGAGCCGGATCCTGTCCACAGCGGCACTCGGTGCCTCACCGCTCATCTGACCGAGGAGATCCATGTTTTTGACGGAGTTGTGCAGGAGTCCGTTTGCATACCCTAAACTTTCTTTGTTGAACCCCGCAGGCGATGCCAAGCTCCGCTCGCAGAACCCTTGGGTCAAGCACGTGGGGGTCTCTGTGCGGGCGGGGCTCGTACCACCTATCTACGCAGTAGTGTAAGGTACCGTACCTACCATGTATGCTTGTATGTATGTATGTACATACAGCACCCTGCGTAATGAATCAATTTATTTACCCACAGAGCTTGGTTGATGATTGGTGACCTCATAGGGAAATCTCAAGCGCGACGAATGACGGGGATTACTCACAGCGACGGATTCAGGAATTGAAACAGACACCTCACTCAAAATATCACATGCTGCCGTAGCTTTGTGTATTACGGAGACTGCACATATTATGCGACTTCTCAGCTCTCGACTCGCGCTTGTCGAGCGCCGTCTGTTCACGGCGAAGTCGGCCAATCAATCCATCCAATGCCGCCAGCCTGTGTCTCGTCTGCACTTCTCAACCTCGCGTCAAGTGCAGGCACAAAACCAGGTGTACTCCCCGTGAGTCTGCACGTCCGCCTCGCGGACCCAATACAAAAACTTAGGAGAACCATGCAGGAACTGACAGTCTATGTCTCAAGCGTCCGCAATCTCGGGCAGTTCCACACCTACCAGCTCCTGTCCTCGTCATCACGGACACCGCTGCTGACTCTATGGACGACCTCGTGGTGCTCGACCTGCCGGATTGTGGGGCCTCTAATTCAGGAACTTGTCGAGTCCGGCGTTGGTGAGGCCGAGGGCGGCGTGGGATACTGCGCCGTTGAGTACGACGCACCCGACGTCATGTCTGCCGGGTTGGGTCAGAGTTACATGATAACTTCAGTCCCAACGCTGCTGAGTTTCGATGCCGAGGAAGCACAGGTCCGGACTAAAGTCACGGACGGCAGGCAACTGGCGGATCGGAAATTCCTTGAGGAATGGATCAGAAACGAGGCAAGACGACATGGTAACCGAGGAGGCGGAGGGCCCAGTGGCGGATCGAATCTTCTAGGTCGCATTTTTGGCAGGTCATGATATAGCCTGCCTGGTCTGGATTTGATGCACAGCGTAGCACGGCGACAAGGCGCAGGAATAGACCCGTTCTATGTCGGATCCGCCGCTGATCTGGCTAGGCAGGACGAACGTATGTAAGAGCGCTGCTATCCTCAGTACTAGGTCCTTGCACTAGGCCCGATCAATGGAAGAAAGCTAACAAATCCTAGGTAGAGACCGCTTGGCCCAACAAACTCCATAGAACTCGCCCACCTGACTGGCTTGAAACAGGCGTGAAGCCTATCATTTGCCACGGAAACGGCAAAGCGGAATTGGCAGTTTGGATGGATATATCTGGTGTCTCCATGATTTCGCCGCGATATTCATCTCACCGTGTAGCACAGCTTTTCCATTAAACTGCTGGCAAGCGACATCTTGGTCTCGGATGCCCCGAGGATAGGTCGAACTTCTGACCCAGGTGTGCTCCTCAAGACAGCAGCACAAGAATGCAAGATCTCCATGCATGGCCGCAGGCATTCAGCCATGACCAGAAGCTCTAACTCGGCATTCGGAGTGCTCGTCTTGACCCAAAGCTCAGCTTCGAAACCTAAAGTGTGTTGTTCCTATCGTAGTTGCTCACCGGTCTCTGATAAACAGAGACCACGCCAAATAGGAGAGATCTGACCATCTACAGACACTGTGCGTTGCCGACGCAATCTTTACTGCGTATACGAACTGCATGATCCCCTCCTAGAAACGGCACCGTGCATACCATACATTGGTGCATGTGTGACAGCTCCCGAGCGGGCCCGAGTCATCTCCGAGGCACCCAGATTGTATCACCAAATGCTTTACGAAGGAGATCGATATATGTGCGCCTAACTCCAATACACCTATATCCGGACCCACCAAACCAAGCCCATCAATGATTTGCCCTACCAAGTCCGTACCGTGGTATCCCGCCCTATCACACGTCCATCCCAGCCCCCATAACTCATGACCTTTCGTTCACTTATCACCGAACACAACCGCTCACCCATGCAGATCCAAAACTTGCCTCAAGACAACCTCGGAAGCTCTGTACCACCTCCCCCTGGCTTCCAATTCATCCTCCACCCCGCCCTGCGCATTCTCCCTCCTCCTCTTCGCCTCCCTCGCTGCCGCCGCGCTATTCGCCCTCCGGTTCTCCAACGCAGCCACCTCGGCCCTCAACCGTTCCGCCTCCTTCCTCTTCCTCGGCACCTGACCCCCCAGCACCTCCAACTGCCTCTCCAGCCCCTCCAACTCCCGCCTCCGCCCCTCCGCCGCCTCCCGCGTCTTCCCCAGCGGCATGTTCATCTCACCGCCGTCCGGTCCCCCCCGCTGCATCGCCGCCGCCCGCAGCTCCCGCACCTCCTGTTCCAACACGTCCACCTTCCCCGGCAGCTCCCTCACCACCTCCGTCTCCCCCCTCACCCGCTCGTACCGCCCGGCCAAGTCCCTCCCCCGCCGCTCCAGCTCCTCCACCATGGCCGCGACCTCCGTCTTGAGCGCCTTGAGCGCCGCCTTGGCCGCCGCGTTGCTGGCCTCGAGATCGGCATTCTCCTGCGGCGTGACGATCAGCGGCGGGTCGCCGACGATGGCGCGGATGAACTTCTCCTTGGTGACCTGCTCGACGTAGGAGAAGCGCAGCTTGGCGAAGAGTTCCCTGTAGTGGGCGAGGTCGGCTTCGAGCGAGGACGGGGTGGGCGTGTCGAGGGAGGCGGTGGAGACGTCTGAGGTTCGGGCCGTTGGATGCGTGGTGTTGGTGTTGTTGTTGTTGTTGTTGTTATTGTTGTTGTTGGGGTTTGGCGGCGCGGCGGAAGAGATGGGCTCGCTGATCTTGACGATGGTGTAGTCGTCGTGGCCTGCGGCGGACTGCAGGTCCTCGAGCGCGCGGAGGACCTTGGCCGTGCGCTGCGCGTCGGGTTTTGAGGGGGAGGTTGAGCGGCGCATTGTGTGGTTTTGGTTGGGACGGGCAAACGGCCGTGTGGGTAGTCGGTTTGTCTGCTGAGGCGCGTAAAATTTGCTTCGTTGTGACGCCCAGTTCTCTGTCTACGCAGCAGTCCTCGATCGCAAAGCGTTTGTTTTGTTGATGTGATTGCCAAAAACGGCAGTGGGGTGGATGAAGATAAGATTAAACCCTAACCCTTTATGTCTCTGGAACAAAAACCAGTGGCGGCAACCGACGGTTCGGTCACATTGTCTCACTACACCACCACGCCTTATACCTCGATGATCATGGCCTCACATGACCCACAACAAACATGACTGACTGAATGGCCCAGAGTGATGAGCATTGAAAATATGGTAGCAAGGTTCCATCGACAACCTCCAGTACATCACGACACATAAAGAAAATTAGAAACATCACTCGCCCATCTTCGTTACCCCTACCGCCGTAGGAAATGTTGTAAAACCAACTAAACGCCTTTACACCCTCACCACCTAAGCCTATTTAAATGCGCCGTGATCCCACCCTTGTGGCGAGGACCCCTTTAGAAAGTTGAGAAGACGGTAGCGAAACATAACTAGAGCAAAGAGACTGAAGAAGAGCGAAGAAAACCGAGCCCGCCGCCATACCCAAGATATTATGTCCCATGTCATCGTACAGACAAAGCCGATTTGCTGATTCCTTGATACCTTTCTATTTCCCTAACCATTGAAAACCACTCGGCTCGGGCGGGCTCTCTTTGCCTGCCTAGATTAATGCAAACCCTCAACAAGCGAATAAGGCTGATCCTTTAGAAACCCCTTCCCGTATTTGGCGGTGATCTCCTCGCCATCGCCAATATTCCTCATCGCCACAAGCATCTGCCGCCACCGGCCCGAGATCTTCATCGCTCGGAACATGGCCGACGGGTCCGTACTGTGCCGAACCTTTCGTACCCAGTTGCCCATTTGGCGCGGATAGATCTCCGCCACTGGCTCATCATCCAGATCTGGGCGGCGAAGCGTCATCGTCCAGTCGCCGGCGCAGGAGCCCAACGGCACTAGCTCGCCAACCAGCTCACCCAGGATGTCGTTCGCCCGATGGGCTCCAATTGAACGGATTCCAGGTCCTTTCGACCTGTCGTCCGATATCCGAGGGATTTGCGGGGCCTTGGTCTCGGCACAGCGGCAGGACTTGCGAGGGCAGAGGCTGCATGCTTTGTCGCCTGGCCGGGCGGCGCTGGGATCTGTTGGCCAATCCCAAAGCCAGCCAGCCGGACGGGGCCAGTTGAGCCAGCTGTTTCTGTCATAGTGGTTTGACTTGAGGAGGCGGAATGGCGCTAGCAAGGGAGAAATCCGGTGCACGGGAAGCCAGGTGGTTGTCATGCTCTCCCAGATGAACTCCGGGAGCTCGAGACACTGCCAGATGCATCTTTGCAGGATGTCGCCGACGGCGCAGAGCTTGCGCACAAAATCGGTGTCGAGCTGGGCATGGAAGCGCGCCACTTCGTCTTTGAACAGAGCGAGATCCACGCAGTCCGAGTCAGCGGGGATGAGGCAAAGGAGGCCGTCATACCCGCCGCAAATCGTGGCCCAGCATTTTCCTTCACGCAAGTAGTCTTGGAGTTTGGGCCGTTGCGCTTCATCCCACCCCAGTGCCTTCAGCAGTCCGCTCATGAAGTTCTGTGGCGGGGCTGGCCCGGGTCGTGCCATCGTGGTTTCAACGCAAGTGGCTACCTTCATTTTGAAGAACCGCGAGAGGAAGATGTGCAGTTCTGGGTATCCGAGCGCCGTCTCTTCGAGCGACCTTATAAGTGCGAACCCGCCCAGTGTCATAGGCGTCGATTTGGAGTACCGTTTCCATTCTCGGACCAAATGTGCCAGGCGTTCGAATGCCGGCTTACCGCAGAGCTTATCGGCGTCTATCCTTCCTGCCCGGGCGGTCTCGCGCCCTCGGAGCAGCGTGGAAAGGTGTTCCAGGGTGCCTCTGGCAGAAAAGTCTGGAGCGACTGGAGAAGTGCAAGGCTCTGCTCTTTGCCTCTTCAAAGGCCTCGGGCTCGGCGAACCGTCCTCTCTGTCGGGGTTGATCATCCTCGCCGTTTTTCTTAACGGCGTCAGTTCTTTTATCTTTGAACCCGGGTAGCCACGAGGGTTGCGATCCCACTGAGTGGCCGGGGGAGCTTGCGGTACGACCTGCATGGGGAAGGCGATGCCACTCAGAACGGGCTCCCGAGGCGCAGGTTGCTGAATATGCGCAATCGCAGCTGGCTCATGCTCGTTTGGCAAACGCCCCAACGCGGGAGGTCTTGGAGGCGCGAACCGCGGTTCGGGCGGTGTGAATATTTGGGCACCGTTTGGCTCCTGTGATGGCAAATTTGGTTGTTCAGCAGGTCCAGGTGGAGATGGCACGCTTTGTCCTGTGATAGGGATTAAGGGCGCCACGCTCGGAGGTTCTGATTGCTGCGACTGTTCGACTCTGCCCTCGGATACCGGCGGAGATGGTGCTTCAGCCACCTTGCTCAGGGCATCCACAGGGGTATGCTGCTCTTGTCCTTCTTGCACTGCTTGCTCCGGCGGCCGAACTCCAGACTGTGCCGCAACCTGTTCAGGGGGCGGAGTTGCCGATTGTGTGAGCTGTGAAACGGTGCGCTCAGGTTGTAGCCTGGAAATATTTTCAAGGGCGGGAGCTGTAGCATGCCCCTCCTGTGAACCCGTCGTCTCGGGGGTCCGGGGGAGCCGTCCCATAGAAGGCTTATCATATATCCGGAAATCCTCGGCGGACATGGCGTACTTGTCTGGGCAGTTTCGATCGCAGAATCGATAATCCGGAGGCATGTCAGGCGACGAGTTATATTCGACATTGATGGCGATGGCGTAATTTGGTCCCAGGTTCAGAACCTGGTGGTAGGTCCCTGGCTCCGTCACGACAGCTTGCCCGGGAACACAGTAATCTAGCGTGTATTCAATCCCCCACTCGTCGAGTTTGGTTGGCGGGATGTGGCGGCTGAGATGCCTCACTGCTTGTGAGCATCGGCGCATTTCTGGGTACTCGATCGCCATCCTCTCTTCCAGCTTTCTCGCAAAGGCTGGCTTGACGAAGCACCAGAACTTGTGTTGCCCCGAGCGAAGGAGGTTTTCAGATCGCACATGCGCATCCTCTCTGTGCATGGTCGTGATAGTCTTGCCTGTCAGGTTGAAGTACACATACTGAGTGTTGATGCCCTCGAGCGTGGTGGGACCCCTGCGCCGTAGCTTTTCACCGGGCGAGAGCTCAACATCTTGGAAGAGCGGGTTGCCGATGATATATGGCCGGGTCCCTTTCGGCGGGTCCGCCGCCGAGGAGTTCCAGAGATCCCGCTGCTCTGCCAACGACCAGTCCATCTTGGCGCTCATGGGCAGGGGAAGATGTGGTGAAGAGAACTTGAACCTCTTTCCGGTATCGACCTTGACGAGGCCCAGCCGGTCGGCCTTGTAGCTGAATGAGGTGGCATGGTCCTTGCTTGGGCGCGCCACTTTCTGTACGTTGACGGGGGGGAGGTCGCGAACTTGGATCTTGAAGTACCCTCGGTCTCGGACAATAGGGTGGCTCGAGTACAGCTCAAAGAGTTCCTCGTTCAGGATATGAATGTCTCGGTAGGTACAGTCGAACAGGGGCGACGCATGTTCCGATGGCAGGGGGTGATGATAGACCGACCCGTCTTTCAATCTAATCCCAAACGAGGCGGCCTGCTGCTGTTGCTGTGCGAGCGCGCAATCCTGGATGGTGGTTGGGGGGGATGGTGTGATGGGATTCGGCACTGCCGACTTCGACTCAGTCTCTGGAACCGGAACCAAAGTGTGGCCGCTGTTACCGGCGCTGTTGAGATGCGGTTTCTCATGCTCCGCTTGTCCAGAGGCGGTGGGGATGTGCTGTGAGACTTTGGGGGGATGTGATGATGACGAAGATGGGGATGATGAGAAAGACGTGTCGGGACCGCGAACAGCGGGCGACGAGGGTGAGATAGAAGGCGCGGTAAGCTTCCGGACATCATTCAAGCCGGTGGACACCTGGTCGAGGCGACCCAGCAGATGCTGCAGCAGGTCCCGTCCGGCTTTGGTCCTCGGCGGCTGCACCTTACGACCCGAGGCAAAGCCATGCTCAAGATAGCCTCGCAAGGCATCACTGATCTGGCCCACCTCGCCGCTGAGGGTGTCGACCTTGAGCGGGAGGGCGTCCATCGTTGGGTGCCACGGGGTGGTGAGCGAGTCTTGACGGGGAGCCGCCGCAATTGATTGGAGACGGAATTTGAGATTGGCAGGCGTGTTGGAGAGCTGGGCCGGAGCTGGGGTCGCGGGACGTGAGATCTGCCGTCCGGTGATTAGTTGGCGGGGGGCTGGGCGGCTGGGCCTGAGAGGGGCTGCTAAAAAGCAACTTGCAATGGACAGCTGAGGGGCCGTGCCCCCTTATTAGCGGATGGGGGGTTTCCCCTCCCCGCAGCTCTCCCGCTTCGTGAAAGGATGACGAGGATTTTTGGTAACTGGACAAAGCGCGGAACTCATAAAAGAAAAAAAGTCTTGGGACTCAAGGGCCTTGATTTGTTTTTTATTTTTCCAAAAAAAAAAAAAAAAAAAAAAAAAAACCCTTTAATCGGGACCTGTTTGGTTTTTTTGTTGTCTTCAGCATCCGGCGTCGGTCAGGCCTCGATACATCGCAGGTTCACTCATCGTTGTTTTAAAATGATGTCGAGTCCTCAGAGGCGCGAGTCGAGCAGACAATGGCTCTAAGTGTCTTGGTCGCGTGGAGAAATGGCAATGTGCAACGGTGGCACGGGCTTGTAATTTCTATGGTAAAAGCCTAGGATTGTTTCCGTGCTCTCGTTGGACCCTACTTCGTTCAAACCACGGCCCCAAGACGTTTTGGAGATGGCAGATCCGTCATAGTGGTCTGTGACTGAGCTCTTCGCCGGCGCCAGCGACTGCATGGCGATGTCGTTCGTGGCACCGAGATTTCTATGGCTCTCAAATGTTACGGTTCCGTGAAGGCCGAGACTCTTCCGCAGTAACGGGTTCGCAAATGCCCTATCAACCAGCTTCCGCACCGCGTTTTCGACGACATCACGTTGAAAGTCTCGAAGCCCAATCTCGCTACTAATCGGCTGGAGCACCGACTTTACGTAGTCCAGTTGGTGTTGAGATGGGAAGGCGGACACGGAGGAGAACAGGTCGCTAATGGAAAGGTCGGCCCAGATCTCCTCGTCTCGATGCGAAGTCGACCCAGGGGATGATGCGACGAGGGAAAATTCGGCCAGTTGGATCGGTAGTATCGCCCTGTGTAGTCAAAGTACAATCCGTTACAACCTGAATATCAAGATTGAGCGAGTGACAGGCCCTGAGATAATACTGGAGGGTCTGTGGTTGCGACGTCTTCGCGAGTTCTTCGGCCTCTTCGCGTCGGCGTGTCCCCTCTCGTAGCAGCCGCCGCAACTCTTCGATATCGTTGATTTCATCCATTGTGGCTATAGAGTAGGCAGGCGATTTACAGCCGCCGGCTTGCTTGCAAAGGTGTCTAATACGAAAAGGAAAGTAGAGCAGCCAACCTTTTACGCAGTATCCACAACAGATCACATTGTCACGGGGCGCTGACTTCGTGATCTTGGTGGAGGGAGCTCTTGACGTCTCGCATGAGTTGCTCTGTGCGCTAAACCGGCGCCTGGCGAAATCGCTTTTGAGGCGTGTTCAGCTCCGAAAATGATCCGCAGCGCTTCGCCGGTCAGAAGAGTCGGACTGTGGGAAGTACTGTACCGTAGTTACCGTACCGTACATGTGCACTGGCAAGAAAATCACTGCTGGCTCTTGACTTCCTGCCCGCTGAAGCCGATGTTGTTCATACAGGCGCCGAACAGCTGTCTCGACCTCATGTGATAACACCTTTTTGACCATGGTTAGATCTGAAATCAAATAATCTCATGCCGAGTCTGGAAGACGACAGCATGCTGACGGACTTCGCTAATAATGTCGAGAATCAGTAGTAGGTAACGAAGGAAAATTGACGAGTCACGTGTCACTACCAGGGCGGACGATTTCGCCGTCCGACCGCGGGCAGAGGCCGACGTACGGCCTTCTAGTCCTGTGTGACTTTGGCGTGGCACGAACTGGAAAGAGACAGGAGCCCGCCGGCCCTTGTGTTTAACCACACATCCACAGAGCTCCCGAGGTCATCTTCGGAATGGGCTCTGGAAGCACTGTTGATTTGGGCTCACTCCTTTGGCATATCTGGGAGGTTGTAAATCGTATCTTATGTTTTTGCAGCCGACCACAATCATGTCGGGTATAGGCAGGCACTGCGTAGGTACAGTGGGCGATGGCGGGGCTAACACTTTCCGAAAACCCCAATCGACCAAAATCAATTAGCAAAAACGATAGGTGCGAGTTTTAGATACAGAATAAGTCTAAATCTCATATTGAGAGCTACATTAAACAACCAGACGATGGATTGCATTGCATTGCAATAGACATTCTCGATTACAATACTATGTAGATTTCGCAGTCGTGTAACATTTTACCACGGCCGGGGTGTTTCTATCAAGTTTTTCGGGAAAGTGCCAGCCATGACGTTCACCCAGGATGTGTGGGGTCACAGGCTGGGTGGAGCGGTTAGCGAGCCGCGTTGATCGATCAAAGCCCTGAGATCTCAGCTCTTCAATAACTTCGGCACAACGAATCTGCCGTCGTCCTCTTCTATTATTTATTGCCTCTCCAACTAAGGGTACCCTTTTGAACCTCCAATCTACCGCCTGATATTCTTTTATTTTTTGGCTGGTATGGCTCAGCAGCCCCGTCAGCACGACACCATGTTGACCGACGACGCGGTTGCTGAGCTTTTGGCCAAAGAAGCAAGTGATGCATCCATTAGGTACTCTTCAATGGGGCTTGACGCCTTCAAGTCTACGAAGTACGCGCCGTCAAATTCAACACAGCTGAGGGCTCTGGGAACCCCATTGACTTATCTCGCGTAGGCCGTCAAATAAGGCGAAGCCGAACACGCGCTTCCTGGGACGCATCATCAAAGAGACGGCAAATCACAATGCAGCCCTCTTGGCGAAAGAGGCGGCAGAGGCTCAGGCCCGGCTCGACGATCTGACAGAAGCCGAAGCGAGGAAACGGCGCAAGCTCAATCCCAGCGCCTCGGATATCAGGCGCCGGCAGCTGGGTGATATATCTTCTATTCTCCAAGGCCGGACGCGGAAGAATGAGACAGAGCGGCAAAGCGGATCGCGGCAGACAGACGGCGAGCGAGACAAAGATCAATCGCGAGATCGATCCCGCGATCGGGATCGCCGACACCGCAAGCCCCACGGACGCAAAGAAGACAAAGAAGATGGCCGATCGCACCGAAAACACAATGACCGGGCAACGGACGAACACCGGCGTCGCCGAAAGAGATCGTGCTCTCCACAGCAGAGGGATCGTAAGCATCGCGATCGCTCACCGCTTGGCAGCTGCAGTGAGGACGATGGGTTACGCCGGTCAAAGTCCCACCGGAGGAGGTCCGAGAAGGATCGCGACCTGATTTCCAGCGGATCGTCCAGACGCAAAAGCTATGGACGCCTACGTGAAGACAACAGCTTAATCTCAAGCCCTCCCAAAAATGGCAGGTTGGTGGAGGAAGACGGCTCTGATCCGTTAGAAGAGCTCATCGGCCCCGCAGCACCTCCACCGCCTGCTGTCCGGACACGCGGAAGAGGCGCCATTCGAGGAGCGGCGGCAATGGACAGTCGGTTCTCCGAAGACTACGACCCAGCGTCCGATGCCCAGCCAGAAGTGGCAGAAACGGATGACTGGGACGAAGCCGTGGAGACGTTCCGCGACCGTCAAAAGTGGAAACAGCAAGGCGCCGAGAGACTTCGCGCGGCTGGTTTCACAGATGAGCAAATAAGACAGTGGGAGAAGGGGGGCGAGAAGGACATCGACGACGTCCGGTGGACCAAGGCGGGTGAGAAGCGCGAGTGGTAAGTTTCGGCCACCCCAGCTCGAGATGTTGCTCGGACCCTGACACAATCATTTAGGGATAGGGGCAAGGACGATGATGAGCTCTGACCGAAATAGCTGTTGGATTTTGGGTATCTTAGTAGCATTTCTGGGACAGCAACAAGGCATTATGGGGGGGGGGGGGGCTCCTTGCATACCACGGCGTTTGGTGGCAAGGCTCGGGAAAAGCGAGGGCTTTGGATCTTGGTCGACAAGGTCGTGGCATCATGCCTAAGATATAGTATCCCGGAAGCTCCGCTACCAGTATAGTGAATGGCACCCTCATGTTCCCGGTACAATCGTGCTCACACATCCATACGTAAGACGGCAGCTTTTAAGCGCAGAGACCGCAACATTGGCCTTCTTTCCAATCCCTCAAGACACACAGACATATGAGCCAACAAACTCGGTGATATATACAGAAACTGATGTCCGTTCATAGACACCATGCGTATGTGCAGGCTGACTGGCAACCACAACATACGATGCCCCCAGTCCAAGAGCCCGAGATCCCCATGTTCTTACAGCTTTTTCGCCCGATCTCAGTTGCGCGACCAACTCAGCTCCCATAGAAGAGACTTTGCTTATTAAGCCAGATCGTAGAAAACCGGCCCTCAACTTATTTACTCCCCCAAGCAATCTTCTGCCCCTGTTTCGTCTTTAGCTTCCCTTCCTTCGGCGGCGTCGTCGTCGTCGGCGCTGCGCTGCCCACCGTTTTCCTCGACGCGGGGGACAAGTCCACCACGCTGTCGGCCTCGCCTTCGTCGTTGGTCGCCCACATGCGCTCGATGCACAGCTCAAACGGCCCCGGTATCCTGTCGGTCAGCCCGATACCGATAGACTTGACCTTCTGGCGCATGATCTCGGTCTGCGGCTCGACGACGAACCCGTGGTTCGTCCGCACAAAGTCGTTCCACTTGATCAGCACCGTCTCCCACTCGCCCGGCTTCTTGACGAAGAGCCGGTGCTGGTGCAGGTCGGTCGGCACGACCGACTCGGTGAGCACGTTGACGAAGTAGCTGCGGCCGTCAGACCTGACGCGCAGGGCGAGGTAGACGTAGGGGTCGATGTTGTGGAGGCTGCGCCCGAAGATGGTGGGGGGCCGGTCCCGCGTGCGGAAGGCCGCGTAGCCTGTGCGCTTGATTTCGGGTCGGTCTTTGGGGAGCTGCGTGGAGATGGTGCCGTGGAATCGGGCGTAGCCGGGCGAGTTGGGAGAGGGCGGCTGGATGCCCGACGAGGGCGCCGGCGAGGTCACCCAGTCGAGGTTCGCGGTTGAGACCCCGCCGATTTCGACATCGGACATGACCTTGCAGTCTTGGACGGAGGTCGGGCTGCGGAAGTTGTGCAGTTCGTAGGGGGTCTGGGCGCCCTTGATGCCCTCGAGGCTGAAGACTGCCGGCAGCAAAAACCCAAGTCAGCGGCGTCGCGTCAAGGAGGGGGGTGTCGAACATCATCAGTCCATACCAATATGGGAGATCCTCTTGAACTCATCGACGCTACGGCCAATGAAGCCCTTGAACAAAAGGGGCCTTGTCGCCTGCATGGTGGGCAACGAGGGCGAAGGGAGGTAGGTAGGTGTCTGCGGATTTGCGACTGGAAATGTTCTGCAGCTACCGAATGGGCAATTTCCCCGAGGGCATGAGGGCCAGATGGCTTGAGGTCATGTGCATGTCCCCAAGATACGCGGCATAGTCTGCTTGTCTGAGGGGGAGCCGGAGGCGCTCAATCTGTGCAATGCGCTCTGGTGCTGAGTGAAGCTTTTGATGGGTTTTATCGGACGTCATTCAAGCATTCGCTAGCAAGGCCACGCCAGGGTGTGTCTCCACCAAAATCAAAACGGGGGTCGTTGAGCCGCAACCACGTGCACCATTCTTCAGATTACTACTACCTTACAAAACCGAATTCTCCAAATGTTGATGTTGCTGGTCTCACATCGTCAAGACTGTGAATTAACACCCAATTGCGCTGAATCTTTATTTGTCGCACTCACACGGGCCAGACAATAGTTTGGTTTCTGATAACAATAAAAAACTTGGCGGATGAATGCAAACCTCAAGGCCCAATCCAATGCTGACCCGGAATCTCATCAACTCGTGATGCACGCGAGTCACGCCTCAGCTTCCCACAACTCCCATATTCAAGTCTTGGCATCTTGGAGCACACATGCGCACGGACCTTACCCCTTTTTATTATGTAGACGGAATGCGAGACAAGTTGTGGCCAACTGAGTCAGTGTCCTGGGTAATGTACCCGATAGCTGACCCGACTTGTCCTTCTTGTGCGTAGGGTTTTGAGACCATAGCTGTGCCTGGGTTCATGGCAACAAGTACACATTATTGAGAAAGAGAGGTGTCACAGTACTGTTGAGTTCACGCTCTCTCTCTCTCGTTTGGCAACTGGACTGTTTTATACGATTCCTCCACCGGCCAGATACATTACAATCCCCAATCAATAGGAGCTATCTTTCTCTCGACGGCAAATGAGGTAGGTATGTCCCAGAAACCCGTTTACAAATCCGGTGCTTCTCTGGGGATTTTTCCGGCACATATTTCACCTTGCTTAGATAGTTAGATTATCAAGCTATTTGCGTTGTCTTTGGCGTGAGACGCTGGGCTGGCGTTTATTATGATTGTTCCCCTTCCCTTGGAAGTGCCAAACCCCCTGCTTGCTGGCATAGCCATCCGTTGCCAGAGCAATATCTTTCCACCCAGACGAGACCGACACTTTTAAATAAGTTAAATTCCATCACAAGCCGGTTCGGGGTCGGCACGGTCCTTCTTCCCACAGCCCGCCACCATATGGGCGCCACCACATGGGGCGCCATAAAAACATTTGGGGTGGAGTGTTTTGCTCAAATGTTTGCCCAACATTAACAGACGCTTAACGACCTTCAAATTAACGTCATTGGGACTCTGGAAAAGCCGGTTAAACCCGCCAGACTGCTATGACACCCTCTTTGCTAGCCCAACCGCTCGAATTCTGCCACATGCAGTAGTTTATTTGCCATGGTTTGCTTTCGAATAAAAATGTTTACCCAGCGAAAACTATCAGCCAATCCAGGCTGCCCGCTGCAGAAAGAAAAGGGACGTTTGTCCACACTTCCTGAACACCTCACTATGCAGCCATAGAACCATTGGTCCTGCAATCTGCATTTACCCGGCACTACAGTCAGGTCCATTGACAAATCGACAAAGTATCTTGCCCAGTCTCATTTGCCATGCCTTCGAGACCACACAAAGTAAATATCAACAATGAAATAACCATGAATCCCCTATGGCGCTGAGCCCAGAGGGAGAGACGCAGCAGAGTAACCAATCCCGAGATTCACTTGTCTCACAACCAGCCTCACGGACGTGATCTGTAAGACCAGGATTCACACCTGCCACGCCCACTCCGTCCTTGACAGGTCTTCAACTGTTCATGACGACGACAGCCATAGATGATGCCGTTTCTGCCCACCACCCCCGGTTGCTCAGTCGCCCTTGTGCATCCCCCGCATCCCAAACAAAAAAAATTAGGGAGGAAAAATAGCCGAGATGCATCCGGTGCTGGGAATGCGGCCCGTCGCCAGCCCCTGAATCAACCCACAAGTGAAGCCAAAAGCTCCGTGTCTGCCACCACACATGCGGCCGATTTGGCCGCAGAAATTCAACGTCCGTGGATCACCTCCGTCTCGATCCCTCCCCCGATCCCTCCAGCCCCCTCTCTCCAACCACACGATGGACGATTTGCGAGCAGTTGCGGACGCTTCCAAGCCTCCCCGTCCCCTGGCGTCGTTGTAGACAGGCCAGCCATCTTCGTCCAGTCTCGTGTGCGCTTTTCTCGGTGCTAAGGGATGGTTCCCAGACATGAGATATACCATTCACTCCTCGGCACCGCCACACCGCCCCCCGCTCTTTCTGCGGTCTTGTGGTCACCGCCGAGTGCTGGCGAGTGAGCAGTCCGATCCTCTGTGGCTGAATAGGTGCCTGGCCACGAGAGTCGGCGGCCTTGATGAACATCGGCGGTCGACGGCCTGAAAGACGAGGGGATGAGGCCGGCGACGCCCCTCCACAATAACAATCCTCCCACAATAGCAACCATTCTATTGCGCCTTCCATTCTCGCCCAAGCATAAAGCACCCCTCCTCCTTTGATTTCGTCTTCCCTTTCTCCTCCCACCCACCACGCAAGACCATTCAGCCCAGAACTCGAGTCGAGTACATCGAGCCCTCGAACCAGTTCGCCGCCAGGAGAGCCATCTTCACTCGAATATCTTCTCTTTCCACTCGTCAACTCTTCTCCATCCTTCTCTTCCATCACCTCACTGCCGCTCTTCGAAGTCGGTTGGTGGTAAGTGCCAGGCATCGGCCATCCCACGCGCTCGCCTCCGCGTCGCGCGTTCCGGGTTTGACCGATCTTCCACCATTTTTTCCCTCCACCCATCTTCATCACCCAGTCTCCCACAATCCCACCCAC